>JARFXV010000310.1:0-600000 GCA_031761425.1 Cosmopolites sordidus
GTTGCTCGAATGTTGACTTCAAATTCATCACGAGTCTTGGGTTTGTTGGTGTAAACCAGTGATTTAACATAGCCACAAAGAAAATAGTCCAAATATGTTAAATCACAAGATCATGGTGGCCAGTTGCAAGGGCTACTCCGTGAAATTACCGATTCATTGTATCAATTGATTGTTCAATTGATTGTTCAAATAACTCCATAGTAATGGTTGCTGCGTGGTAAGTTGCGCCGTCTTGTTGAAAATATAGTTAGGATGGACAAAATCGGATAACATGGTACTATAGCGTTCGCCATTCATAGTGACGGTCCGTCCTTCGGCATTCTTAAAAAAATATGGCCAGATAATGCCACCGTATCACAATCCACACCAAACAGTGATTCTTTCGGGATGTAATGGGGTCTGATGAATCACTTGTGGGTTTGACTGATGCCAATAAGAACAATTTTGCTCATTGACCTAGCCGCTTAACCAAAAATGAGCCTCATCGGAGAAGATGCTTTTGTAAGCGTTGGCTTAATTTTTTGATGTCCATACAATCCTGTACGGGTGTAAACCGAGATCCAAATGCAAAATACACCAGATGGTCATCCTGGATAAGCCCAACTCTTGATACCGATACATTATCGTGCTGGGCAACACTTTTACGAACAGCCGCGATATTTTGTTCCTTGCGGCCACTACGAAATCGTGACTGTGGCTTCTGGTCATAAGGATTAAACTCACATTTAAACTTATCAAATATACGGCGGATAACTTGATAAGAAGGAGCAGAATAACGACCCTCTTTTGAACGAAATACTCTTTGAGTACCAACAAAACTTCTTGAATTTTGATAAAATGTTTGTACAATTTCCAAACGTTGTGGTAACGAAAACTTGTTGATGGTGAAATGCTAAATCTTACTGAAAACAATTGACATGAAATGTTAAGAATTGGATATCAAATATGGCCTCCATTAGCTGTCAAAATCTTTTCGTTCTTACTGGGAAGCACTTTAAAAGGAAAATTATGGAAGGGCGTATAAGGGGTAACAGATAAAAAAGTACCCCAAAGACGCTATGGCAGGACAATGTAAGAAGAGATGCTGAAGAACTAATGCATAATCAAAAACTGGCAAGGGGCTGCTGGAGATCGATCCGGTTAAAAGCGAAAGTTGAAGGAGGTCAAGGCCTACTGACGGGCCTCAGGAAGATGAAGCACTACGTTGTGGTATAAACTCAGATACTTGGGTCCACCAGACAAAATGCGGTATCTCAAGGAGATTAAGACTGAGATTAACAAATAATTCTACAATTTATTTAAAAATAGTAACACTACAAGCAATTTTGATGAAAATCAAGAGTCCTGCAAGCAGCTTAGTGAGTGCTTAAGAGTTTAGTTAAAGCACAATGAGAACAAAAAGAGAAATACTATAAGGATCGAGAACTCTCCGAGTCGATGATTCAATTCGGTTTATTTTTACTTTGAAAGTTTAGCGTTAATTGAAATAGCTTTGGCAATGAATAAGATGAGCTTCTGATCGAAGATTTCTTCAGCTTTCCAATGCCTGTATACACCTCGGTCATTCATCACTTAGCACATATAGCTGGCGTCACTTCAAAAAATTCTTATCAGTGGTCGATTGTGTCAACCTTTAAACGTCATATGTCAATATTTTACACAATCTGTCTACTAGTTTCTCAGTTGTTGTGCTTTAAATAATGCTGCTTTTGTTATTTTTAAAACTATGGAAAAAAAATCGTATTACTTTTTGATGAAGAAAAATACCACTGAAGTAAAACAATAGCTTGATAAATATTACCCGGACTCTGGCTCAGAAAACTTAACCATAAGTGATTGGTATGCTGAAGTCAAACGTGGCCGTACAACCACCGATGATGCTGAACGCTCTGGATATTCAAATGAGGTGGTTATACCAGACAACATCAGAAATGAGTTCTGTATGTTGTGATGCGTATGGGATATTGCTCATCGATTATCTTGAAGGTAAAACCAACAAAAGCGAATATTACAACTATTATTGGTGTGTCTGAAGGCTGATATCGCAAAAAAGACCCCATTGATGGGGTCACATCATGTTTCACTATGATAATACACCGTGTCACAAATCGTTGGCAACGATGGCTAAATTGTATGAATTGCACTTCAAATTGTCTCCTCATCTACCCTATTCTCCAGATCTGACCCCTCCCCAGCGGCTATTTCCTGTTCTCAGATCTGAAAAAACATAGTCGATGGAAAGAAATTTTGCTCCGATGAAGAGGCAATTGCCGAAATTGAAGGATATTTTGAAGACAAAGAGAAATCGTTCTATTAAAATCGTATTATTAAAAGCGTATAGAAATGTTAGAAAAACGTTGGAATGATTGTATTGCTCTACAAGGAGAATATGTTAATAAAAATGGCAAAATTTGCAAAAAAATGTGTTTTATTTGTCAGACCGGGGACTTATTGACCGATGTGTTATAGGAAATTAATGTGGATTACTGTTTCGTCAGGAATAAACTTGAAGTTTTTCTTCTACACACCATAACTTCTTAGGATATCATGTCAGTCACCCACCAGTCTTGTGGTAGAAATATTCGTTATTACACTAGAGAAACCTCCTTGTACTTTTTAGATTGAATCGACTCAATTCGGGGGGAGCTAATTTAATTTAAATTTTTATGGAAATATTTATTATCACCTTATTCATCATTATCAAAGGCAAACTCAAAATATCATTTCTAAAGTTATGCTATATGATTGTCCAGGAAATCGAAGACAGGTTTGTTTGCATTAAACGTAAACATTCCTCAAGAAAATATAAAACCCAAAAACTTACGAAAATGTATCAATTGTATTGATCCTAAAATAAGTCCAGCGGAGGCGGCTCGTGAGGAGCGCCGTTAGGCGCTCGTTGGGGCGCCGCTCCTCCAGCATTTATCACATTAAAGAATTTTTCAGAGCAAAATACCAGATTTTATTTCCATTCAGTTTATTTCCTTTAACTCCTTTAAAGATATTATTACAAATTAAAATCTCCAAATGTAGAAGAACGTCTGATGATTCATTACACCAAATAATGCGGATAAAAATTCCATCCTCTCACGACAATTTTTACATCGTTGGTCGGACGTTTACCTACAGCGATAGTACGCCACGTCATGTTAACTCGTCGTTGGCATTGTTTTGTTGGTTGCCAGAATTCGGGAGTTTAACTGTTTTCTAAAACATGCGATTTGGACGTAGATTCCCTGCGCCCGAGGGTATCGGTAATTAGTTTTAAATGCTGATTTGACGGGTACGGAGTATTTGATATGTCTCTATGTATGTTTGATTTTGGATTTGCTACGTGTGTACACACTGAGTAGTAATTTTTAAATAATAATAATCAACTTTTAATTGCAAACATGAAGGTGTTTGATTTAAAACAGTTAATAATGACTAATTTGAGTTTTTTTTTATTGATTTGATTTTATTGAATATTGATTCTATTGATTTTGCAGTTACAATAAACTATTTGAACGGTTTACTCTTCGGGAAACGGTAAGTACCTACTTATTCATTCCGCCGGCCGCGGTGGTCTGGTGGGCTAGTCGCCTGCCTGGCGAGGTAGCTGGTTCGATTCCAGCGCTCGGATGTGTTTTTTTCTTTAATTCTGCTGTCCGTCTTACTTCCTACCCTACACACACACATATCCCCCTACCCACACATATCCACACCTAAATGTCGGTGATTGTTTTTAGGCAAGAGTGTAAAATCCGGCAACGAATTACCCCTCAGTCACGCCAGATAAAGACTGGGTAAACGGATGTCTTCTGAGAAGTGTTCTACGTTGGTCACTCGCCAGTCGATAGGTTTCCTGATTGGCTTATGCGATAGACCTAATTCGCCTCTAACCCTAACACTTTACCTTTTTTATTCATTCCTTTATCTGCACAACAATACAAACATTCCTTTATCTGCACAACAATACAAAATTTTAATGATTTCCTGGTTTACTTCCTGTATAGAATTTCAATAACACGAAAAGTGAAAATAATGAAGGGAAAAGCAAAAAAAAACATTCTTTAGCAGCACTATTTTCTTCTACGCTATCCCACTTTAAAAACCCACGAGCCGCCATTGTATTGTATATTATTTTTTATATTTCTTGGGTTTTCCGTCGTTTAGAATAAAAAAAAAATATTTTTGACTTTTGATAAGGTTTAGTTTTTTTATAAAAATAGTTTTTAAATAAGTTTTATTATTTAGTTGTTTATTAAGGTATAATGTCAATATAGTGTATTGAACTGTATAAAAATTTGTTCTGAAGATGGTTGAAATAAAAATAACCGAAACATTAACGAAACAAAGAAATAATTGTTTTTTTATTATACATGACTGAAATACCCAAGAAATAGCAAAAAAAATATGTATATTACATTTTTTATTGTAAAATAGATTTATTCCTTAAAATTATCTCCAAAACTAAACCTTCTATTAAAAATTTAGGACCAGTAGTATTTTTATGGATAAAAGACTGTTATTTCGAAAAAAAATTCAGGGTGCTTAAAAAACATCGGTTTTTTATCTTGTATTTATAAAAATGGCATCACTACTCCTAATGGATCTTTCAAATTGACCCGATTTTAAAAATTACCGAATAAAACACATATGGTGTTGTGAATTTGTCTAGGTCTAGTATGTTATGACATTTATAAAAAGGGAGTCGTAATTATTTTATGAAAATGAACTTTCAGAGAAAAATATTTATAGCAAATTGCATGCTATTTACGGTTTGCACAATCGGTCGTCTGAAAACACCATCAATCAAATTAATGTCTGAATGATTGTGGCGTGTTCATATATTTTTTTCCTTTATTTGAAATAATAATAATAATAATAATAATAATAACATACTCTATACACTGTATACCAAACTCTATACACTCTATACTCTATACACTCTATATCAAAATAGACTTACAAAACTTTTTAAAACCAAACTGAACCGTGGAAACCTCATTAGAGCGATCAACGTTTGGGCAGTGCCAACTCTGACATATTCTTTTGGTATTGTTAAATTGTCAGAAGCTTACTTTGATGAACTTGATAGGTTGACACGCCGAACATTAACAAAGTTCCTAAGCCTGCATCCAAACTCATCTACGAAAAGACTATACATCCCAAGAAAGTTGGGGGGTAGAGGCCTTGTAAACGTAAAAAATCTCTGTCTCAATCAAGAAAATAGAATGAGAAAATACTTCATCGATTCAAACAGTACGTTAATGAAATTGGTTGCAAATGAGGACCGGGATTTCACTCCACTGAACCTAAATAAACAAAATCGTATTGATAGCAGAATAACACTCACGAATTGCGTTCATGAATGGAAAGGACAAACATTGCACGGAAGGTTTCCTAAATCACTCGAAGATGACACCATTGACGAACAATTGTCTCTGAAGTGGCTGACCGATGGACTCTTGTACCCAGAAACAGAAGGTTTCGCGATATCTATTCAAGATAGGGTAACAAGAACAAAAAACTAGGAAAAGCACATACTGCATTTGGACATAGTCGATAAGTGCAGGAAATGCGGTACTTTGGGGGAAACAATTGAGCACCTTATTGGCGGTTGGCCGGCCCTTGCTTCTAAAGCTTATTTAGGAATAATCAGCTGGCAAGAATTATACATCAACAAATTGCAAAAAAATATTCGTTATTAGAAAGCGCACCTCCTCCATATTATAAGTACTCGCCTTCTCCTGTACTTGAATCATCCGATACCATTCTTTACTGGGACAGACCAATCACTACTGATCGAACGGTTGATTATAACAGGCCGGATATTGTTCTAATCAACAAAAAGGACAAGAGGGCTTTTATAATTGCCATCGCAGTGCCACTATCTCACAAGATTAGAAAAACTGAGATAGAAAAATCCAGAAAGTATGAACATCTGGCATACGACTTGAAGAACCAGTGGAAACTGAGTAAGGTAGATGTAGTGCCCTTCGTTATATCCGCCGAAGGGCCTGATAAGTAAGAGATTTTCAAAGAAACTCGAGAGCCTCGGTATCTCGAGATCGATTGCCATAGTGGGACAGCGTGCCGTGCTCTTGCAGCCGTGTCACATTGTTCGTAAAATATTATGCTAGGGTGAGAGGAGCTGAATTGCTTTTTCATCTTGGCATTGGAATATCGGCCAGCATGAGCTGTGATTCTACAGTAAGGATGAGCAGAATAATAATAAAAATAAGAACAGGTATTTTTGATATTTTTTCATTTTTAGATAGTGGCGAAAACCCCAAATAAAGGAAAAAAATCAATCAAATTGTTCAAACATTTGAAGAAACTGGTTCGATGGAAGATAAAACAAGAGCAATATACATACATATATACTAATACATATATTTTCGTGACCGTTTAGTATTATTATTTTTTTTTTTGACTGACTTTCGGTCAGTAAATAAGTTTTAATTTTTTATTGTTTTATTAACGTTTTTATAAAAGTAATGTTTATTGTAGAAGTATTCTGAGGATGGTTCGTTGTTGAACCGAAACGTTAATAAAACAATAAAAAATTAAAACTTATTTACTGACCGAAAGTCCTAATAAATAAAATAATATATATATATATATATATATATATATATATATATATATATATATATATATATATATATATATATATATATATATATACATATATATATATATATATATATATATATATATATATATATATATATATATATATATATATATATATATATATATATATATGTAGTGGTCGTTCACAGGAGTATATTGATTTGGTATGTGAAAGTATTGTTGAAGACCCAGAAATTTCCATTAGTTGACATTTGCAGCAATTTTGACTGCCGGTCACGTTGGTGTGGACAGTAAGAGCAGCGGCCTGCTGTAACGAAACCGCATCGGAGCAGTAGTTGGTTCGATTCCAGCGCTCGAATGGTTGTTTTTCTTTCTTTCTTCTGTCTGTTTACTTCCTAAATGTTTGTGATTGTTTCTAGGCAAGACTGTAAAATCCGATAACAAATTACCCCTCAGTCACGCCAGTTAAAGGCTGGGTAAGGCCGGATGCTTTCTGAGAAGTGTTCTACGTTGGTCACTCGCCAGTCGGTAGGTTTCCTGATAGACTTATGGGTAGGCACATAACCGAGGGTTCAAAGCCCGAGGGGGTGCTGGCCTGGGTTTGTCGGAAGCTGATGACAGTGGTTCGAAACCCACGTTAAACTGTAGGTCCAGTCGCTAAATACCCAAGTTGCTAATGCGGCTCTAACCCTAACACTTTACCTTTACTTTTTTAATTTTGACTCAGTGAATTCACAAAATGTCGTATTTTACGAAAGGATTTACCTCTGAAGGCATATAAGGTTCAAATGATACAGGAGCTAAAGCTACTGGATTATTTGAAACGTAGCGCATTTGTCAATTGGATCAAAGAACAAACAGATGATTTTTCTCAAAAAAATCAACTTTTCAGACGAAGAGCATTTTGAAATTGGTGGCTATGTTAATACAAAATTGCTGCATTTCGGGTATGGAAAATCCACGATTAATTCATGAGCAACCTTGACATCCTAAACTAGTCACTACATTATGGTTAGGAGGTGTAATTGGGCCATATTTTGTTCAGAATGCTGCTGATGAAGTTAATAGTGAAATAGTAACCGTGAAAGATATAGTGAGATGATAACTAGAGTATTGTGGGTTGAAAGGAATAATATTGATCTGGAATATATATGGTTCCAACATGGCGCTGTTCCTTACTCTGCTAAAAAAACACTGATTGATTTATTGAGAGAAAAATTTCCTGGATGAGTTATTGCAAGAAATGTTAATTGCGAGTGGCGGCTCGTGAGGGAGGACGCTCCAGCATTTATCACAGTAAACAATTTTTCAGAGCAAAATCTCCTGTATAGGGTTTCAACAGCACGAAAAGTAAAAAGGAGGAAAGGGAAAGCAAAATTCTTCAGCAGCACTATTTTTTTCTACGCCTTCTCACTTTAAAAACCTACTAGCCGTTACCGAAGTCCAGAGCAGTTAAGTTTTTACCTCGGAAACCGTCTATAGTGAATCCATTTTAATTGGAATCCATTTTAATTGTGAATCCATTTTAATGGGATTATAGTGTTCACTTTTTCATGGTGTTTTTAATCGTAAAAATTAAAATTTTTTACGTCAAAAAATATTGTTAATAACTATTTAATTACTTTAACAAATAATTCCCAATTAGCGAATGAATCAACATGTTTTTTCCCAATAAAATTGATAACCAAATCAAATTTTCTGAATTAGTTACAGAAACAAAGCAAAAACGAAAAGTTGGGCTTTTTATTTATTTTTAATAAATGTATTGCGGTAGGGATGGCGCGAAAGCAATAATGGGGAAGAACAGTTGTGTGATAGTAAAATTAAAAGACATTATGCCACATATTGAATGGACACACTGTTTTCTTCACAGAAATGCGCTTGCTACAAAAATATACCACATAATTTAGAAAATGTTCTGGCAAAAGCTGTTCATTTTATGTAAAATGTTAATTTTATTAAAAGCCGACCATTGCAGACTAGATTAGTTCCAACATTGTGCGAAGAAATCCGACTGACTCCTTTTCCATACTGAAGTTCTAATGAGGCTTTTTGAATTGTGAGATGAATTGAAAAAATTTTTTACCGATAAAAATAGCTCATTTTCAAAATGTTTACAACACGACGAAATTTTATTACTGTTAGCTTACTTGAGTGATATATTTTCACATTTGAGTGACTTGAATACGAGTTTCCAAGGCCGTAACAAAAACATTTTACTAATGACAAACAAAGTCAATGCTTTCATCAAGAAGCTTGGTATTTAGATTATGCGCCTTTAACATCGGATTATATTACAAAAATTATGGATTTAGAAAATTCTATTATTGACGGCGTGTTGGAGAGGATGAAAACGCATTTACGCGAATTGAAAATTCAGTTTCGGGAATTTTTTCTAAATAGCAACTATGATTTGTCGAAACGATGGGTTCTCATTCCGTTTGACGAAGATGTTGGAGCTGCTGAATTACCTAGTGAGATTCACAATCAACTTATTGAAAAATTGGCCGACAAAACTCAACAATTAAAATTTTTAACTTAATATTTAGATAATCTTGTACGACGATGTGAATACAGAAGTCTAGTAACGGAAGCTTTTAAAACATTGATCCCTTCACTACTTCTTATTGCGAAAAACGCTTCTCGTCTATGGTGACTTTAAAAACTAAACATAGGAATCGTCTATCGTCACTGAAAAATAGTTTGTTTATGTATGTGTGCAATGATGCTCCACGTATAGAAAAACTAAAGTAAAAACAAAATCAACCGTCGCATTAAATAACGATTTCAAACAACTTTGGCTATTACTTTATTTAAGTTTATTTTATTATGTTGTTATTATTTGGTAATATTTAATTTTCTAACACTTGTTTTAAAATTATAAAAATACTTTAATAAAAAGATGTTTCTAATACGGGTCATATTTTTTGAACACATTGCGATTCCCCATATTTCTGAACGCACCCCTCAAGTTGAGAAACGATGGAATAGACTTAATAATACAATAAAATACAAAATAATACAAATACAATAATAATACAAAAATACAATAAAAAGACACAAGAAAAAGATAATTTAAACAATGAAATTATAAATAGTTGATTCACAAGAAGAAGTAGGTAAAACTTTAGACGAGATTAGGACAATGAGAATCAATATAAAACAATGGAAGGAATGAGTAGTTGGAGAATTGGGCTTTTGAACAATTTTTTTTTTCTCATAAATGGAAAAGATCCTATATAAGTTTTATAACAAAACTATTTTTATTTTTTCCCTTATAATTAAAAAGTTATATCAAATTGAAAATTAATTTTTAAACCTAATATCGATGACACGCCGGCAATTCCCGAATAGAACCAGAACCATTGTGACCTCACAATTGTACCGAAGACCAATTGGCCAATATCGGTTCGGCTCGGAACAATTCCGAAGTTATATCAACATTTTCTTTCGCGCTCTTTCTGAAAAGACGTTCGGAAATAATCGAAGTCTGGGGTAAATAAAACAATTTATCGATCTTAATCATTGTTCTATAGGTTTAACCTTTATCGTTGACTGCATTTGTGGGTTTGCTATCGATTTGAAAATATACTGGTCTATATACTATTTTAATTGGTATTTAGGCTTTCGGTGTTGTTTTTGACGTTATAGTCATATATTTTTACATAAGATATGGAGGCTCAAAGGTAAGTTCAGAATGAAATCAGATTAAGAAAGAATCTACATGTAGCAACACAACCGAGGGTAGTAACAATGAGAAAGCCCTACAGCCTGGTCTATTTTGTAAGATACGAATATATATATATAATATTCAAGAATTAGACAAGAATAGACAAGAACAAAAGTTGACTACCAATTTGGAAGGTAATCGTATATGAAAAGTCTTATACTTATAAAAGTTTTAACATCATCTAGTTAAATTAAGGACTATCAAGGCAGTTTTCCATGGAATCAGAACAAACATCTGAAGGAGTATGCAAAACAAAGAAAAACAGAAAAGCAAACCTACCGTCCAAACGAAAATGGTATATGGTAACCGAAAATGGTATATTTCTATTCTAAATAAAACAAAACAGTTAAAATATCTAGTGTTTTTCAGGATTTTGGTACATTTCATTTATTAAAGAAATATTAATTGAAGTTATTTAGTTGATAAGGTATGTTTAAACATAGGTTAGAAATTTATTATAGGCATTAAAGACTGATGGTAAACTAACAGTGGTTCCAGGATATGTTGTGGTACATAGTGGTTTTCTAGTAGGTAGAACTTAACAGAAGAGTCCCACACTTCGAGTATAAAAGTTTTCCGCTCAAAAAGGTGCCTTCTCTTATTTGGGAAATCTCTAGCTGGTCATGCATTAGAGTTAGTTAGCAGCCAGATTTATTTATATTTGCAAATATTATTAAGAGTCTAATGTGGTGGTTTGTAAAACATGTATGGCGAAAAATCGCTATCGTTTTAAAAATTCTGAAAATCTTAATTAAAGCAATAATGTAGTATGGGTGTATTTTTTTTTGAAAATATTGTTAATAGAGTTTAGTGTGGTGGTTTTAAGAATCGCCGTGGTTTTAAAAGTATTGCAAACTTCAATGAAAGCAATCAAACACATATGTATATAATTTTGGGTAGTGATTGTTTTTATTCTGAATTGATTATTAATATAGTTTACATATTATAATCAACTGTAATATATTATCCATATTATCTTAATTGGGGAAAGTTTTATTATGTATATTTAACAGTGTATTTTTTATTGAAATAAAATTAGAGATTTAAACAGTATGTATATGTTTTGTTTTTCTAATAATGATTTATAATGTTTTTTCAAACTTGAAAATATCTTTTGGTTATTCAATATTTAACATTTTTTATTATTTTTAAAAACTAATATCACCAATATTACAAAAAATATATACAAAAGATTACTATTTATAACATTATATAATTTTTTTGTTTGATTATTTATTATCTACTGAAGCTGCATAATTGTGACATTGACCTACAAATAGTTTAATTATATTTAATAGAAATATTTTGTTTCTTATTTACACTTACATTATTATTATTTTTTTAAAAACTTACATCGATGCTTTACCACCTCGAACTTCAACTGAATTGAACAGAATGTCATTTTTCAGAAAATCTGTGACCATAAAAATATCCACAGCAGGTATATTATCAGAATTAGCCTTTATGAACCCTTTGTTACACATTACTTAACTAAATTAGTAATCAAAAATATTTTATTTTGCACTTAACTAACAATAATTTTGACAGTATTTATTATATACGAATAGAAGCCGTTGACAGTACTGACGTAAAAACCCTTTAGTGTTCTGACGTCACAAACATAGCAGTCAATCGCGGCGCGTTCGTAGTCACGGGTTTTTTTTTTAATTTTATACATTTTAATTCATTTATAATTAATTGTAACAAATTTTTAAAAAGTTTTTGTACCAATTATCAATATTATTTATGATAAAGTTTTAAATTAAAGTAAAAAAATTGATAATTAGTTTTTATTCAAAAATCCAATTAGAAAGGAAGAAAGAATGAAATAACAATAGTCAACTAATATTGCTTACCTGATGTATTCATAAATATTTAAACTTACTCTTACTCAGACGAGATTTTAACAATCCGGTTAGGTGTAGAGATGCTAACATGTAGTTTGTGATTACGGTCTCTAGACTACTCTCCCCTTCGATGATGTTTTGTCCAAGATAGATGAACTCGAGCATGTTGAAAATATAGCTGCTGTAGTACAACAACATTGCGTATATTTTGTACCCGTATCCCGGATTTTTCTTTTCATTGAGAAGTTTTGGTACAATTCCGATTAGATAATATAGTTCCACACAACGCCCAAGCAGGTCAATCTTGGGGCAATCCTATGCAAAAAAAGATGTTTACTACTACTAAATTTCATACATGGCATAACATAATTATTTTAATGTTAATACAAAAATAAATTTTTAATATACAATCATTAACTATAGTATTAAATACGAGGTGTGGTTATTAAGTAACGAGACTGACGCTGCTACCGAAGATGTATGCATGCGCCAAAAGCCAGCGACCAACAGCTGTTTAGTGTAAAGCCTTCTCTTTCGAATGCAGTACCTCTTGCTTCTGTAAACAAATTGATAAAACCGTAGCTTCGTTCGCATAAGAGTTGTTTTTTTGTTTCGCCGGAAAACATTCAAGTGTTATAATAGAGCAACGAATTATTGTGAAATTTCACTTGAAACTTGAAAAACCGCTACTGAAACTTATAATTTATTGAAGGAAGTATCTGGCAATGAATGTTTATCTCGTGCACATGTTTTTGAGTGGTTTAAGCGTCTTAAAGATGGCCGAGAAGATGTTGAAGATGATCCACGCTCGGGTCGCCCTTCCACGTCAAAAACGAATGAAAATATCGAAAAAATCGGTAATCTGGTTTGATCTGACCGTCGGTTAAGTATTCGTGCAATTGCTGAAACTGTTGTAGGAATTGAAAAAAAATGTGTACGGCAAATTTTACATAACAGTTTTAACATGGGAAAGGTGTGTCAAATTGTACCTAAAATTCTCACGTTTGAATAACAAGAAGCTCGCAAAAATATTGGTACTGACACTTTAAATGTCATTGAAAATGATCCAAACTTATTGGAAACGATAATAACATGTGACGAATCGTGGTTTTTTATAGATTATATAAAATACAACATAGATTTGAAGAGCCCAAATTTATCGAGAGCCAAAACAGTTCGAATGAGCAAATCATAATTCAAAACAATGATGATTGTTTCTTTCGATATTTATGGGATTGTGCTCCTTCACTGGGTTCCTGAAAAATCCAACTATTAATCAACATTACTACCTTCACGTTCTTGCTGAACTCCGTGAAAGAATAAGGAAAAAACGACACAAATTGTGGAAGGAAAAATCATTGGTTCTCCACAAAGACAATCCGCAGGCTCATTCCGCATTGTCTATCAAGAGGTTTCTAGCCAAGTACAGCATCCCAAGTACAGCATCCCCCCCTTCCGCCTTATTCGCCGGATCTTGCGCCGTACGGCTACTCTATGTTTTCTAAGGTGAAATCTGCATTAAAAGAAACAATATTTGAGTCCGTTGAAGCTGTGAAAGTGAAAGCGGCATGCGTACTGAAGGAGCTGACAGAAGAAGATTTTTTCGAACAATGGAATATTCGCATGGAGCTTTGTAGGGATAGAGCAAGGGTGTATATTGAAGGTGATAACAAGCAAATATGTATGAAATCAAAATAAAATGTTTACAGCGTCAGTCTCGTTATTTAATAGTTACACCTCGTACAGGTAGAACGACTAGACGAACTATGTCTCGTTCGATTACTAGGAGGAAAAAATCCCCATCCTCATCTTAAGACCGGTTTCATTAATTAAAAACTTATCAGTTAAGCTCGGATGTTTATCTCTCGAAGTAACTGAACTGGGTATGGACGATATTCATCGATGTTTTAAAAACACTCGATGTATAGTACCGATGCATCGAATTTAACCGATGTATTTTTAACGCTTTGATATATTAGATGTATCGATGTTTTTTATTCGATATATCGAATGGGTGAACCTAATTTCACTTTGTTATTTTCGTTTGTTTGTTTATTTAAATTTCAAATTTTGTAACGTTTACAGTTTTCTACAGTTCTTTTAAGCTTATATACATTTTTTTCTAGTTCTAGTTTGGCAACACTGGATGATTGACAGATTGATTATGAGACAACTGACTGATACGTTTGTTTTAGAGTGAGTTAGTTTTATTTTATTACGAAGTTATTGTTTACTTTGTTGTAAAGTTAGTACTAGTATGTACATTAGTACAAGCATGTGCTATTGTATTGTATTGTATTGTATTGTATTGTATTGTATTGTATTGTATTGTATTGTATTGTATTGTATTGTATTGTATTGTATTGTATTGTATTGTATTGTATTGTATTGTATTGTATTGTATTGTATTGTATTGTATTGTATTGTATTGTATTGTATTGTATTGTATTGTATTGTATTGTATTGTATTGTATTGTATTGTATTGTATTGTATTGTATTGTATTGTATTGTATTGTATTGTATTGTATTGTATTGTATTGTATTGTATTGTATTGTATTGTATTGTATTATAATGTATTGTATTGTAATGTATTGTACTGTAATGTACTGTACTGTACTGTACTGTACTGTACTGTACTGTACTGTACTGTACTGTACTGTACTGTACTGTACTGTAGTATACTGTACTATACTATACTGTACTGTACTGTACTGTAATGTTCTGTACTGTACTGTACTGTACTGTACTGTACTGTACTGTACTCTACTGTACTGTTCTGTACTGTACTGTACTGTACTGTACTGTACTGTACTGTACTGTTCTGTACTGTACTGTACTGTACTGTACTGTACTGTACTGTACTGTACTGTACTGTACTGTACTGTACTGTACTGTACTGTACTGTACTGTACTGTACTGTACTGTACTGTACTTGTACTGTACTGTACTGTACTGTACTGTACTGTACTGTACTGTACTGTACTGTACCGTACTGTACTGTACTGTACTGTATTGTATTGTATTGTATTAAAGAACAAATGTATTAGTAACGTCAAAGAAAAGTAAGCAAAATCGACATTATTAATCGAAACACATATTAAATGGGACATAATATGTCTGGCAGAATTAAGGAGGGAGGCAAAACCCAGAATGTAACTGAAGCCTGGAAATACACTTTACTACAGGGGCAACATCGGATACAATAAAAATGGAGTTGAATTTAGTGTTCCAGGTCGAGTAGATTTCTTTATACTTAAACTAAAAAGTACATCCCTAATAATTATACGCAATGACCAGTACAAATGCCGAAGGTGGCGACACCTTTTATCAAGAAACAACAATTGCTTTAGTAGAAAAGAAAACTCGCTAACACTGATAAAAGGAGACTTCAATGCGTAGCTAGAAAAAAGAATCAATGAAGAAGAATCAAGAACAGGAAAGCGTCGCTACCAAATTATGTTCGAGCTTCTTCTATAAACTATTTGGATGAAATACGCTTTTATGCAATGAATTCAATTCATTCTCTCAACAAAAACACTTGGAGAACATGGATGTATCACATATCAGCATCAACCTCTGCTGTTTGTAATTAGAAGTGCTGAAAGCAGAACCGGAAGAAAACCGGCCGGAATTAGCAAACAGGAAAGGCGTCGTATTTCATCATTGCTGAGCTAGAATTGAGATGTTTTCAAAGAAAAATAAGGTGTAGAAATGAAATGGTAAATAACAAGGAGTATAAATAATGACTAGTTAGGATAAGTACGGTATGACATTAGTGTTAAATTTTGTGGAAAATGTTCAGAGATTTAAGGAAATTCTTCAACTGTCCAAAATTGTTGACCCACAGAATCTCCTCCAGAATTCCGCCAAGACAATGGGAGGCTCTGAGGCTTTTAGTTCATAGCACTCTATGAGAATGTTCCTAATTGTGATAGAAACATCGCATCTGTGCCACGTCGGGGGAATGTCCCTGTTCATCAGGCCACCATGAGAAAAGACAGTGACCTATTCTTACCCGGTGCCATTTTACGCAGTCAGATCTGTTGGAGAGGATGGGGAACCAAACAGAAAATAATTTCCTTTTTACAGTCTACAATTTGTTGCTGTTTGTGGCTCCCAAATTCCAATTAGATTGAATGTTGGTTCTAACCATTGTCGAAATGTTTCTATAGATATAGATAGCAGAATATTCTGAGAATCGGAGTACCAGACGAGGAACCCCGAACTGCAAGTACATAGGCGCGGTCGTTTTCCTTGATGTCCACGTAGCTAGGGATCTAGAGGAAATCAAACAGCGATAACAAATCTTGTGAGAGGTCCACGTTCCAGACTATGGAGTACTCCTAGTGAATCACAACCTATTAATCATTGCAGAAAGGATACATTCTGGATAATCATCAAGGGTTCCCTGATAGCGTGCAGCTCGGTCATGAGAATTGAACAAAAAGGAATGAGACGATATCGCTTCAGGTGCAATGAGAGTCTTTCGTGCATTACCCTCTCCATGATCTCTCCATGATAACTTTCAACAGATGAACAGAGTTTGTTCCTTTTGTAAATCGGGATAAGAAGAGCACCCGCACCAGATGTCGTTGTAAATGTCAAGCAGGGTGCGTTGTGCAGACTTTGGTGTTTCTAATTTGTGGAATCAGGATGTTATCAGGACCAAGCGCATCTGAGCGGTAACTTGCGAGAGCCGTTCTGAATTTTTCATAAGAAAAATGAACGTTGATCGGAGATAATGTAATGTATTTTCCTCAAGTTGTAGTGCAAATTTGTTTCTGCGTTTGTGTAAATTGTGTAAATGAGAATCAAGGTTGTCGTCGCTGGACATGTCTATTTGTCAGACCTATTTGCCAGACCTATTTGTCAAAAATATTATTAATGTTTGCTACGAATGTCTCTGAGCTTCCTGACCTTGCACCAAAAAATAGGAGAATATGGATCGGCGATCCAAGAAGTTGATAAATGCGATTCAGGAAGCTCTATTAGCATCAAGTATGATCCTCTTGGCAGAAGCTTGGCATCTCTTGAAAGTAATGAAATTGGCCTGGTTCTGGCGGCGTTTAAATTTATTTAGAGATGATTTCCTTTTCCTCACGGCCTTGGTGCAATCCTCGGTCCACCATGGAACGCAGCTATGTTTTGTCCTGAATGTTGAAGTTGAGACTGAGGTATTGGAAGTGTTAATGGAAATAGTTTAAAAGTTAAGATTTCTTTGAATTTGGCTTGGAAAAAAGTGGGGGTCTTCAAAAACATAAGCATAAAGCTGCTAGTCTGCTTTAGAGGTATTTCAAATCTTCCTGGACGAGGTTGCACGCGGCAGTCCAGTCGGAACTATAGCAATAGGTAAATGATTGCTGTAAAGTGAAAAGTGTTTGTATGGTTGGGGAGCAGATGGTTAGGTCGATAGCTTAAAAGGAACGTGACGACATGCTAACGTGAGTGAAGGCGCCGAAATTCATGATGATGAGGCCTTTCGACTGTATCAGGTTTGTAATCGTATATCTAGGATCCTGATGAGATGATCCCAGGTAGGACTGGATATTAAAATTTTCTCCAAGAATAATGGAAAGAGGGAGCCCGGAGAAGCAAGCCTTCGAGTTGCCTGAGAGTGAAAATTGATATTTGGTGAAAGATATCTATTGCATATAGTGACGTGGAGTTTTCGGCATGTTCTGACAGCTACAACCTCGAGAGGCGAGTTGAGCGCCAGTGGGCGACAGTCTAGTGATTTATGAGTGAGTACTGTGATTCCGCTTGATGCTCTGGCAGCTCTATCGCTGTCCTTTCTGAATGTTTGATAGTGCCTGTAGTTAAAGTTGTCAGACGGTTTCAAGTTGGTCTTTTGAAGTATCAAGCAGACTGGACTGAATGTGGCCGTAATGGACTTGACTTCCGGAAGTCGTAGGATTTTCTCGTTAACATTCCATAATATATACCATACTATATTCCATAATACAATTCCATAATACAATGGGTATTATGGAACGAGATAAGATGGTAGTAATGGGAGATAGATCAGTTCATAAGACGTGAGGATTATCTATTTAGTTTTAGGCCCTTTAGTGTTGTCCATTTCCATCAGGTCCTCGATGGAGCCCGTCGAGGATTTGGAGCTGCTTCTGGAGTTAGGTTTCGCTTTACATATTTTTGAGTTTTTATTAGAAGCGATTGTAGTCACTGGGGACGTGGTACAGGGTGTATGAAGGAAGGTGGTGGATAAAGGAGGGGGAAGGGATAAGAGAGTGGGTGGAGGACGTTGGAGAGAGAAGTATTTGGCTGGAAGGGAACAGGACGGTTTGAGGGAAGAAGGTGGGAGATCACGTTGGGTAGAAGAGAATTTCGTGGGAAGGGAGGAGTAATTTTTGAGGGGAATCACAAGGTTTCTTAAGGTTACCGGAGCTTTGTGTGGTGTTACTAGGAGGAGATTTGGCCACATTAACTTTACTTGCCGAAACTACACCGGAATATCTTGGAACATTTACGTTAGTAGAGCCTAGGTACATCTTCTGTACCTAGGGGAGTGCCCATCATCGCAGTTCACACATATAAATATTTATATAAACACATAAACTTTTCTGACAATCCGATAGAAATGCCGAGGCATCTCAAATTATAAATATCAAAGCAAAAAAGTAAATGAACTAGTTAAGACAGAAAAACGAGGATCCTTTGAAGAATTTTGGGAGAGAATTGAAACAAATAACCTTTGGATAAAGGAAGATTAATTGATAATTATTAATTCAGAATAATTAAAATTATATTTTTTCTATCATACAACAAAATATAAAATATTTTAATAAAACAAACTTACAAATATGGCCATTTTGGTATTGTAATAAGTAGCACTGAATGTATTTGTCTGAATGGTTAATTTAACTGCTGCAAGCTTTGTCCTCCTTTATATTGGTCTAATAGCACACCCCATCTTTAAATATATTATAGGGTAGGCTACTTCATTGATAATGGTCTCATAAATATTTAATTTTTGCCGAACGTATCTTTATGTTTACAATACAGATGTAAATTTTGTTTTTAAAAATTGGTTGGAATTTATCAATCTTTTATTTGCATTTTCTTCTTCTAGAAGTGCTACAAATCGGCAGTGAGCTTGATTTTCTTCAGTCTCGCCAGTACATGATATGCAGTAGTCCTTCAGCATCTCTTTTTACATTGTTCTGACATTGTGCCTTTGGTCTACCTCCCTTACTTTTAACCCTATTGTCTTTGCATGATTCTTTTTGCTATTCGATTTTCTGCCATTCTCGCCACGTGCTTTCTCCATCTGATTAGCTAAACCCTCACATAGTCGTCAATGTCTTGATCGTTGTATAATTGCTTGAGTTGGAAGTAATGCCTGCTTCCCCAATTTCCATTATCATTTACAGCATTAAAAATTCTTCAGAGTACTTTTCTTTCAAATACTGCAAGCATCTTTTCTGCTTTCTTTGTGAGGGTCCATGCTTCACAGCCATAAGTGGTTACTGGTCGAAGGAGTTTTATAAATCTTAACATTTGTGTTTTTTGTTATAAGTTCGAAAATACTCCAGGAAGTAAGTAATTTCTTTTTTTCGAAGTATTATCCAGTTCTGTTCTCATCTTAGGTTAGTTGGGCTTTCTTGGCTTTCTTTCTAATTTCATCACAAATCTCTTCAAATAATCTTTTAGATTGTGTTAAAACATGTTGGTCACCTGCATATCCTACATTCCGTTTTTCCTTATTTACCACTGTTCCATTGACTTCTCTGTCTGTTGCGCTGATGATTTTTTTGCAATACTGTGTTAAAGAGATTTGATTCCAATCCATTCTCCTGTCGCAAACTGTCTCCGATCTCAAATTTGACTGTGGTGTTTTGTTAAATGTTTATTACTGCCTTAGAGTTAAGCATCGCCATGTGAGGTAATCTAATAAGTTTATGTAGTATTCAGTCAGGTGAGCGAAAAAGGTCAATTTTTACCAAGTACCAAAATGTAAAACCTCAAAAATGTTGCCTAACGCACTACCAAGTATTTTGGTGAAAGTTGTTTAAAATTGAACAATATCTTCTGCCTCCCCAAGGCCCTTAAATATTTTCATATTTTAAAATATTTAGTGCTAACATGAACAAAAGTAAAATATCATCTGTCACCTAAATAATTATCTATTAGTACATAAAAGATTGCTAATGTACTACAAAAAACTATAAAAAATTGAAATATACGGGTTGACCCTATCTGTCTCCATAACGACCTTGAAAATGTTTCAATTTTGTGTAATTTTCATGATATTCACAAGCATAAAAATTTGCAACTCTGCTATTCCACTTCTAAATTATAATACATACCTCAATCAGCTAGTTCTAAATATGATTCTCCTTGTTTGGTTTCAAGATATAGTAGAAAAATAATTAGATATTTAATCTGAAAATGATATATTGTATCAATCAAACATACTTTTTGATGTATTAAGGACAAGTAAAAATGGATTTTTTTGATATCCATAATTTAAAAAATATCCTACCTCTTGATGACATATTATAATTTAGTGTTAAAGTAAGGCATAGTCTTCCTGGAATCAACTCGTGCTTTTATGAATCCATCCTTTTCAACTCTTCCACAAACGGCTGCGGCAACCTCAGTGACAAATTTAACACATGGTTCTACACACTGCGTGTGACACGCATACTTCTCAAAAGGAATTGGTTATAAGTCGGTAAAGTAAGTAAATAAATATTTGGGGCTGTTAATAAATATCTTCAGTAGAAACTCGAGAGAGAATAGCAGTGGCGGCTCGTGGTCTAAATAGGAGGTGAAGCGCAGCACGAAAAATAATAGGTATATCATAAGCAGCAAATCCAAAAATGTATAAAAACATAACAATATCATAAAAAAAATAGCTTACTCACCCGCACTTTAACAGCGACTAACGTAAGGGCACTGCAAAATCTGCAACCGCACATAATGTTTCTATTTTTTAAATGTAAGGTCAATTCTTCGGTCTTTTAAAGCTGCAAATCTTTCAATAATGTCCTCATAAAATGGTTCCACACTTAAAAGTTCGTTCAAAAGTTCTTTTTCAATAGAAATTTTCGCCAAATTACTTAGTCTGTTTTCTGTCATTGAATTTCGTAAAAATGTCTTGATTCTTTTCAAACAGGAAAAACTACGTTCAACTGAGACACTAGTCGAGGGAATCATCACAATCAGGCATAATAATCTGGAAGCTTCCTTGAAGATATCTCTATTCTCGTGTAAAAGTTCCAACATTCGATCTAATTGAATTTTGGGGTAATTTTCAACATTATAAATGAAGGTTAATTCATTTTTCAGCCTTGATATACCGGGAAATAGGTCGGGAAAAAATGCTTTTTTATTATTCACTGACTCTAAAGGAAAGGTTTTTGCATACTCTGCAAACCGTGCTGTGTCCATGAGTGTAACGAAAATAAGTTTATCCATGTCTTGAAATCGTGTGTCAATTTGTCCAGAGATAGTATCTAAAATTTCGTGATACAACACTTTGTATTTTTCAAAGATTTCTTCAGTCGTTAAAGTTTTTCGTCCCTCGCGATAATTAGTTGGTACTGACACTTTTACACTGACTGAATCAAAAAGTTTTTGGAAATTTTCCTCATTTCTTTTTCCATTTAAAAGACGTTGAGTATTCCTAACTTGTGTTATATAAAGATTACTGTTAAGTGAACGTTTCTGTAACATATCAAACAGAATATCAGTCATTTTGAAAATGTCACTAAAAATAGCACTGAGTAGAGCAAATTCAAAATTATTGAGATGATTTAAGAAGCCCACACTTTGAGTTATTGAACTTTGATCCGAAGTTTTGTCGTCTCTAATTTGAATAAAAACTGTTTTTAAACCGTCCCATTCATTATCAATCACATTCACTATCTTAGAATTCGATGTCCAACGGGTTGAAACAGATGTGGGTACCCTTTTTTTCATTATTGTGTTAGCTACTTGATTTCTCTTTGTAGAATGATGAAAAAAAGTTGGGAAACTATTCACGTTTGCGAAAAAAAATACGGCACTGTGGTATACTACTGCAACTCTGCTGAAGCACTAAATTGATATTTGTGATCTGCACAATGCACTATTAACGTATCGAAGTATAATGCAGCACTGAGATTTCTGAAGAATGTCCGTTGAGTCGTCGACTTGAATAGAGAAAAAATCACTGTCTTTTATTTCACGATCCACATGTTCATCGATGTAATCCGAAATACAGTCTATCAATTCGTTCTGGATTGTTTTTGAATTTGCAAAAAAAATGGGGGATATCTTCTTATAGTGTTCTTGAATGTCCACACTGCTCACTGATATATAAGAGTCCAAAAATTCTTTGAAATTCCCCCGATTATCCGAGGAATCAGATTCGTTGTGCCCTCGAAATGCTAACTCTTATTTTCCTAAATAAACAGTGGCGCGAATAGGTAACTGCATGAATCTTCTATTTAAAAGCACATTGTCATTGAACATTTTTAAATACAACCTGGAATTTTCCTTCAACGCGTCTTCAATTGTGCTGAGGTTTTTCTTTAATTTGGCAAACGATAATGCACAGTGAATGTGATCTGAAGAAGCTTCATGTCTACTACAACCCCTTGTTACGTTTCCAAAATTGTTAAAACCCTCTTTATTCCACACACTTGATTTTACACCTACTGTCAAACAGGGCATACAAAACTGTTTCTTCAAATAAACACATCCACACAACCACTTATAATCAGCATACCACTGATTGCGAAACTTTCGAACGAAAACTCTGTCTTTTGATTTTCCTTGTTTTTCTATTTCAAGAAAAGGTTTGGTGTTAAGTCCCTCTGTATGCAGAAAGTCTTTTTTGTCATCGTTTTTCCATCTGGAAAATAGTGTTTCCAACAAAATGCACACCGGATCGTACAATGGAAACATTTTCAAAAACTTTAACAGCCACCCGCACGGCGCGATACGATGTAAATTCACTGAATTTTATTCTTAAGGAAACGAAACGCGTGCAATAAAGCCTGCTGCAGCAGCATCCACGCGCCGCGCCGTTTTTTATTTTTAGCTCACGTATTTAGAAGACGGCTTCGTGCGTTACCATGGCAACCTCCGTAAACAAATCTGGAATTTGGCAGCGGTATTATCGATCGTGCTGGTTGCGCTTCCCAGGCATCTCATACGAGGTAGAGTTTTCTGACTGTTTAGTTAACTGAACAACGGCGCTCGCCGCTTGCCGCAGTCGTCGCTCTATTCTTTAAGAATACGCTACGTTTGTATATTATATAATTCATATAATTGTTAGTATTGTATTAATTTGGCATTAATTATTATTATGCTGATGTATTAATGTATACGTAATTAAATAAATTATTATACCAATTATGTTTTATATAAAAAATAAAATGTAAGTTTTTATTTCGGAAATTATGGGTGAAGCGGTGCTTCACCCGCGTCCCCTGACGAGCCGCCACTGGAGAATAGGTAGTTCTGTCAGCTTACACTCTTGTCAGTTGATTGGTTCAAAATATCCATTTGTGTCAAAATTTAAGGGAGACATTTTGAACACTCTAACTTTATTAGATTAGTTTTTTCTAAAGCCCACTTTCTTGCCTTCAGAATACGGTGAGACCCAAGTTTTCGCACGTGGATTCTGCCATCGGATATCATACTGAGAAGGATGTTTTCGTGGTGGGCAAAGAATCCGTTTCGTTGGATTACAGCGTCAACAATATCTCGAAATTCTTTATCTAGATACCGAGACAACTGAATGGTGCAGAAAAGATATCTTGCGCCATCTTTACATGCAGGTTTTGATTTTATTGAAAACTACATAGGAGCATATACGTTCATAATGTATTCCGTCAATATAGTTAAGCTTGCCGATGGACCTCTGTTTGAAACATACAATCTAAAAATACGATTAACAGTTGTGACTCACCCTGAATGTTTTTTTGGATTCCGATTTGAAACACTTGCCTTACACTGGCCTCTAGCAACTGATTGACACATTTCAAATAAATATTTCTGATCCGTGTTAAGTTCCTTAATAATATTTTCTGATATTGTAAGTAGATTTTCTTTAACAGCTTTGAACTGAATCACTACTAGTTTCTCGCAATTCTCCAGCTGCTTGCCGATATGACCTTCAAACCTACGAGGCCCGGTAGTATCTCCACTCCTCCCGGTGTGTGTAATTAACTTTGACAACTATTATGTAAAATATAATGTTTTTGATACATTTTAACGTCGTGGGGGAAACAAAATAAGTTGCAAGCAATGGCGTTGTTCCATAAGGACACGTGGGCACGTGCCCTGCCTAAAAAATTTAAAATGAAGTGAAAAAAATAATTTAAGATCTTATATTAATTTATTCTATGTTATGATCACACTTCTTGCGACTTTTATAGTCTAACATCTATAATGTCATTCGCGGTAACGAAATAGGTCGTGGCTTGCCGAAGCGCACCGATTAAAGAACACGTGCACAGACAAGATTGTTCCGCTACTGTCTTCTTTACTATCGCGTGCGAAAAACAAAGACAGCAATGCATCGCTTTGCTAGTAACCCGAAAATTATCGCATTCATAACGTCATATCTTGATCGCTACCCCATTCTCAATAGTCAGGTGTTTTTTGCCATCGTGCTTTTCGACTTTTTGAGGGTAACAAAGTGAATGTTTTGAACGATTACAATAGTCAAGATGAATTCAGTGCAATACATGAAAAGAAATAAAATCGCATTAACATTTGAGGACCGAATTGTCATCAACAATCTTGGACTGTCGACACCGATTCTGCAAATCGAGCAAGTTAATATTACTCAAAAACGAACATACAAACGCACGTTCAATAAAATCGTGTATGAGAAGTATTCGTGGTTATGTGGATGCCAAACACCAAATAAATTTTATTGTTTTACGTGCATTTTGGCATAAGTCAGAAAGCTGTGAGCGCAGGCGATCTTGATCTTGGCTGGATTAAACGGGGTATTAATGATTTGAAACATTTAGACGCAAATTTAAAATCGCATTCTGTTTCACAAAGATATTTGAAAAATGAGCTAGAAATTAGTATGTTGGGGAAAACAGATATTCGTTTTTAACTCAGTAGTGCATATCGGGATTCTATTAAAAATCACAATAAAACTGTTGATAGTAATCGTTACATATTGTCTAAGTTAATTAACTATATAAAATTCTGTGGGGCATTAGAGCTTGCCTTACGTGGGCATGACGAAACCTACACTTCAGAAAATTCTGGCATTATCAGATGGCTAGTAAATTTAATGGCCGAAATAGATAGTATTTTAGAAGCTCATTTAAGACTCTAAATTATTTCTAGGCATCTCCAAACAAATTCAGAACGAATTACTGGATTCAACATTGCATGTTTGTCGCGATTTATTATAAAACAAAATTCACAAACGATCACTCTACTCAAATGCATATGGTTTCTATAATCAGATATGTTAAAAATGGCGAAATTTACGAGAGATTCTGGGGTTTTTTAATACCAAAAAATCACACAGCTGATGAAATTGCAGAAGAAATTCTGGCGGTGCTAAGCGAATTCGGAATAGATAAAGAACCTAAGAAACACATAACCCAAAGTTATAATGGTGTTTCCGTGATGAGAGGTACAGTCGGAGGAATACTAGTCAAAATTACAAATATTTATAAGAATGCACAGTATATTCACTGTTATGTTCATCAATTAAATCTAATGATTGACAGGTGTTATACAATAGAAAAAGGTGTAAAGATGTTTTTCTTGTTCATCCAAAAGGACAACTGTTCTGGGCAGTGTCGTGAAAAATCGTCGACTCCCTGTGGCCCTTACCAGATAAAACTTTACGTCTAAATGTGTGAATACTGTTTACATTTACAAAGAAGAATTGCAAACATGCCTTGAAGAAATTATGGACGCCGAGTCGGATACAAATTTTATTAATCAAGCTCAGGGGTTAATAAATTATTTAGTGGATGACGATTTTTAAGTTTTGGTTGTTTTTCTTCAATAAAATAATGCCTGACTGCGTCATTCTCTTTGATTAACTGCAACGCAAGCAACTAGATACACTTAAAGTTAAGAAGAATTGGGTAACTTTTCAACAACCATTCAAAATATTAGAGACAATATGAAATTAGACATACAAATTAATCAATAATTTGGTAACTTAACTGGTGCAGAATCTACAACGATCATAGAGAATCGCAGAAAGAACCGGAAATTTACTGATTAGGAGGACCTCAATCCGAATGTCAGGATATGCCAGAAAATCTGTGATACCTTAACCATACCGGTTTATGAACGCTTTAGTTTCGATACATACTTAACTGTAGCAAATTTATTTGAAACTGAAAGATTTGGTGAATATCGAGCCGTCTTTCCAAATGAAGACATTAAAACTGTGTGCAATCTGTTTGTAAACGTAAATTACTTATAATTAAAAAATGAACCCTCGGTAATATACGCACGGGACGATTTTATGAAACACAGTGCCGCTGTTACAAATGTTTATCCAAAATAATTTAACATCAACATCAACATTTAGAATGTACTGTGTACCGTCCCTATGACGACTGTGGAAAGCGAAAGATGTTTCTCTACCCTCAAATGAATCAAAACATTTCTAAGAAACACTATAGGCCAGGAACGACTGTGCGCGGTAGCAATTATATCTATTGAAAAAAACTTGTGAAGTGCTGCTCAAAAGTTTAGGAAGATGAACTTCAACTACAAACATATTTAATGGTTCAATGGTGAATTTAGCAAAATTTTATTATCTACGGACCCATTTGAAAATTTGATGTCTGACACTTACACTCGTATTTCTATACCGTAACGTGTGTGTATGATACTAAGAAATGTAAAATTTTTGGTTGTGACGCATTTCCCTATCTCCATTTCAATATTTGGTTATCGTGCCCCACCTATTTTCCCCCCACGAACTACGGCTGATTGCAAGTTTCAAAATATTTTACATGCGTAATATGAACCAATGTTCAAAGTTTCCATTAAGAGGTCCACGTATCCTTTGTTTTAGTTAAAAATTAAAATATTTGAGAATTGGATAAACATTAGATATTTATAAAAAATAAAGCCGCTGGAGAGGCAGAAAAAAACTTTTTATATCAAAATAAAAACAGTAAAGTATCACAAAATAGCAAACACAACTTTTGCGCGCTATTAGAAACAAATCTAATGTTCGTTTTTTCACTCTATCCTAGTATTCAGATTTCTTCTATGGTCTTGTATGTGATATTACTGTTCTTTGTTCGCGGTTGTACGTTTGTCTGAAGTCAAGATCTCGAATAAGGTAGTATCAAATTCTATTTTTTTTTCATTTATTGACGGCCCGGGAACAAATTTTATAAAAGGTGCCAAACACTGTTTTAACATTTCAGTTAATTTGCTTTCTTATAAATCCGACATGTTATTGCCTGCTGCCACTCTGTAGACATCTGCTCGGTATACCAGATGTTGACTATTAATTTATGAATGGCTTGATCCTTTGCCTTTAAGCTTCAGTGTTTATGAATGTATATTACCTACTGTAGGAGCTGTATTATTTTTAGAATTTTATTAAACTTTCATTCACCTTCTACAATGATGGTACTTCTACCAGTGGCTGGACTGCATTCATAAATTAGGTCCTACCATTTTGGTCTACTCTAGAGGTTCCGTTTAATTGCGTTTCAAAATATATCTTCTACAGCTCGAGTATACTCTCCATATAGGCTAATATTACGCCATCTGCGTCCTTGTTCAAAATCTCTCTAGGGCCAAATCTGCCTCTGCCAAATGTTTTAATACACTGACAATATTTGCATATCTCCTGTTGTTGCATGCTTCTTATATTTTCTCTCTTTGCTTTTTTACAAATTCCTATTTTTTTTTCTCTAGGAATCACAAGTTTGGCCTTCATCAGTCACCCTCAGTCAGCCTCCCTCAGTTTTGTATGGAGTCGAGTCGGAAAGAATTTCCGTTTTTTAGCGTAATTTTACATTCATGATCGTATCATTCGTTTCCTTTTGTTTTCTCTTCATTTCTAGCCTTAGTAGTCTTATCCGTAACTTTTTTTATTACATATTTTATTATTGTCTAAATGATTGTGGCGTATTCATATATATTTTTTGTACGTTTTTAATTGTATTCTTTAGAATCGGGAACCATATTGATTTTAAATCTATTGAAGGCATAGTAATACAGTTATTTTTATTTAAATTAATTATAGCCGTTTCTTTTAATCTCTTGCATTTTGTTACCGATTCTTTTTATGTCTCGATTCCCATGCGTGTTGGCAAATTCTAGATTTTTAAAATCACCTTTTCTAAGAAGGTTTTTATGTTCTTTTATTCTAAAATGAAACAAATTCCATTATGGTGAACCAAATTACATTAAAGACATTATAATAAAAAACAAGTACCCAAAAAATTTCATAGATAAATCTTTTAAAACTTTTGATACTAGACAAAACAGACAACTTACTAATAACAATAATAATAACTCTCAAACAATTAAGCTCACAATTCCTTGCATCCACGGTATTTCTGACGCAATTAACAGAGTAGGAAATAAAAACAACATAAGAACGACATTTAAAACAAAAAATACTTTTAGACCTATATTGACAAAAACCAAACCAAACAACACACAAGAGAATGCAAATAAATGTGGTTTATAAAATTCCCTGCGAATGTGGTAAATTTTATATAGGTGAGACATCTAGACCGTTAAATGTTAGAGTAAAAGGTAATAAAAAAAGAGTAAAAAACCTTCTTAGAAAGGGTAGGAATCGGGACATAAAATCAATTGGAATAATTCCAAAACGGTATTAAAAGAATCGGTAACAAAATACAGAACATTAAAAAAACCGCTATAATTAATTTAAATAAAAATAACTGTATTGCTATACCTTCGGTAGATTTAAATTCAATATGGTTCCCGATTCTAAAGAATACAATTAAAAACGTTTAAGTATTTCAATACACAATAATCACATAGTAAATCTCACCTATATAATTTTTTTGATAGCTTGCCGCAAATTTTGTTGTCAATGTAAGTATCATTGACATATACAAAAAATATATTTACTTACTATCTTTACATTAGTATATAGAAATTAATATAAATCATTATTTAAATTCGTTTTGAAAACGGGAGGAGAAGCCCTGCCAAAACGTTAACATTCAAAAGTTTGTATTTATTTAAAAAACAAATGATATATTTTTAATTTTCTTTTTCGTTAGGCAAATTTATTACAGAAAATGAATCACTGAGAAATTTATCTCCGTTTTGTTCTTTGTGTTTTTTACCCCGTGATTCTTTATTTACATAAGAACAGATATTTTTATATTTTTGAGTTTTAGATCGTGGCGAAAACCCCAAAAATAGAAAAACATTCAGATTTTATTGTTGCCTATCTATCGTCTACCGATTATGCGTCAACTGATATATAACTCAGTGGTTTCACTCCTGCTTCATTTTATGTTATAATGTTTCGTTGTTTCAATGTCGTATTTTTGTCTTTGTCCCAGTTTCTTGGTTGGTGACATAGATCGATTGTCGTATGTTTGTTACTATCAGATAGTGGTCTTATACTGATAATGCACCTCTATAGCTTCTCACGTCGACCACTCGAGCGAAAGATTGAGAAAGGTTTTCTACTAACAAAAACAAATTACATATATCAAATCCAAAAGCCATTCCATTCATTCCATTCCATCAAAGTACCAGCCATTCATTCTATAACATACAAATTGGCAAAATGGTTAGCAAAGGAATTTGAACAGTTACCAAACCAGTTACCTTCCCGTTCTTTGATAAACTCAACACAATTCATAAAAGTTTTTAAGTGTTCCGATCCTGCATACCTTGAAATACCTGAGGGAGTTACTCGAGGTAAACGGTTTCAATAACAAGATTGTTTCAGAGTAAATCTGATATTAGCGCATTCACATATGAACTCGAGAACAATGATAGCATTATATATACAAAAAAACATTTTTTCGATACAAAAAGTGGCAGTCAGAGAAGGTTTGTGCTCTATAGATACACCCCCCCCCCCCTCACCGTGTGAAACGGTAATTCAAATTGTTACAGATAAATGGAAATTAAATATCAGTGAGGGAAAATTGATAAGAGTAATCTTCATGGATTTGAAATGAGTATTTGAGACAGTTTATGGGGTAATTTTATTGGAGAACTGATACGAAAGGTAATTGATACGAAATATGGAGTACCGTAGGGCTCAGGAGTAACAGTAGGGGCACTATTGTTCATTTTGTATATGAATAATACAGTAAGAATATGTTTGGAAGACTTGTACAATCAAAATGTTCGGTGACGATACGTTAATATATGTAACCGGAGAAAGTAGTGAGGACCTAGCAAGAAAGATGAGTGCAATGCTGGCCATCGTGGAAAAATAGATGAATGTAAATAAACTAAAAATGAATGTTGGAAAAACTAAATTTATGACAGTAAGAATTGTAAGGAAGGTGTTAAGAGAATATATCGCACTAAAATGCATAGACGGAACGGTGACAGAACGAGTGGAAAAAATTACATTTCTTGGGGTAATAATTGATGATAAGCTACAATTTAAGGACCATTGTGAATATACGTTGAATTGTGAATAGGGCAGTATGTATCAGTATACACCAGATGTGTGATATACAACACGATCATAGCGCCTCATTTTGAGTATTGTGCTATCCTCCTGTTGGGTATGGGTGAAACACAATTGAACAAACTGCAGATAGCACAAAACCGGTCGATGAGAGTAATATTATAGTGCAACCGATACACAAAGGTTGAGCATATGTAACAAGCTGTACAGTTTGTGACTGTGAGTCAAAAGCTGTACTGCAACGGTTGTATATATATATATATATATATATATATATATATATATATATATATATATATATATATATATATATATATATATATATATATATATATACATAAAGCTGTACACAATATGCTACCGAAGGAAATAAGGGAGAGATTCAAAACGGTGGATATGAAGAATAAAAGATTAACATTACAAGCAGGAGATATTGCAATTAATTATAACGAACAAGAAATGCCTAGAAAAGTCTGTTTTATGAGGGAAAAGTCTGTTCTATGTTTTATAATTCATTATCAACTGAAGTGAGAACATGCATGAAAGTAGATCAGTTTAAGCGAATGTTGAAAGACTATATTGTGGTGACAGTGAAGTTAGTAACTAATTAACGATAAAACTATCAAATGTATAATACTCGGATAATGTATCATGTCATATATTTACTGTTAAATGTTGAATGCTCTATATGGACTCTAAGCTAATACTTATATGTTTAATGAAAATGAAATCATGTTTAATGTAAATGTAGCTTAAGGTAATGGATGTAGGTTTAGAATTTATAGCTTACATTTTTCAACGATCATCTTTGCTATCCTTCAAGTTATGTGTAACATTTAATTTAATGTAATAATGTAAGTAATGTCTGAATGATTGTGGCGTGTCCATATATTTTTTTCTTTTTTTGGGGTTTTTTGGCACGATCTAATACTCAGAAAATATCAAAAATATCTGTTCTTATGTAAATAAAAAATAATTGGGTAAAAACAAAAAACCAAACGGAGACAAATTTCTCAGTGATTCTTTTCTGCAATAAATTTGCCTAACGAATAAAATTTTTAAAAATATAAAAATGTTCTAAAATAAATACAAATTTTTTACATTAACGTTTTGGCGGGTCTCCTCCCCTATATAATAATAATAATAAAAATAGGCAGTAAATATATTTGTTTGTGTATGTCAACGATATTTACATTAACAATAATAGTTTTTGACAGTGGCATACTAAATAAAAAATACTTATATATATTCAGTCAGTTGTGTATATATATATATATATATATATATATATATATATATATATATATATATATATATATATATATATATATATATATATATATATATATATATATATATATATATATATATTACACAAATTTTTCACTCTTTCTCCACCTGGTGCCACCGATTCGGGGCCAGACCAGATCAACTGGCCATTTTAATGACGGGTCGTGATCGCACACAACTCACGCCATCATACGGCGAATGCTCGTAGCAGTCAGGACCGCTCGTAACATTCTGCCTGGAACCTCGGGTATAGTACCAGGTATGCCCACAAGGTAGCGCAACGGAACCGTGGAGGGAAAATATTACAGGAATCTTTCACCCTTTCTCCACGTGGTGCCACCGATCGCCTTCGCCCAACTGTCAACCATGCGACGTCACGTGTCTCTCGGGACCGATTGCCTCTCCGAACTGCTTTCCTTGCGTTCGTCTAGAGCTCGGCTGATGACGGCTGAAAGGCTAGAAACCGGTCCCGAGAGATACGTGACGTCGTATGGTTGACAGTTCGGCGAAGGCGATCGGTGGCACCACGTGGAGAAAGGGTGAAAGATTTCTGTAATATTTTCTCTCCACGGTTCCGTTACGCTACCTTGTGGGCATATATATATATATATATATATATATATATATATATATATATATATATATATATATATATATATATATATATATATATATATATATATATATATATATATATATATATATATATATATATGTTTACTGTGTGATTGTTTATTGTACTGATTGTGTATTGAAATACTTTAATGTGTTTAATTGTATCCTTTCGAATCGGTTTTTTGTATATGTCAGTGATACTTACATTCAATTCTTCTATTGGAACCTTTGGTGTGAAACACTAAACTTGAAGAGATTTACCACTAAACACCAAAACACTTTTTTGAACTGCTCGACGCACGTTTCGCTAACCATGTTAGCGAAACGTGCGTCGTGTCTCATCAGGAGATGATTTAATCTAATTCTAAAACTAAACAATGTTCTATTTATATGAAAACCATACCTAGCGAAGCGTGTAAAAATCATGAACCGTGAAATGTACTAAGCCTTACATTAATAATTGAGAAAGTTGACTGAAAGGAATCGGTCCTTTATCTCGGTTCATGATTTTCTTACATTTTTCTATTTGAATGCTTTCATATGCATCCAAAGCCCTATTATTATTAACACTTTTAATTAGTCTTAAATTACTAATATTTATACTGTGGTCATGTTCGATTGCATGTTGGGCAACACAAGATTTTTCATTTCTCCCATATCGAATGTGGGCAATATGTTCTTTATATCTTGTCAATATGGATTTTTTTGTTTGCCCAATATACCTTCGATCACAGTCTTGACAACTAATTTCGTAAATCCCCGACTTTTCCTGTTGCTCTAGTTTATCCTTTGGATTGCCCAGAACTTAATTATTATTTAATTTATTATTTGGTTTGTACACAACCTTAATGTACACTTTATTCAAAATTTTGTCTAGTCCTCTTGTCAATTGGGCATCAAATGGTTTTACCATGAATTTCTTTGTGTTCTGATTCTTTTAAAAAGTCGAAGATTCTTTCAATAATTTTCTGAACTTATGTTTTCTAATTAGTTTATCTACAATGTTATTATAACCATTCACTTCAGATACCTCCCTAATTAATTTTAATTCTTTGTTATAATTATCTTTATTTAAAGGAAAATTAATTAATCTATTTACTATAAAATTTAAACTAGCCGTCTTATTTTCGAAGCTATGATTTGAATCGTTAGGAATGTATCTCGAAGTGGTGGTGGTTTTTCTAAAAATATCAAAATCTAACCTATTTTTATTATTTCTACTGACTAACACATCCAGAAATGGTAAACTATCGTTGTTTTCGAGTTCATGCGTGAATATTATATTTTGGGATTATATAATATTATATATATTATTAATAATTATAATTTATGTATATTATTAATATATATGTATTTATTTCTGGTATGTATGCTGATGGTATGTAATTTTTATTTTTAGGTTTATTTGTTATACTATTATGGTTATATATTCTGTGTATTCTGTTTTTAATAATTGCTTCGTAGAATTTTTTTGGATAGTTATTATCTTCTACTGTTTTTTTGATTTTATTTATATATTGTGATCTACTTTTTGGATCAGTTAAAATAACAACTTTATCAATTAAAGAATTAATAACACTTTTATATATATATATATATATATATATATATATATATATATATATATATATATATATATATATATATATATATATTATGGCTTCCTATACGCCAAATAAATATAAAAAAAGTTAAAAAGTTAGTTTAAAGTTAAAATTAAGATATCTTTCAGACTATAGCTTTTGTATATCAATTTGTTTTGATGTTGCCATTTTTATTATAGGTAATATTAATTTCCAAAAATGTTTTGTTTTATTTTTTTCTTCTTCGTGAGTAAATTTTATTATTTTTGTGGAATGTATTGAATTTGTTTATGTTATATTATATTTATTTTTAGATTACAATCATCTACAAATCTTTTTTAAAAATAAAGCTTAAAATCGAGGGTATTGAAAACTTTTGTTTCAAAATATTTCTTAACTAGATTAGCAATAGTAGCTGATATTGGTGAGCCCATTGCTACACCGTAAATTTGGGAGTAAAATTGTTTATCTTATTTAAAAAATGTGGATTCAAGACATATTTTTGTGGATTTAGTAAATTCGTTATGCTGTTAATGGCCAATTCAATGGGAATATTTTTACATAAGGAGATGACATCAAATGATACCAGTATATGATTTTCTGGTATTTTTTTGTTTTTTATGTTATTATAAAATTCCCATCAGTCTTTAATATGATATTCTGTTTTGCTTACTATGTGTGATAAAATATTTTGATATTTCGCATAGGGGAAATTTTTTGATTTTGAGTTTTTGTCATAATCTTTCGATTTAATGAATTCAATAGTGTAATGCACTATCTTCTGCAGGATATTGTAAGTAAAGAAGGAGCTCCATATTTTGCATGCTTTCTTGTCCTGTCGTATTTCCCCCTTGGGACCCGGCTGATGTGGAATTTTATTTTCAGCTCTTGTCTTAACCCCTTTTTAATATATACAATGTTTTCGCCGCTACGTTCCGTCTATCGCAATTTGCAAATAGCGTTTGCTAACATTTACAATGGGCTTATTATTTCCATCATCGTTGGAAATGTTCTGCTCACTATTATAATCTATCGGCAGATATCGGGAGGCTATCGGCATTGTCGTCCGTTTCAGCTTCAGATTCGGAAGACAATATTTCATCATAAAGATATTAAAGTCTTGCTTGCTCTTGTTCAAAAGTGTTTTATTTACAAGAACTAATTTTTTTAGAAGCCTGAAAGACATACGTCTAAAATTGTGTAGCAAATAATAGAAATTCTTTAACTCATACCTCTATCAACTGTAACCTAATGTGATACGTCGGTCTATCACACCGAATATCTCTTTAACAGCACTAAGGCTTAACACAGTTGTGAAACCATTCCTAAACGCGCGCGGCGGTATGAGAATATTTGCGTTCGTGGTGGAGAAAAAACGAAACCGTCGGTCTCACAGATCGCGCGTTTCCGACGAAGGGTTAAGGTAGCGTACAAACTATATAATAAATTAATGTGAGTTAAAGATAAAATAGATTAAAGTCGAAGAGATTTACCACTAAACGCCAAATCACTGTTTTAGCCATGTTAGTATCACTACTAACCCAAAAGATATTTACTATGATTTAATCTAGAAGAATAAAAGATCTCCTGACGATGCTAACCAGGATAGCAAAACGTACTTCGTGAATCTCTTTGAGTTTAGTGTTTCACACTGAAGGTTCCAATAAAAAAATTGATCATGTTAGTATCATCAGGACATAATTTAATGTTCTCCTGGTGATGCTAATACGGTTAGCAAAACGTGCGTCGAGAAGTTTAAGACAGCAATTTTGTGTTTAGTGGTAAATCTTTTTGAGTTCGGTGTTTCATACCGAAGGTTCCTATAGAAGAATCGAAAGTAGATTTGTTAAAAAACTGTTTGTTTTGGTGTTTAGTGGTAAATCTCTTTGAGTTTAGTGTTTCACACCGAAGGTTCCAATAAAAAAATTGATCATGTTAGTATCATCAGGACATAATTTAATCTTCTCCTGGTGATGCTAATACGGTTAGCAAAACGTGCGTCGAGAAGTTTAAGACAGCGATTTTGTGTTTAGTTGTAAATCTTTTTGAGTTCGGTGTTTCATACCGAAGGTTCCTATAGAAGAATCGAAAGTAGATTTGTTAAAAAACTGTTTGTTTTGGTGTTTAGTGGTAAATCTCTTTGAGTTTAGTGTTTCACACCGAAGGTTCCAATAAAAAAAATGATCATGTTAGTATCATCAGGGCATAATTTAATCTTCTCCTCATGATGCTAATACGGTTAGCAAAACGTGCGTCGAGAAGTTTAAGACAGCGATTTTGTGTTTAGTGGTAAATCTTTTTGAGTTCGGTGTTTCATACCGAAGGTTCCTATAGAAGAATCGAAAGTAGATTAGTTAAAAAACTGTTTGTTTTGGTGTTTAGTGGTAAATCTCTTTGAGTTTAGTGTTTCACACCGAAGGTTCCAATAAAAAAAATGATCATGTTAGTATCATCAGGACATAATTTAATCTTCTCCTGATGATGCTAATACGGTTAGCAAAACGTGCGTCGAGAAGTTTAAGACAGCGATTTTGTGTTTAGTGGTAAATCTTTTTGAGTTCGGTGTTTCATACCGAAGGTTCCTATAGAAGAATCGAAAGTAGATTAGTTAAAAAACTGTTTGTTTTGGTGTTTAGTGGTAAATCTCTTTGAGTTTAGTGTTTCACACCGAAGGTTCCAATAAAAAAAATGATCATGTTAGTATCATCAGGACATAATTTAATCTTCTCCTGATGATGCTAATACGGTTAGCAAAACGTGCGTCGAGAAGTTTAAGACAGCGATTTTGTGTTTAGTGGTAAATCTTTTTGAGTTCGGTGTTTCATACCGAAGGTTCCTATAGAAGAATCGAAAGTAGATTAGTTAAAAAACTGTTTGTTTTGGTGTTTAGTGGTAAATCTCTTTGAGTTTAGTGTTTCACACCGAAGGTTCCAATAAAAAAAATGATCATGTTAGTATCATCAGGACATAATTTAATCTTCTCCTGATGATGCTAATACGGTTAGCAAAACGTGCGTCGAGAAGTTTAAGACAGCGATTTTGTGTTTAGTGGTAAATCTTTTTGAGTTCGGTGTTTCATACCGAAGGTTCCTATAGAAGAATCGAAAGTAGATTAGTTAAAAAACTGTTTGTTTTGGTGTTTAGTGGTAAATCTCTTTGAGTTTAGTGTTTCACACCGAAGGTTCCAATAAAAAAAATGATCATGTTAGTATCATCAGGACATAATTTAATCTTCTCCTCATGATGCTAATACGGTTAGCAAAACGTGCGTCGAGAAGTTTAAGACAGCGATTTTGTGTTTAGTGGTAAATCTTTTTGAGTTCGGTGTTTCATACCGAAGGTTCCTATAGAAGAATCGAAAGTAGATTAGTTAAAAAACTGTTTGTTTTGGTGTTTAGTGGTAAATCTCTTTGAGTTTAGTGTTTCACACCGAAGGTTCCAATAAAAAAATTGATCATGTTAGTATCATCAGGACATAATTTAATCTTCTCCTGGTGATGCTAATACGGTTAGCAAAACGTGCGTTGAGAAGTTTAAGACAGCGATTTTGTGTTTAGTGGTAAATCTTTTTGAGTTCGGTGTTTCATACCGAAGGTTCCTATAGAAGAATCGAAAGTAGATTAGTTAAAAAACAGTTTGTTTTGGTGTTTAGTGGTAAATCTCTTTGAGTTTAGTGTTTCACACCGAAGGTTCCAATAAAAAAAATGATCATGTTAGTATCATCAGGACATAATTTAATCTTCTCCTGATGATGCTAATACGGTTAGCAAAACGTGCGTCGAGAAGTTTAAGACAGCGATTTTGTGTTTAGTGGTAAATCTTTTTGAGTTCGGTGTTTCATACCGAAGGTTCCTATAGAAGAATCGAAAGTAGATTAGTTAAAAAACTGTTTGTTTTGGTGTTTAGTGGTAAATCTCTTTGAGTTTAGTGTTTCAACCGAAGGTTCCAATAAAAAAAATGATCATGTTAGTATCATCAGGACATAATTTAATCTTCTCCTGATGATGCTAATACGGTTAGCAAAACGTGCGTCGAGAAGTTTAAGACAGCGATTTTGTGTTTAGTGGTAAATCTTTTTGAGTTCGGTGTTTCATACCGAAGGTTCCTATAGAAGAATCGAAAGTAGATTAGTTAAAAAAACTGTTTGTTTTGGTGTTTAGTGGTAAATCTCTTTGAGTTTAGTGTTTCACACCGAAGGTTCCAATAAAAAAAATGATCATGTTAGTATCATCAGGACATAATTTAATCTTCTCCTGATGATGCTAATACGGTTAGCAAAACGTGCGTCGAGAAGTTTAAGACAGCGATTTTGTGTTTAGTGGTAAATCTTTTTGAGTTCGGTGTTTCATACCGAAGGTTCCTATAGAAGAATCGAAAGTAGATTTGTTAAAAAACTGTTTGTTTTGGTGTTTAGTGGTAAATCTCTTTGAGTTTAGTGTTTCACACCGAAGGTTCCAATAAAAAAAATGATCATGTTAGTATCATCAGGGCATAATTTATTCTTCTCCTCATGATGCTAATACGGTTAGCAAAACGTGCGTCGAGAAGTTTAAGACAGCGATTTTGTGTTTAGTGGTAAATCTTTTTGAGTTCGGTGTTTCATACCGAAGGTTCCTATAGAAGAATCGAAAGTAGATTAGTTAAAAAACTGTTTGTTTTGGTGTTTAGTGGTAAATCTCTTTGAGTTTAGTGTTTCACACCGAAGGTTCCAATAAAAAAATTGATCATGTTAGTATCATCAGGACATAATTTAATCTTCTCCTGGTGATGCTAATACGGTTAGCAAAACGTGCGTTGAGAAGTTTAAGACAGCGATTTTGTGTTTAGTGGTAAATCTTTTTGAGTTCGGTGTTTCATACCGAAGGTTCCTATAGAAGAATCGAAAGTAGATTAGTTAAAAAACTGTTTGTTTTGGTGTTTAGTGGTAAATCTCTTTGAGTTTAGTGTTTCACACCGAAGGTTCCAATAAAAGAAATGATCATGTTAGTATCATCAGGACATAATTTAATCTTCTCCTGATGATGCTAATACGGTTAGCAAAACGTGCGTCGAGAAGTTTAAGACAGCGATTTTGTGTTTAGTGGTAAATCTTTTTGAGTTCGGTGTTTCATACCGAAGGTTCCTATAGAAGAATCGAAAGTAGATTAGTTAAAAAACTGTTTGTTTTGGTGTTTAGTGGTAAATCTCTTTGAGTTTAGTGTTTCAACCGAAGGTTCCAATAAAAAAAATGATCATGTTAGTATCATCAGGACATAATTTAATCTTCTCCTGATGATGCTAATACGGTTAGCAAAACGTGCGTCGAGAAGTTTAAGACAGCGATTTTGTGTTTAGTGGTAAATCTTTTTGAGTTCGGTGTTTCATACCGAAGGTTCCTATAGAAGAATCGAAAGTAGATTTGTTAGAAACTGTTTGTTTTGGTGTTTAGTGGTAAATCTCTTTGAGTTTAGTGTTTCACACCGAAGGTTCCAATAAAAAAAATGATCATGTTAGTATCATCAGGACATAATTTAATCTTCTCCTGATGATGCTAATACGGTTAGCAAAACGTGCGTCGAGAAGTTTAAGACAGCGATTTTGTGTTTAGTGGTAAATCTTTTTGAGTTCGGTGTTTCATACCGAAGGTTCCTATAGAAGAATCGAAAGTAGATTTGTTAGAAACTGTTTGTTTTGGTGTTTAGTGGTAAATCTCTTTGAGTTTAGTGTTTCACACCGAAGGTTCCAATAAAAAAAATGATCATGTTAGTATCATCAGGACATAATTTAATCTTCTCCTGATGATGCTAATACGGTTAGCAAAACGTGCGTCGAGAAGTTTAAGACAGCGATTTTGTGTTTAGTGGTAAATCTTTTTGAGTTCGGTGTTTCATACCGAAGGTTCCTATAGAAGAATCGAAAGTAGATTTGTTAGAAACTGTTTGTTTTGGTGTTTAGTGGTAAATCTCTTTGAGTTTAGTGTTTCACACCGAAGGTTCCAATAAAAAAAATGATCATGTTAGTATCATCAGGACATAATTTAATCTTCTCCTGATGATGCTAATACGGTTAGCAAAACGTGCGTCGAGAAGTTTAAGACAGCGATTTTGTGTTTAGTGGTAAATCTTTTTGAGTTCGGTGTTTCATACCGAAGGTTCCTATAGAAGAATCGAAAGTAGATTTGTTAGAAACTGTTTGTTTTGGTGTTTAGTGGTAAATCTCTTTGAGTTTAGTGTTTCACACCGAAGGTTCCAATAAAAAAAATGATCATGTTAGTATCATCAGGACATAATTTAATCTTCTCCTGATGATGCTAATACGGTTAGCAAAACGTGCGTCGAGAAGTTTAAGACAGCGATTTTGTGTTTAGTGGTAAATCTTTTTGAGTTCGGTGTTTCATACCGAAGGTTCCTATAGAAGAATCGAAAGTAGATTTGTTAGAAACTGTTTGTTTTGGTGTTTAGTGGTAAATCTCTTTGAGTTTAGTGTTTCACACCGAAGGTTCCAATAAAAAAAATGATCATGTTAGTATCATCAGGACATAATTTAATCTTCTCCTGATGATGCTAATACGGTTAGCAAAACGTGCGTCGAGAAGTTTAAGACAGCGATTTTGTGTTTAGTGGTAAATCTTTTTGAGTTCGGTGTTTCATACCGAAGGTTCCTATAGAAGAATCGAAAGTAGATTTGTTAGAAACTGTTTGTTTTGGTGTTTAGTGGTAAATCTCTTTGAGTTTAGTGTTTCACACCGAAGGTTCCAATAAAAAAAATGATCATGTTAGTATCATCAGGACATAATTTAATCTTCTCCTGATGATGCTAATACGGTTAGCAAAACGTGCGTCGAGAAGTTTAAGACAGCGATTTTGTGTTTAGTGGTAAATCTTTTTGAGTTCGGTGTTTCATACCGAAGGTTCCTATAGAAGAATCGAAAGTAGATTAGTTAAAAAACTGTTTGTTTTGGTGTTTAGTGTTAAATCTCTTTGAGTTTAGTGTTTCACACCGAAGGTTCCAATAAAAAAAATGATCATGTTAGTATCATCAGGACATAATTTAATCTTCTCCTGATGATGCTAATACGGTTAGCAAAACGTGCGTCGAGAAGTTTAAGACAGCGATTTTGTGTTTAGTGGTAAATCTTTTTGAGTTCGGTGTTTCATACCGAAGGTTCCTATAGAAGAATCGAAAGTAGATTTGTTAGAAACTGTTTGTTTTGGTGTTTAGTGGTAAATCTCTTTGAGTTTAGTGTTTCACACCGAAGGTTCCAATAAAAAAAATGATCATGTTAGTATCATCAGGACATAATTTAATCTTCTCCTGATGATGCTAATACGGTTAGCAAAACGTGCGTCGAGAAGTTTAAGACAGCGATTTTGTGTTTAGTGGTAAATCTTTTTGAGTTCGGTGTTTCATACCGAAGGTTCCTATAGAAGAATCGAAAGTAGATTTGTTAGAAACTGTTTGTTTTGGTGTTTAGTGGTAAATCTCTTTGAGTTTAGTGTTTCACACCGAAGGTTCCAATAAAAAAAATGATCATGTTAGTATCATCAGGACATAATTTAATCTTCTCCTGATGATGCTAATACGGTTAGCAAAACGTGCGTCGAGAAGTTTAAGACAGCGATTTTGTGTTTAGTGGTAAATCTTTTTGAGTTCGGTGTTTCATACCGAAGGTTCCTATAGAAGAATCGAAAGTAGATTTGTTAGAAACTGTTTGTTTTGGTGTTTAGTGGTAAATCTCTTTGAGTTTAGTGTTTCACACCGAAGGTTCCAATAAAAAAAATGATCATGTTAGTATCATCAGGACATAATTTAATCTTCTCCTGATGATGCTAATACGGTTAGCAAAACGTGCGTCGAGAAGTTTAAGACAGCGATTTTGTGTTTAGTGGTAAATCTTTTTGAGTTCGGTGTTTCATACCGAAGGTTCCTATAGAAGAATCGAAAGTAGATTAGTTAAAAAACTGTTTGTTTTGGTGTTTAGTGGTAAATCTCTTTGAGTTTAGTGTTTCAACCGAAGGTTCCAATAAAAAAAATGATCATGTTAGTATCATCAGGACATAATTTAATCTTCTCCTGATGATGCTAATACGGTTAGCAAAACGTGCGTCGAGAAGTTTAAGACAGCGATTTTGTGTTTAGTGGTAAATCTTTTTGAGTTCGGTGTTTCATACCGAAGGTTCCTATAGAAGAATCGAAAGTAGATTTGTTAGAAACTGTTTGTTTTGGTGTTTAGTGGTAAATCTCTTTGAGTTTAGTGTTTCACACCGAAGGTTCCAATAAAAAAAATGATCATGTTAGTATCATCAGGGCATAATTTAATCTTCTCCTCATGATGCTAATACGGTTAGCAAAACGTGCGTCGAGAAATTTAAGACAGCGATTTTGTGTTTAGTGGTAAATCTTTTTGAGTTCGGTGTTTCATATCGAAGGTTCCTATAGAAGAATCTAAAGTAGATTAGTTAAAAAACTGTTTGTTTTGGTGTTTAGTGGTAAATCTCTTTGAGTTTAGTGTTTCACACCGAAGGTTCCAATAAAAAAATGATCATGTTAGTATCATCAGGGCATAATTTAATCTCCTGATGATGCTAATACGGTTAGCAAAACGTGCGTCGAGAAGTTTAAGACAGCGATTTTGTGTTTAGTGGTAAATCTTTTTGAGTTCGGTGTTTCATACCGAAGGTTCCTATAGAAGAATCGAAAGTAGATTTGTTAAAAAACTGTTTGTTTTGGTGTTTAGTGGTAAATCTCTTTGAGTTTAGTGTTTCACACCGAAGGTTCCAATAAAAAAAATTGATCATGTTAGTATCATCAGGACATAATTTAATCTTCTCCTGGTGATGCTAATACGGTTAGCAAAACGTGCGTCGAGAAGTTTAAGACAACGATTTTGTGTTTAGTGGTAAATCTTTTTGAGTTCGATGTTTCATACCGAAGGTTCCTACAGAAGAATCAAAAGTAGATTAACATGAAAAATCGGAGAAATTAATTTGAAATTATTTGCCAAGATTGTGATCGAATATATATATGGGGCGAACTAAAGGATTAATGTTAGATATGATCCAGGTATAAAGAACACATTGCGCCCATTAGATACAGGAGAAATGAAAAATCTTGTATTGCCTAATGTGTACTCGAGTATGATGAATATTTGTACTTCTAAGTGTAAATAATTATATGGCTTTAGATGAGTATGAAAGCATTCAAATAGAAAAATGTAAAACAAAACAATGAACCGGGATCAGTTATTACGCTTAGTTAACATAGTTTAGCTTTAGAAGTAGATTTAATCACCTCCTGATGATGCTAACATGGTTAGCGAAACGCGCGTCGAGAAGTTAAAAAAACGATTTGGTGTTTAGTGGTAAATCTCTTCGAGTTTGGTGTTTCACACAGAATGCTCCTATAAAAAAAATGAGGTTAAATATTTACTATATTAGCTAAAAAAAAAATGTTGTTGCATCCAATCTGGTGTTCCTGTTTATACTCAATTTTACTGTTCACTTTGGAACATCCTGTAAAGCAAACATTAACTGTTAACATAAAGTTTTTTCAGTTTATTTTTTAAATTTGAAACTACTACTGGAATATTGTAAGCGTATTAAAACCTATCTATAATCATACGTTGAAGAGGTCATGCGATTTGCAATTGGGGTATTATTTTAGTTTCCAATTTCGAATATACTTGACGTTTCCTTAATTTATGTTATTTAACGCTTACGATATCGTTTTATACTATATCATTGGAGTTTTAAGAAATTTAACCAAAAAATAAATTAAAAACACTCAGCTATTTCCTAAATTGCTTATTTAATATTAAATATCTATAGGTGAGTGTTATCGCAAATTATTGACCGAAAATCGATCTTTTTTGGTGTTATAATACTAAAAGAATAACATTATATTTATGTTTTATTACATTTTGTTAAGATCAAGTATAGACTTTTGTTTCAAGAGAAAAGCATTACCGCTCACATATAACACATATATTTTTGAAACTTTTAGAATTTCTGTTTGAAAAATAAATATGTAAGAAATTTTCAAATTTCCGTTTCTAAATTGGTTTTAGTGCTTGACATGATTGTATATAAATCAGGTAACACTCATCTACTATTATAAAAACATATTTACGAAAGTATATATATCAAATATATAAATATATATAGTCAAAACTTTAGTCATGAGATCACTAAGATTGTCGGATAGGGAACATAGGCAAACAGAACGTAATTCGTTAGAAACGGCACTAATTCAAAACGGCTATGACATGCGTCAAATAAAAAGGCATATTAATAAAGTTTAGGCAACTGGTCATACCAACCAATCTGCTAGAGAATTGTCCCAAAATCTTAAAGTTCTTGTGTCATACATCAAGGGAGTTACTGATAAAATTTGCCGTACGTATTCCCGTAATATCGAAACGATATTTACAACAGAAAGAAATATATCCAGTTTCCTCAGACCAGTGAAGGATAATATTTCACAAGAGTCACATGGTGTCTATGAGATTCCTTGTTCTGGCTGCTCCCAATCATATATCGGTCAAACTAATAGACATATCCAAAATCGCATATACGAGCATTCTCTCGCCGTCCGAAAATCTGATCTCTCCTCGACTTTAGCAGAACATCATCTTCAAACGGGTCACAAAATAGATTTAGACAAGGCCAAAGTAATCGCACCTATATATTCCTAGAAACCCCGCATAATTCGTGAAGCAATTGATATCGAAAAACGTCCAGACTGCTTAAACAAGAAGGACGACGATCTTAGAGTTCCAAATACATGGAAACCGCTTATTTCCAAATTGCTCATCCAAAACCCTTCTAGTCAAACGTCCACCTCCCGTCTCACCCCCACCCATCAACCGAGCGCTCCACCTACAACCTCACCTATTAATACAGAGGTCGCGCCATCCATGTTCTTTTCTGGTTGTGAATTCTGGGGAGCAGGCAGATTGAGGCCTCGTAGTAAATCAACTAGATTCTCTTGAAAATGGTTTCAAAGTGGAAGCCGAAACGTTGAGATTTTATAAATCTAAAACGCGGTTCTACCCGAGAACCTAGTAATACTAATATTACCGATTGGGAAAGCCTTTTCGAACACATAACAAAAAGATACGGGGTGTTGAAAGTGAAACTGAGAGAATTTTCGAAAAATTGAGATACTTTATAAACGATGGAAGATATTAGGTTCAAAATTGGGGTAGTTGAGTTTTCAAAGGTGATACATCCGAATTTGCTAGTAGTTTTAGCCTAGTCCTACAGGGCGCTTGCTACTTACTTTGTGATGGATTAACTCGCTCATATTTTTTTACCCTATAAAGCTGGGAATATTTTAACTTTAAAATAGCGAAGAGTCATAATTCCCAAATAAAAAAGGTAATTTTGGTCGATATTGATATCTCACGCCGTTTGCGAAATTTTGCCATTCATCGATGGCTGAAAAATCTGTAATGTCGATGGCTGAAAAATCTATAATTTACAAAGTGTGCCTTGAATACGAGGAAAAAAACATTAAGATGTTACAAATACAACGGCCTTTATTTAAAATAACAATTTTTTGAAATTTACTTCAATAAGTGTTGAAAGTGGCCACCTCACTACCCTTTTGTTAAGTGACGCCTCACATTTGAAAAGATATTTATATGATATTTATATGATTCCACAAATAAAAGTCTCACGCTAATCAGTAATGTCTGGGCTACGAGATGACCAAGGAAACTCACCACCGCGCGTAATCAATCGATGTGGAAAACGTTGATTCAAATGATTTCGCACTACAATAGTAAAATGCGGTGGCGCCCCATCGCAAGTCTTGTTTTATGTTTAGAGGTATACCGTCCAAAATGTCTAATAAACTTTTTTTTAAAAACTGTACATATTGATTTCCATTTAGTCTTTGCGGAAACTCAAATGGGTTGATTAAAAAATTATCGATAATGTCGCACCAAATGTTAATTGAAAATTCACGCTGGAAACGTCGCTGCCTTGGTAGGTGTGGATTTTCCAGGGCGTAGTAATGATTATTTCGCCTGTTAAAAATTCCGCGTCTGGTAAAAGTTGCCTCGTCAGTAAACAATATCTTTTTCAAGCACATGGGGTCTGCGTTTTTTATGTAATAGATTATGACAAAATTCGGATCTGCCGGATGGTAAATCTTGTGGGAATAAATTTTCAACAGAGGAGAAATAGTAGAGAAATAATTCTTCTTTATGAAGAACTCTTGAAACGGTAGATTTGCTAATTCCATTGGAATCTTCGGTCTGAAACACTAAATTCAAAGAGATTTACCACTAAACACTTTTTTAAGTTCTTGACGCACGTTTCGCTAACCATGTTAGCATCATCGAGAGATGATTTAATCTTTTATTCTTCTAGATTGTGTGAATTGCATATTTTTCAGTCATCGACAAGATGTGCAATGGAATATTCCAACATGAATGTCTCGCAAACGACGTAAGATATCGATATTGACCAAGGGTAGACTGAAGACTGAAAGCTGTGGAAACCGTAATATTTGGTCCTGTAATATTTATGTTCTTCTAGGTCGCAGATTGTAGTGGTGCGTACTTCTTATAAGTTCTGGTGTTGGCCCAGCCCCCTCGGTTGTTGTTTGGGGTATCACAGTGGTAGTCAGTTACTCTCCCGACTGCGGCCGGTGAACTGTCGGTTTATTACTGGTTTCTACGTGTCTGGCAGATTGAGGGCATCATCTCTTCTGTTTAGGTGTCTGATTTTTTCTATTTTGATTGTTTCTCCGATGGTTTTTATACGAAATACAAAATATGTAATAATACTTTTCTTTTTGTTTTCATCCATTTGTTGACATCCCTTATTTTATACTTTTCCGTATATTTTGTTCTCGATTTCTGTGTGTTATACCTTTTCAATGGTAAATTGAATAAAACAAATTTTTTACTTTGTTATCGAGATCCAGTTTTGTAATACCGCGCTTAAGCCGAGATCCTTTTTTAAAGAAGAGATCCGAAATCGGACCTTATCATTTTTCGCGTGTATATAGTTACCATCCGAATTATTGCGTCCTAAAACGAATTCTGACGAATTTTATGTTGGAGCTCAAATTTCGCATTTTTTATATCTTTTATACTATTGAGGTTACAGTATATCATTATAGGTGGCGCCAACATCATTTGTAAACAGGTGTCTGATTATTAACAAAGACGAGATCCGACAATCGCGCAACACAGCCAATATAAATTCTTATGTGACAATGCTTGCGTTGCAGTTTTGGTACTCTGATATTTATCTTTTAAAGTTGGTCTTGAAAAATTGTTTTTTTTTATTATTTCTTTATGTTATTATTGTGTAGTGCTTGTAAATACTATAAATAGTATATGTTATATAAAGTAACATAATGTGTTTCTCGTCAGTTTAAAAAAAAATCAAAATCTTTTTCAAGATTTTTTTAAATAAAACATTATAATAAAAAAAATGAGGGAAAAAATATTTGGTATTATGCAGCACCTAAACTATTTTTGTAAAGCCAATTATTAAATTGAACTCACCATAGTAAAAAAATAATGGTTATTGGATTTAAATAAATATAAAAATTGAAAAAATCTTTTGTAGTTGATATCTAAAATACAATAACACGTCAATAAATCCCCGGTCTGACACTATTTTTGCAAATTTCGACTATATTCATTAATATATTTTCCTTGAGGAGCAATACTATCATTCCAATGCTTTTCTAACATTTCTACACCTTTTTTAATATAACTTTGCCTTTTAAAATAAACTTCAGTTTCGGGGATTACCTGTTTATTGGAGCGAAATTTCTTCTCAGCTAGCTTTTTTTTTTGACATCTGAAAACAGATAATAATCGCTGGAGCCTGCTCTAGCTCAATTCATGCAATATAGACCTCCTTGCCAACGATTTATGACACGGTGCATTGTCTTGTTGTAACAGTACTGTTTTTATTCATTTGGAGCCTTTTTGATCGCATCTCGTTTTTCAAACTCACCAATAACAATATATAATATTCGCTGGTTTTACCCTTCTCGAGATATTCGGTGAACAATATCCCATGTGCATCCCAAAATACAGAGGCCATAACCTTGCCTATCGACATTTGTGTTTTTGGTCGCTTTGAATGGCTTTCACTGCCTGATGTCCGCTCAGTTGAATGCCAATTTGATTTCGGAGTGTAATTATGGATCTGTGTTTCATCCATTGTCGCATACCGCATAAAAAATTATTTTTATTTCATTTAAACATCTGCAAACATTTCTCAGAATGATTAATATATTGTTGTTTTTGATCCGTTATAGAGTAATCGCGGAAACCATTTCGATTGCAATTTACGCATTCCCAACAGTGCGTGCAAAATGGTGCAAAACACTTCTTTTCAATATTTAATTTACGGTTTTGCGAAATAATTTTGTGAATTTTTCTGATAGTGCAACCACGTCATTTGGACGTCCAGAGCGGCACCGGTGATTGTACGGTCACATTTGAATTCACCATATCAATACATTATGGTTGATTTTCTAGATCAGAGACCGGGTAATGTTTATTAAGCCATTATTTTGCTTCAACGGTATTTTTCTTCATCAAAAAGAAATGCTTAATCAATACACGAAATTCTTTTTTTTTTTAATTTTTTTGAAAATAACAAAAGTGGCGTCACTTAAGGCACAAGTCAGAAACTAGTAGACAGATTGTTATGAAATTATACGTTTGAAGGTTAGCACAATCGACCAGTGACCATCTAACATATATGTCAAACCGGGAACTTATTGACTCATATAATACATGAATAGATTGTCTTTCTCACAAAGTGATTTAACTGATTTGTAAATAACCAGCTAATTTGGCTTTTGCAACTAGGTCGAGGAAATTGTGGTATATATTGTATAGATTATAAGACATAGGGTTATAAGGCATAAGATCTATAAATAGTTCCCAAATTTTTATCAGTTGGGATGCTTTCTGAGAAAACGGACGATATGGTTCATTTAAGTTGAAACGTACATATGCAAAACATGTTTATACAAATATAAAAAAATATAACATCATAAATATAACAAAATATATGACTAATGACATAAAAACTTTTTTGCAAGACGAGATTAGTCAACTTGATAATAATATCAAATCTTATAATCAATACTTACCCTCTGGTAATCAAAGCAAATCTTTGAAATTTAATATTATCGCATAAATAATAAACTGGAGAACATGAAATGGCTTCATTGATGCCGATGTATTATTGTTAGCAATTTTTATATCTCACAGGATATTTTAATTTTTTTAAACGATTCAAAATATTGTTTTTTATATCTTTATGGAATGATTTTAAAATAATTCTAATTTTTGAAAGCTTATGAAGTATTTTTGACACAATTTTTACCTTGACAAGTGATTACAACCTGCCTAGTCTTTTTTGCAAATATATTACCATTATAAATAAGAAATAATAAATGTTGAAATGTTGAAATGTGAATACACAGTACAGCGGAAAAATTACACACGTTTTTAATAAAAAAAAACAATTAGTTATTTTGCCAAAATTATTTATTTTTATTCAAAATACATGCCTTCCGCAGCAATACATCGCTGAACATGTTCACCCAATGCTAACATAGAGTTTGTATGACGTTTTACGAAATCGCCCTAATGACCTCATCATGACATTTTGGACTTGTATAACACTGTCATAAAACGTTCTTTTCACGGCCAGTTTGGGTTTCGGGAAAAGGAAATAATCACACTGAGATAAATCAGGCGAATAAGGAGGATATTAAAGTGAAAAATTACGAACAGCGACGGTCCTAAGGGGTGCATTATCATGCAACAAAAATCAACTTCCCGGCGATCGATATTTAGTACTCACTCGAACGATTCTCTTCCACAAACGCTCTATAACACCCAAAGAAAATTTGACAGTTATATTTTGGTTCTGTGGAACAAATTACCGAAGTATTATACCTTCAGAATCGTAAAAACAGATCAACATTGTCTTTTCTCCTGACTTCTGGATACGGAATTTTTTCGATTTCGGAGAGCCTGATTTTGGGGATTTCCTCGTAGTACTTTGAAGCTGTGCTTGAGGATCACACTTGAATCACCAAGTCTTGTCCCCAGTTACAATCGATTTCAAAAATGTGCAGCTCCCTCTGGGTATATCAATAAAATTCTTGTAATATTCAACGCGAGCAATTTCTTGGACTTCATTTAAGGCGTGAGGAAGAAGTCCAGCACAGACTTTCCATCTATTTAAACACTTTGTCAACATTTTGTGAATCATGTATTTGGTCGTATTTAATTCCTCCATTATCTACTTCACAATCAAATGGGCATAGTAGGCGATCATTTCACGCACTTTTTTCACCAACTCTTCGCGATTTTTGTTTGGTGGTCGGTCTGGTTTTGAGTCACCTTTTGAAGCATCACAACCATTCTGAAATCACTTATATCACTCCAATAGACGTGCAGGGGATAAGAAATCACCACAATAAACTTTTTTCATCGATTCAAATGTTTCTGTAAAAATATTACTGAACTTGAAACAAAATTTTATATTAGCTCTTTGTTCCATCGTATTTTATTTACGAGATGACAACATCCTGACAACAGATACTGTCACTTTAAACGCTATAACTGGACAATCATTTGATCGATTCTAATGACGACAGTCTAATTTTATAGAGATTTATAGCTTTCAGATTATACATTTTGTTTCAATAGATGGCATTAGCAGTTTTCTTTAAATCTAAGTTCTATTCATACCAACTAAAACAAGGCCGAAGCTTCAAAGTAGTCCTAAGAATAAATGGAGGAAACTGCTGGGTAACTCAATAACGGCTTTTATCAATTATTGAATAAAGTTGAGGGAGCATAAATTGTAATAAACTGGGACTTTTTTGGAAATTGGAATTTGGAAATGGATTTGGAACTGGAAATTTTAAGGGACGATATTACAAGTTATTTTTCATGTAACGGACCCCTAAGGTTTTATTGGCAGTTTTGCCGTTACAAGTCGCTTAGTAATCATCTGGCTTATGGCTCTAGGTCATAGCTTCATCTGGATATAAGGTTAAAAGACGTCAAATCCTGCACATAATTAACAAAGTTCGAACTAGAAATCTTCTGTAAATAACAGTTCCTTCTATAAATGAGCTTCGAATTATACCCTATAACTTTAAAAATCACTTGGAGACCCAATAAAGGATATAGCATATAACGCAATAAACTAGCATTTGATTAGAAATTTATTCAAAGTTAAAAAATAGGGCTAGAAATGGCATATATGGATTGCAAAATACGTAGTTAATTCTTTTAGATAAATATAAGGCTAAAAAAGTTAATATAATTAGTATTTCAAAAACATCTATTAAATTAGCTTGATATAGGAGGTTTAGCTTTTATAAGTTGGTTAGTGATTGTGTTTGTATTTAACCCCGTCCAAATAGTTCTTAAAATTATAGATTAACCCCAGTTAAGCTATAATAACTTTCTATATAAGCTATAATAGAAAAAAGTAAGTAACTTAAATGAAAAAATGTTAACAATTAATATATTAAGTAGGATAATTATAGATGAAATCCTTCACCTTTTTAATTTATGCGTTAGTGCAAACTTTACTTTAAAGTTAAAAATAAAATAATCTTTACTTTCACTTCAACAATAACACTTTTTAAATAGAGATCTTTCTAAATACTAATAGTGCAAAGAATTTTTTTTTAATTAAGTGCATAGGCGATATTTTGATATATGGTACCCTAGACAACGCAGATCGACAAAAATGCTTAAATTACATTAACAACACACTCCGGAAGATTATTTTTCAAGCAGAAATAGAAAAAGATGATACCATTAACTTCTTAGGTCTATGTATAATAAAGAATGTTATTGAACTAGAATTTGTTATTTATGAACATCCACCTTTTTAGATATCATAATTCCAACATTCATAAAAATTCCCTTTTAAACATTACAGAACAGAGAATCGGCCTCGTTAATGCTTGCGTTAACAAAATAGTTTCATTTCAGTCATAATACCTGTAGGTGTTTGGTATCGCATATTCACTCTGGCAACACTGGCGGATCTCGTATTGTGTGTTATATATATATATATATATATATATATATATATATATATATATATATATATATATATATATATATATATATATATATATATATATGTATATACGTATCGATGTAAACGTCCATGGAAATGGTAACATTGGCGGGAAAAAAGAAAACTCACGCACCTCCAAATCAATGTTCAGGACGCCACAATAAACAGTACGAGGGTAAGTACAGACAACGAGGCTAAATTGACCCCCCCAGTCAAGATCATATTCGTCGAAAAAGCAACATTAATGATACTAATTAAAATAACCTTAAAAACAGCAGGTTTCAGGAATTGGAAGAGGCATATATTGGTGGAGGCCACTATGTCAACCATTTAGTATGGAACACGGAAACAAATTTGTACATAACACAAGCAATAACAGGCCATGGATCCTTCAGATACTATTTATACAAAATGGGAAAGTCAGAGGACAAGGATTGTCGCTACCGTGGGATGGTGGATACAAGGAATCTCACAATCTTCCACAGTTCGAGATGGGAATCGGTTCGCATGGCTACTGCTGCCGAATGCAATATAGAAATGACGGAACACAACATCGGAAGTCTGCTTTTAGAAGGAAAAAGACAGTGGGCGCGAATAATGGGCATGTGAAGAGATTAATGAGGATAAAAAAGGACTAGAGAAGACACTAAGATAAATATGGACTGATTTGTTGGGTGTCTTGAAGTAATGCCTAACGGCGATTCCCGGGCCACGAGTAGAAATATCCTAAAGGGGGAAGGGTTTTAGTTGGTAGGCATGAATCCGACATTCCCATGTCACTGAACCTCGAACACATATTGAGAGGATTAGGAGATTTCTTAACCCCTTCAAATAAAAATTTTTAAAAAAACCTTCGACGGAACTTCATAGCGTTATAAAAATCCTATGTCCTATATCGACTTCTATTCCAAATTTCATTAGAATCTTTCCATCCGTTCAAGCGTGATTGAACGACAAACAAACAAACTTTCACATTTATAATATTAAGTAAGAAGTAAGATTAATTGAAATTATATTATAACTCTTTTCATAATAACGTGTAACCTTATACAACCCAATATATAATAATTTATGAATGCCTAGGACTATCGATTTCTGTTATGGCAGTTGTCCTGGTGTATTATCAAAATAATAGATGGCACCATCATGTACTCTATAGTATTTCTCATTATGTTTATGTATTTTTGGAATAATTATTTAAGAAAAAATCTTCATAGATTTTTTGAATTATTTCTGATAAATGCTGATTATATTCTATCTATTGAATATTTGGATAAATATTAATGATTTAAAAATGTTTACTTAAAATGCAATTATTTATTGATTATTTTATTTTCTACAGGCAAGGCACATTTGGTGGTTTTAGTGTATGCTGTTAGATACCCAGATTTAAACTCGAAGAATTTCACAACTAAACACCAAATCACTTTTTAAAAGTTCTCGACGCACGTTTTGCTTCTTCAGGAGATTATTTAATCTGGTGTATTTCAATTGTGTTAAGTGCTAGTAAGCTAAACTCCAAGAAATTTTCTACTAAACAAATTATTTGTTTTAAATCCTTAACGCGTTTTGCTAATTATGTTAGCATCATCGGATTTAGATTGAATCATCTCCTGATAATGCTAACATGGTTAGCGAACACGTGCATCAATAATTTCAAAAAAATGGTTTGGTGTTTAGTGGTAAATCTCTTCGAGATTGAGTTTTAGGGTGGCACACTTGGAGATTGGATATGTGGAGTGCAGATAAATTTGAAATTTTGCCCAATTTGCGACCTTCTTGAGACGCTGAAGAGTCGATTCTAAGTCCCGGTTAAGAAAAAAAAGTTTATTTTGATTGAAAGTTTAAAGTTAATAAAATGTAATTTCGAAAGTTGTTTTTGCTTGTACGTACTCACGGCAAAAGATTCTGTTAATAATAACAAGACAGCAATTCTTTCAGTCGAACCTTCGCTATATTTTAACAGGTTGTAGAACTTGTAAAAATATGTTATTTTACCAAAAATTATTTATATAAAAGTTGTAAAATAAAGAAGTTATTAACAGTTACAAAATTTGAAAGCAGACCTGATTTTTTGATATTCTCGACCACTGCGTCGTAGAACTCGCAAAGAGAAGTCAATTTAACATAAATCATTTATATAAAAGTTATAACAAATAGAATAAATAACAAAAACAAAAATGTTACATGTTACAAAAATTGTTCACAATTGTCACCATTTGTTCGGCTAGCACAAAATCTTATTCGGTGTACCCATGCGTCACTACAGGCGTCCAAAATAAAATCCCGGTGTCCAAAAATACCATCACAAGCGTTTTCGTTGCGCTGATGTAGTTCTTCCAGAGTATTTACTTCTTCCGGGGATCGTGCAGGCCAAAAATGCGTCTATTGCGATCTATCCTTGTGTTAGGAAATTCATTATTTAAATGTTCGTGAACTTCTAGTCTAAAATGTGGCGGCGCTCCATGATGTAGAAACCACATATTCTGTCTAACATTTAAAGGAACATCTTGTAATAATTGTGGAAGATTGTTTTGAACAAAGTCTAGATAATGTTCACCTGTCAGTCGACTTGGAAGAAAGAAAGGCCCAATAAGCATGCATATGCCAGTCCAAACATTTACTGAAAATCTGTGCAAAAAATGGGTTTTTTTAGCATGAGGATTTTCTACTGCCCAAACATGGTTGTTGTGGAAATTATTTACTCCATTTCTTGTAAATGTAACCTCGTCGGTAGCCAAAATAAATTTTGTAAAATTTTCATTTAAATGCAGTTGACAAAATTCAACTCTTCTAGAATAATCTTCGGGTTGTAACGCTCGTACCCGTTGATAATTATAGAGATAAAAGTGTTCTTGCCATGCAGTCTTCCACACTTTACTATTGCCAACTTCAACTTGACCTGCTATAGACCTAGTGTTCGTTGTTAGCTCGTTTTCGACAATTTCGAAGAGATGAGGATGAAGAAAATGAGTTTTTACAAATAAGTTTTCTTAATTAATATCTACTGAAACTTGCACCTGTATGTATTGTCTTCTTTTTATACAATTTTTTATAAAAGTATGTTAAAATAGAATAATCAAATTAATGTGCATTTTTCCATTTTATTTTTAGAAGGGTACTATTCTTGAACAGTTCGTGAAAGACATTCGCGCTAAGAACCTTATTTAGTTGCTGCTGCGAGTCAATCATTGCGAGAAAATACATTCATTAATGGAGATGGTTGGTTTTTAAATGTACCCGACAAAGAAAACAGCGTGAGCAGTTTTGATCCACTGTACAAGTTATTCTATGTTTTCAATCTTGAATACCCCGACATTCTTCGCAATTTTTATAATTTTATGGACTTTTATATCTACGACATGAAAGTAAAGCCATACATTGTGTCTTCTGTGCATGTTAATATTGCCGATATGAACACCAATGAACCAGAAAACGACATTGGTAATATTGAGTCTGAATAACGAAAAAAATTAATAATACTCTTAGTATGTGAATAAAATTTAATTTTAATACACAAATAACGTTTTTATTTTGATTTAATTCAAATGATATAAAGACAAGTAAAATCTGCATATTTTTAAATCAATTAAAACAGGTAATGGGTACAATTGGCTTTGTTATTTTTTGATATTCAGGAAAAGTAAACTCTAATAAATTATAGTTTAAAAAAACTAAAAAACACGCTTAAATGGTAAACGAACTAAAAAGTAAAAAACAATTTTTAGTATAAGAATAAAGCGATGAACGAGAAAATGAATGTCCCATTTCTATAAGTAGAATTAGTATGAAAATATGGTACAAAACACCCCAAGTTTTCTTACAATGACACATTAATTTTCTCGTTCATTACTTTATTCTTAAAAATTATGTTCTACTTTTTATTTCGATTTACTATTAAAGCGTGTTTTTAGTTTTTTTAAACTATAATTTATTTGTAATTTTTTGTTCGATCTGCTATAAAAGCGTGTTTTTTTAGTTTTTTAAACTATTGTTTATTTTTCGTCACTACCTACCCGTGGCGGGAGTGTGTAATTTGCGCGCCAACTCCCTTCCTTGGGCGTTGTACCCCTGTCTCAGGCTCCCTCTCTGAAAGCAAATCCTTGATCCTGACGATCCCGTTCAGGATAATGGGACGAACTTATTAAATCATTGTATTGTCATCGGTCCTTGATAAGTGTGCAAAGTTTCAATTTAATCTGACGTTTTAAAGTGGGTGAAATGGACGTTCAAAGATTCCGTTACATAGGTAGATACAGGTGAAGCTAATAAAAGCGTTTTAAAAAGTAACTCCATTTTTTTATTCTGTAATAATATGACTTATTAATTGAAAGCATATTTATTTTTTCATCATGCCAATAACTTTTGCACACGTTTGAACCAATTTTCAAAGCATTTTTTCCATTCCGATTGGGGTATCTCCAAAACATATATTTTTAATGATAATAATTAAAACACTTGGTATTTGTTTCACAATATATTCAAGATATTCTCTAACATGTTTCGGCCTCGCGACCATTCTCAAAGAGAGTTATGTATAAACTAAACTAAAGTTTCAAAGTGCTATCTAATGGAAGTCGGTTTTGTTATCTCGTTAAATTTATTACACTATCAATAATTGGAGTATTTCCGAAGTCTAGCTGGGTGTTTGTTAGGTTTTTGCCGTCGTATATGGCTTTTTTAATTTCGAAAATTTCCAGGTAATTTAACAGTCTGCTTTTATTGCAGCTATGTATTAATTTGGTATTATTAATGTTAAAAAAATGGTTCTGGTCTATACAATGTTCGGCAAAGCCCGTCTTTCTCTGATTGTGTAAAATTGAATATTTATGTTCTTTTAGCCTATCATTGAGCGATCGGCCCGTTTGGCCTATATAAATAGCGTCACACATATTACATTTAATTTCGTATACTCCAGATTTGTCACAAAATGTTGCTCTTTCTTTGTTATTGTTTCACATCGATGCAAGATTATTATTATTAACAGAGATAATATTAATATTTTCGTTCTTTAACTGATTTGTGATTCTTGAACTTAATTTGTGAATATAGTTTATAGCATGCCAATTTTTAGAATCTTTTTCGGGTGTTGCGGCATAAAAATGTTTGGTGTTGTTTTTCTTAATCTTGTTTTTTATCATTTTATCTATGATGCTTGGCTGATATCCATTATTCCTTGCGATATTTTTGATAATATTAAGTTCTTTTTCATAGCTGTCTTTTTTAAGTGGAATCGTTAGAAGTCTGTGGGTCATACTATGAAAAGTGGACATTTTTACATTCCATGACTGATTTGAACTTGCGTGAATAATTGTATCGGTATACGTGGGTTTTCTAAATATTTCGAATTCTAATTTATTCGGTGTTCTTATTATTTTTAAATCTAAGAAATTTAATGAATTATCCGTCTCTGTTTTTATTGTGAACTGGATTTTTGAGTTTACACTGTTTAAATATTCAAGAAATTGACCCAATAGTCTTTCTGTACCGGTCCATATGCAAATAATATCATCGACATACCTGGCCCAAAAATGTATGTGTCTTGTATAATTAGTGTCGCTAAATAAATTGTTTTCAAAATTAGCCATATAAATTTCTGCCAGGAGGGGGCTCAGGGGGCTTCCCATTGGTAATCCATTCGTTTGTTGGTAAAATTTTGAATTGAACAGAAAATAATTTTGTTCGGTACATACATTGATAGCTTCTATGAGAGCATTTTTGTGTACGATTTCAAGATTGCATTCATGAATTCTTTCAGTGAGGATATTTTTAAGATCTTGTACCGGAATGGAGGAAAAAAGGCTTTTTATATCGAACGAAACTAACTTTGCATTGGGAGGTATCTGTATGTTTTTTAATTTTGTTGTTAGTTCTATTGTATTTTTGATTGCTTTGGGCGAGTTGAAATCGATAAATAATGGTAGATCACTGTTGAGTTGTTTGCAAAGTTTATATGCAGGAGCATTTACATAAGAAACGACTGGTCTCATTGGAATGCCATCTTTATGCAGTTTAGGCATTCCGTATAAGACTGGAGATTTTGGGTTCATGGTATCTAGTTTGGATTGCGATATATTTAAGAAGGTTTCATTGTACGTTTTTGTAATTTTCTTTACAGCGGTATGATATTTTTTTGTTGGATCGGTCTTGAGTTCTCTACAGTTTTCTGTGTTGATAAGTGTGTTCATTTTTAGTAGGTATTCATCTTTTGTTAGAATAGTAACAGTATTACCTTTGTCAGCTTTGCAAGGAATTAAATTGTTTTGGTAAATTTTGTTACGTAATTTATTAATTATTCTGAGTTCGTTGGAATATTTATTTTTTATTTTATTGTTTGCTATTATATTTGCAATGTTATATTTTGCTAATTGGCTTTTATTTAAACTACTTAAAAGATTCTCTAAATTGGCTGCGACTATTTCAATATCTGTGGATTTGACGAAGTTTGGACAGTATTTGAGGCCTTTTTCTAATAACTTAATTTCTTCATTATCAAACTGAACATTTGTTAAATTTACAACTCTATCATAAAATCTTACTGAACTAATTGAATTGATATTATGAGAATTTAGGTGAGCAAAATTTTGTGACTTACATTTTCTTAGGGTATTTAATTTTCTTAGCTGTATTAGGTACTGTTTATGTGTTGCATCCTTCACTGACTCGCGCACTGTCCTGTCAAAGTATTCAAATTCGAAATAATTTGATTTGTGTAGCAGTTCTGTGTGGACTAATTTAAGATGTAAGTTGAGATTATCCCTGTTTCTGTACCATTTGGATGCTTCTTCTGCTAGCCAATGTTTCCGAGCTGCATTGACAGTGCTTTCTGCTTGAGGTGAGTGGTTATGACATGAAATCTTCATAAATTTTGGTTGGAGATCCTCCTTTTGACACGTTTGAATAAACCATATGTGATTATTACACTTTTTCACTTTCAGTAAAGTTTTTTTGTATATAACCGCTAATTTTGCTGTGCTTGCATTAACAATAGTTTTGATTGATTGCGCGGTTGGCTCTTGGTGAAACATAGTAACAATGATAATAATTAAAACACTTGGTATTTGTTTCACAATATATTCAAGATATTCTCTAACATGTTTTGGCCTCGCGACCATTCTCAAAGAGAGTTATGTATAAACTAAACTAAAGTTTCAAAGTGCTATCTAATGGAAGTCGGTTTTGTTATCTCGTTAAATTTATTACACTATCAATAATTGGAGTATTTCCGAAGTCTAGCTGGGTGTTTGTTAGGTTTTTGCCGTCGTATATGGCTTTTTTAATTTCGAAAATTTCCAGGTAATTTAACAGCCTGCTTTTATTGCAGCTATGTATTAATTTGGTATTATTAATGTTAAAAAAATGGTTCTGGTCTATACAATGTTCGGCAAAGCCCGTCTTTCTCTGATTGTGTAAAATTGAATATTTATGTTCTTTTAGCCTATCATTGAGCGATCGGCCCGTTTGGCCGAATATTTAAACAGTGTAAACTCAAAAATCCAGTTCACAATAGAAACAGAGACGGATAATTCATTAAATTTCTTAGATTTAAAAATAATAAGAACACCGAATAAATTAGAATTCGAAATATTTAGAAAACCCACGTATACTGATACAATTATTCACGCAAGTTCAAATCAGTCATGGAATGTAAAAATGTCCACTTTTCATAGTATGACCCACAGACTTCTAACGATTCCACTTAAAAAAGACAGCTATGAAAAAGAACTTAATATTATCAAAAATATCGCAAGGAATAATGGATATCAGCCAAGCATCATAGATAAAATGATAAAAAACAAGATTAAGAAAAACAACACCAAATATTTTTATGCCGCAACACCCGAAAAAGATTCTAAAAATTGGCATGCTATAAACTATATTCACAAATTAAGTTCAAGAATCACAAATCACTTAAAGAACGAAAATATTAGTATTATCTCTGTTAATAAGAATAATCTTGCATCGATGTTAAACAATAACAAAGAAAGAGCAAAATTTTGTGACAAATCTGGAGTATACGAAATTAAATGTAATATGTGTGACGCTATTTATATAGGCCAAACGGGCCGATCGCTCAATGATAGGCTAAAAGAACATAAATATTCAATTTTACACAATCAGAGAAAGACGGGCTTTGCCGAACATTGTATAGACCAGAACCATTTTTTTAACATTAATAATACCAAATTAATACATAGCTGCAATAAAAGCAGGCTGTTAAATTACCTGGAAATTTTCGAAATTAAAAAAGCCATATACGACGGCGAAAACCTAACAAACACCCAGCTAGACTTCGGAAATACTCCAATTATTGATAGTGTAATAAATTTAACGAGATGAAAAAACCGACTTCCATTAGACAGCACTTTGAAACTTTAGTTTAGTTTATACATAACTCTCTTTGAGAATGGTCGCGAGGCCGAAACATGTTAGAGAATATCTTGAATATATTGTGAAACAAATACCAAGTGTTTTAATTATTATCATTGTTACTATGTTTCACCAAGAGCCAACCGCGCAGTCAATCAAAACTATATATTTTTTACGCATCAGCCGCTTTTTCTGGCATCGAAAATCCTTGACCACGTAGTTAATTCTTCACGCACGGGAACAAATAAATCATTGGGTGCTAAATCAGGAGTATACAGCCGATGACACATCAATTCGATGTTTTGACCGGTCAAATATCGAGTTCGATCGAACAAATGGTTGCGTACGATTCAGAATTGACCGTTCTACGATTTTCTAGTGGCACTGTAGCTACGTGCCCATTTATCCTAAAAAAACGGCGACCATTTGCTTCGAAGTGCTTCGTGAACAAAACACTTTTGTTTGGTTTGTTGAGTTTTCGACCCATACAGTCGATTGCTGTTTACTTTCAGGCTCATATGCATAGATCTAAGATTTGTCAACTGTGTAGATATTATACACGGCTTTAGCCTCTTCAATGGCCCTCGCAATTGAAAACCAGCCCAATGACCGCAATATTGCCTCTATCGGTGTATACCTATTATAGTTCAATAGAACACGCATAGCCTTGTTCTGCTATATTTGGAGTCTACCAATTCTCTCCTTATTTTATTATATCAGCACAGATCTACAATAAGTAAAATGGGGTAAAACTATTGTATTACATATAAGTCTCTTCGACCAGGGTGATAAACGTGACGATATAAGACTAAATAACCCTATTTTTTCCCAATCTTTCTACATAGATAACTGACACAATTACAAAATAAGAATGATGATTCAACAGTACTTAATTAGTATTAAAATATTAAAGTATTTAATTTTATTTACAATTTCAAAATCACAACTGTTTATATTTATTTTTAATCCTAACTCATTAAATGTTTTGCAGTTTGCTTTAGACCCTATCACCATGCACTTTGTTTTCAGTTCGTTAAGTTTAAGTTTATTTTTACATAGCCATCTAAATAGTATTGCCAGTTCACTATTTAATGTTTCAACCATTTCAGGCAAATTATACCCAGACACAGATATGAGAGTATCATCTGTAAAAAGACTAATAAAGTATTTATCCAATATTGTAGAAATATCGTTGACATATATCAAAAACAGCAACGGGCCTAAAACACTACCCTGAGGAACTCCCCAAGCAATTTCCCTCTTTACCGACACTTTTCCCTCAACCCTCGTTCTATGATGTCTGTCTGTTAAGCGACTCTTGATCCATTTCAATGCTTTTAATCTTACACCATAACTTAATAATTTTTTTCACAGTATATTCCGGTCTATAGTTTTGAATGCTCGCTTTAAACCTATAAACACATTAACTACAATTCTCCCGTACTTTATATCGTTATTCCATGTTGCGCATGCATGGTACAATAATGCTGGTTTTTAAGTCCTCATGAAATGTATTTGTATCAAAACTTGTATTAATTAAGTGCAATAAAGGATAACCGATGACACAATAATTTTTTTTCATTATTATTGTAATTTCATTGTCACTCGTACTTCCACTTTTTAAGCTAAACCCAACTTTTTTTAATTTGTTTAGTGTAACATGTTTAAACTCAGAAAAATCCTTAGTCTTGCATAATTTGGCATCACTGCTCCACCCCCGCTATTCGATACTCTGTTCTACTTCATTCAAACTATCGAAGTAAATGTTATTGAAGTTCTCCTCCGTAGGTCCGTAGTGGCCGTCAAAGTCGATTCGAGAAAAATCGGCACGCCCCTTACCATTGATTGCCTAAAACATTTTTTATTGTTCGCCACATCTTCGTCCCGACTCCTCTATAAGCATCGATATTATTATTATTATTATTCACGTATGGGCCCGGGTGGACCATGCGAAGTACAATTAGAGGCGTTTGTTGTTGTTAGCCTTCCTTTGCGCCCATACTAATTTCATTCTTTCGCAATGAGCTTTTTTTCTTTCGTCAGACCAAGTTGTTCCAGTCTTCCTACATTTTTCTCTCTGGCCAACCTTCCAAACGTCAACCTTGTGTCTGAAACAGCCTCTATCCTGAATTTCACTTTGTGTAATATTTGCTGATCTTAGGTCCTCTTTAATTGCAGAAATCCATTTAATTATTTCTACTTTAGCTCTACTCCTATTTTCATAAAATTCGACTATTTGTCTAGTTAGCCTACTCGGATTCATCCGTTTTATGTGTCCGTAAAACTTAAGTCTTCTTTTTCTCATATCGCTATGTATATCTGTATATTGTTTGATTTCTTGGTTTTCTCGAAGTCAGTATGTTGTTGTATTTATTTGTTTGGGGCCTAGGATTTTTCTTATGATTTTTCTTTCCTTCTTTTCAATGTCCTCGATGTCTCTCTTTCTATTCAAAATGAGCGTTTCTGCCCCATATATACATTCTGGCTTAATAACTGTGTTGTAATGTCTCAGTTTTGTGTTTTTAGATAGGCATTTTTTGTTGTAAATATTTTGTGTAAGTCTCAATGCCGTTTCCATTTTTTGACATCTACCCTTATTGGCCGCTTTTTCCAACCCATTTTCCATGATTATTTCACCCAAATATTTGAATTCAGAGACTCGTCTGATGTTACCATGTTTTGTTTTTAGAAATGGTGTTCTTAGTCTGTTGCAAGTCATGTATTGTGTCTTTTCAAAGGAAATTTGGAGTCCTACCTTTTCTGCTGTTTCTTTTAGAATTTCAATGTGTTTCTGTGCCGTTAATACATCTTGAGCCAAAATTGCTAGATCATCAGCAAACGCCAGACAATCAATTTTGATGTTGGTTCTCCCCAGTTTAATGGGCTGGTCAATATTCAGGGCCGACTTTTTTTCACACCACTCCTGTATTACTTTTTCTAGAACACAGTTAAATAAGAGTGGCGAGAGTCCATCCCCTTGTCTCACTCCAGTTTTAATTTCGAAGGACTCTGAGATGTCACCCATGAATTTAACTTTTCACCTTGTGTTAGTTAATGTTGCTTTAATAATTGCCAGCGTTTTCGGATCTAGTCCTTGTTCTTTCAAGATTCGGAATAAAGATTCGCGGTCTATAGAATCATATGCTTTTTTGAAATCCACAAATGTACAGACGAGATTTTTATTGTACAGTTTTTGATGTCTTAGGATCAACTTTAGATTCAGGATCTGTTCAGGGCAGGATCTGCCCGGTCGAAAACCTGCTTGATATTCACCAATTTTAAGTTCCAACTGTCCTTGTGCTCGGTCTAGTAGACATTGAGATAGAATCTTGTAACAAACTGGGAGAAGAGATATCCCTCTATAGTTGTTTACATCCGTTCTATCTCCTTTCTTGTGTAGTGGATGGATTAGAGCATCTTTCCAATCTTCCGGAATCCGTTCGGTTCGCCAAACTTCTTGTAGAATTTTGGTTATTTCCTTGATTGTACCTGGACCAGCGGATTTCAAAAGTTCAGCAGTGATTCCATCTTCACCAGAAGCTTTGTTATTTTTAAGCCACTTGATTTGCCTAATTATTTCATCTTCATTCGGTGGTAATGAATCTGGGTTTGTTTGTTTAGGGTTTAGTATTGGTAATTTGTTTAAAGGCTCAGGACAGTTTAGTATTTGTTCAAAATACTTCGCAAGTTCCTTGCAATTGTCTTGGTCATTTAGAGCTAATTGTCCATTTTCCTTTTGGAAGCAAATACTTTGGGGTTGATAGCCTGTTAATTTAGTTTTAAATGTTTTGTAAAAGTACCGGGTGTTATTTTTTTGGAAATCTTTTTCTATTTCATTAAGTTGATTGTTTTCATATTTTCTTTTAGTTTGTCTAATTAGCTTCGATGTTTCTTTTCTTACTTATTATTATTATATATTATTATTATTAAGGTACTTTTTCCTCTCAATTCGCATTATGGGCAGTGTACTATTTCTTTTCGGCTTATAAATTTTCCAATTCTGTTCATTCTTTGTAAAAGAAAACTTTCTATACCCTCTCTCTCTACTAACTTGAGCATTTCTTAGTTCTTTGCTCACCCAATGGAACTTTCTAGATTTTACTAATTTTAAGGGGGCTGCTCTATCAATATCATCATGTAGATTTTGCATAAAATCAACATACATGCATAATTTATTAAGCAACGGAATTATAGTCCCAATCATACCCTATCAACTTTGTAATCTGCCTCGAGGCTGCTTGCTCATTCAGATTCCGAGCATACGTATGTCAAGATGTTTCACATACAATACCCTCAAGTTGAAACTCGGTACCAATAATCTCGTGATCACTTATCATCGGAAAATCTCTGACAAGCTCCATAACTCTAAAATCATTGGTAATTATGTGATCAATCAGTGTTTGTGAGGCACCACTGTTGTGGGTTTCCCTAGTAACAATCTATGTAAAACCTGCTCCCCTGATAATGTCTTTCAATCTTCTAGAGTCACTGCTGTTCTTCAATAAATCGATATTTATATCACCCAGAAGAAAGGTTTTATTTCCTTGAAATATATTGTAATTTAGGTTGTCTTCCAAATAGTTTAAAAGTTACATAAATAGGAGTTAGGCGATCTATAGCAGGCTACAACTAAGGAAAACAGCTTATTTATCTGTATCTTAACTATCACGACTCAATAACTGCTGAGAACTATCTCGACAGAAACCACTCAATATTTCAAGTTAGATTTAATATAAATAATAGCACCCCTGTATGAAGACTATCCGAACAACAGACTACCGCCGTATATCCAGTTATATTAATTTCGTTCTCTTCCACATCTCGTGTTACACGTGTTTCAGTAAGACACAAGACCCCTGAGTTTCTATCTTCTACAAATTGCCTCAGCTGCAACATGTGAGTCGCCATTCCCTGTATATTAATGTGCAAAATATCTATATTGTTAGTGGAAGCACTGAAGAAATCAAGTATACATACTTAGTTTTACACTTCATTTTTTCAACAGCTCATTTATAACATACACAATTTTTATCAAACACTTTGTGATCATATTTAATATGTGGTATCTTCAGGACATCATGTGCAAATTTACAATTAGTACACTCCCTTGTATTTGAATTACATTCTAAGCTTCTATGATGTTACATAAAGGTCAAACATCTTGTTGACTACATTTTGTTGCTTTATATCCATACCTCCAACACTTGTAACATCGCAGCACTTCCATATATTCAAAGACCGGAAAACTATCTCAGTCAAAGAAAATTCTCTTATTACTTAACATGCACTTATAGATCTCTGCCGACACCTCCAGTATTCAGGAATATATTTTCGAACTACTCCGAAAAGTACTACTAAACTACCACTAAAAAGCCTTCATTAGTTGCAATATATTTATCTTGAACGCCAATCACAATTATTCTGAGGTTAATATATTAATGTATTTCTATGTTATAATTATCGAATAATTCTTCAATTGCTGTTATTTGCAATTTCTTCAGATAATCGTCATTCTTTCACTGAATCATAACGGATTCCTGACCTATTGATTCTAATTTGTTAATTTCTACTGATAAATCGGACGGATTAATTTTTTTCGTGATCGCATTCCTCGTCGTAGTACTTTCTGTTGCTTATTTTTCGGTCTAATTATTAATATCGGTTCATAATTTTCCTTGTAGAGTCTAGACGTTATTATGTTGCAAATTATTTCATCATGTCTCTGTATTCACCTTACACACAGTATGTTGTTCCAACCTTTTTAATTTTGTCATCATTCATCTCAAATACCATCACATACCCAAAACAAATTTTTACAGTCATTTATGGCTTTAGATATTTGCTCCTTGATGTTAACACAATATAAATCATATTTATTATCACACACTTTGCACGCGACGAATTTTATTCGGCCGACAATATTGTCACTGCATCCGGTACATGAGTGTGTACCCGGCCCTGCCATGTCGACGCAATTCAACGCGCACAAATCTTTTTCACGGCTACAGGTTCATGTAAAATCTTGTGTATGCTTGTCATACTAATGCCCAGGGTGCCTCAATCTCACGGTATGTGACATGACGATCTTATTTTATCAGTTAGCGCCCAGTATCAATGTTTTCTGGCACTACAACCGAATTTGGAGGGCCTTATTTAAATTTGTCTGTGAGAAAATGACGACTACGATTCAATTCACCAAACCAGTGATATAGAGTGGTTTTATATGATGTTTCACCGCCAAAATGCACTGTTGTTGGGATAATTCACTTCGAAAGTCGTAAATCATCGCATAAAAATTCTGAGTTAATTCCATCTTTTGACTGAGATGAAATTTTCAAGTCATTAAACAACACAAATATCGTTCGTATGACAAAACATTTTGGATACGTATACAGTCAACAATGTCAAACTTTACGATGCTTATGTCCACCAATATAAAGAGGCGTTTATCCTGATGATGGACAAACGTTGATTGCCTATTCCAGTATTTCGGAAAAATAACGAAATTTTAAATTAAAAAAAACATCCCTTCTGCATTAATCCCTGGGCACGTTCAACCAACGCTCGCATAGATTTATTTATGTTGTTTTTCGAAATCGCCACATTGACCCTCGTTATGACTTCTTGAACTTGTCTAACATTGTCATAAAACGTTCCTTTCATGGCCAGGTTGAGTTTCGGAAACATGAAATAGTCACACGAAGAAAAATTAGACGAAAACGGAGGATGTTAAAGCACACCGATTTGTTTTTTCGCTAAAAATTCACCAACAGCGGTGCATCACCAACAGCGTACAACTAAAAACAACTTTCCAGCGCTCGATAATTGTTTCTTACTCGAACGTGTAGAGATAAGCAATCATTACCATAATTTTTGTTTTAATAAAATTTTATGCCAACTCTTTGCTCCATCGTATTTTTGTGATGGGGTGACAAAAGGTAGTGTCACTTTAAGCGTTATAACTTAAAAATCCGTTGAATGATTCAAATGATAGTGGTCTCGTTTTATAGAGGAGATATATACCTCTCAGATTATATTTTTTTTCAATAGATAGCGGTAGTAGACGTTTAGATCTCTTTCTTTAAATCCCTCTCTTTAAGTCTTTTTTTTTAATCTAAACAGAGATCTTTCACCCGCACTCCAGCGTGGTCAGCATGTATCGACAGGTGTCTCCCGGGGCAGGTTTCTAACCTTTCAGCCATCATCAGTCGGATTCAAGTCGAACGCAATTCGTCAGGCTTTGTCAACTGGCCATGTTGATGGCAGGTTGCAATAACACAACTCATGACATCTTAGGGCGAATGCTCACAGCATTCGGAACTGCCATCTGTAACCTCAGGTTTAGCAACAGGTATCTTTTAGCCGTACGCCAAGTGGTGCCACTGTTTGTCTTTGTTCAATCGCCACCATGCTTCGACAGGTGTCCGGGATGGGTTTCTAACCTCTCAGCCATCATCAGCCGGATTTGCTCGTAACATTCTGCTTTCAACCTCGAGTTTAGTACCATATATGTCCACAAGCGAGGACGTGGAGAGATATTTATTACAAAGATCATTCGCCGTCACTCCACGTGGTGCTATCGTGCAGGCCGGCTGATAACTGCTGAAAGGCTGGAAACTGGTTTTAGTAGACACCTGTGTCGAGAAGTTCAAAAAAGTGATTTGGTGTTTAGTGGTAAATCTCTTCGAGTTTAGTATTAATTCCAGCTTCAAGATCATCAAGATGGACTGTCGCTGTAGCTTCATCATTTATTGATCCTAGTAGGTTTACATAGGCTTTCATGTCAATGTATCCATTATGGCCTGCTTTGAGACTGAATCAAATGCTTTTTCATAATCGATAAAAGCCAAGCACAGTGGCATAGTGTATTCGTTGTGTCTTTCTATGATCTGCTGTAGAATCTGGATGTGATCCATAGTACCGAATCTACTTCTGAATCCTGCCTGCTCTTTTGGTTGTGCGTCATTAAGTATTCGTAATATTCTTTTAGATATTATCTTGGTGAAAACTTTGTACAACGCTAAAAAGAGGCTTATTGGACGGTAGTTCTTTAAATCTTCCTGTCTTCCTTTTTTATATAAAAAAGGCATTTCTGCATGTCTCCATAAGTTGGGTGCTTTTTGTTCTTTGAGGCATTCTGAGTATAATTTTATTAATGTTTTATGTAACGTCCGGCCACCAGCTTTTAACATCTCAACATTTATACTATCCTTTCCTGGAGCCTTTTCATTTTTCATCGAGTCTGTGGCTATTGTCACTTCCTCCACCAGGATATCTGGCACTTGTTCTTGACTGGTTCTGATTCTCCTCTAACATTTCCGTCCGCTCCTTCAACACCGTACCGTCCCCACGTATTAAGGCAAATATTTGCGTCATTTTCTTTCCCAGCTTCTGTTTAGCTTTGTCAATTCCGCTGTTTTTTTTCCAGAGTTTTTTGCACTAGCCGCATGTTAAATCGGCGTGTTTCCTCTCGAATTTTGTATAGTCTTTTCTTTTTCTTATACTTATGCAAAGCTCAACGTACTCGACCCTGCCAAAAGGACTGCCTGTATTCTTTATTGTCCGTCATTTTTTTATTAAAATAATTTTCTCAATGGAGATTTTTGCCTGTTTGAAACATTTATCTTCTAGTGCTCTCGAACCAGCCGTTTCAAGCACATTGTTGGCGATTTCTTCATATTGGTCTGTAATTTCCATCGTCCCCAGGTCTTGCGACATAGCAAAGCGGTTCGACAGAGCAATCTCAAAATCGCTGCCTCTCTCCAGCAGCGGAGATCGCTGCCAGCAGAATCGCTTCCTCTCCCCCTTTTGATTTTATCATTCTTTCGCACTCTTTTCAGCAGTTTATCCTAATCTTTGCTCGTATTATTCGGTGGTGGTCACTTCCAACATTAAAATGGTTAAGGACGGTACAACTGCAAAATATTGTTTTATTGTTTGACGTTATGTAATCAATTTCACTTGTGAGTCCAGAAGGACTTTTTCATGTCCATTTTCTGCTGATCTTTTTCTTATAAAATTAAGTCATAATATAGAGTTCTTGTCTTCCAGAAAAGTTAACCGGATTGTCCCCTTTATTGTCCCGCTCACCATTTCTATATGGGCAAGTTGCATTTTCACCAGTTCTTGCTTTTCCGATTCTGGCATTAAAGTCACCCGTCAGGATTTTGTACTTATACTTCTCCTTGTCTAGAAGTTGGGCCACATTATCATAAAATTCCTCAATTTCCGCATCTCTAAAGCTTATAGTTGGTGCATAAGCTTGGACTATTTGTAGTTTTTCGACGATTTGACGATTTGAAGTAAATCTTTTTATTCGTCGGTTTAGTAGTCGGTCAGATATACTTTCAAATTTGATTACATTGTTTTATATATATATATATATATATATATATATATATATATATATATATATATATATATATATATATATATATATATATATATATATATATATATATATATATATATATATATATATATATATATATATATATATATATAATAATAATAATATTATTATTAATACTTTTATTGCAGTACATGTAACAATGATCAATACATAGCAATTACAATATAATTGAAAGCTCATATAAAATCACTGCAAAAGGACCGAGGTGGTAGAAGTACTAATTTAGAAATCTCAGCCCTAATTCTCATTTAACCCATAGTACACATAGACTAAGCTATTTTACATATAATAATCTTATAGGCAATAAGTGAAAATTCAAAGTAAAAAAAAGTCAAAAAAAAAGAAGAGAGGTGTCAAGGCAATAGAGGGACAGACAAAATCATTAATCATTAAGGCAGGCATATTGTTTCCAATTGCTTTTCATATAAGTATTTGTAGTAACATTTTTTTTAATCGGACAGGTTTAAAGTATTTATACTCTTGAAGTATATAGTTGGACATATTATATATATATATATATATATATATATATATATATATATATATATATATATATATATATATATATATATATATATATATATATACAATGATCAATACAGAAAATAGCAATACAATATAATTGAAAGCTCATATAAAATCACTGCAAAAGGACCGAGGTGGTAGAGGTACTAATTTAGAAATCTCAGCCCTAATTCTCATTTAACCCATAGTACACATAGACTAAGCTATTTTACATATAATAATCTTATAGGCAATAAGTGAAAATTCAAAGTAAAAAAAAGTAAAAAAAAAAGAAGAGAGGTGTCAAGGCAATAGAGGGACAGACAAAATCATTAATCATTAAGGCAGGCATATTGTTTCCAATTGCTTTTCATATAAGTATTTGTAGTAACATTTTTTTAATCGGACTGGTTTAAAGTATTTATACTCTTGAAGTATATAGTTGGACACATTATATATATATATATATATATATATATATATATATATATATATATATATATATATATATATATATATATATATGAAAAAGACCTCGTAAATTGCGCAGAGTAAAACATACGTGGCGATAATCGATCCCTAAATCTAGTATTCAAACTGTGCACATCCGATCGAAGTCTAATCTTATTTTAGAGATATGGAGGACTTTTGTACTACAATATCGAATAAAATAAACAGCCCGCGTGGAGTTGTCTTCTATTTAACATAGATAAACATTTCAATGACACCAGCTTATGGGATACAAACAAATTTCTACAATCGCTCAATCCTCTTAGCATTGACTATGCTTAAAAATGGCCCATAAAGCACATCACAGTAATTGATATGACTTAAAACAGTTACTTCCGAGAGTCTCAGTTTCAAGCTGGTAGTAAGGACATGTCTGTGGGGAAATAGTTTCTTTAAACCAGAATAGGCTATTTTGAGTTTAAATGTTATAAAATTGCTAAATTTTAAGTCAGCGTCTATCTCCATTCCGAGACTCCTGGCACTGTGCACATTCTGCAATACAGTATTACCAACCGTTATAATCATTTCTCTATCCTATGTCGATCCTTACCAAATACCATAACACTACATTTTGCTGAATTTATTGTCAATTGATGTCTGTCCTAGAACGCTGTTAGCTCTACAATATCTTCGTTATTCAAGTCATTATCATTATGAAAGTCATAAGATGGAAAGGAATAGAGTAACTGTGTATCATCAGCATACATATAAGGAGTACAATATTTTAAGCTTTTAGAAATGGCACATGTATAGATGCAGAACAGTAGAGGCCCCAAAACTGAGCCTTGTGGAACTCCACAGTTGCTATGCCCTCTGGGAGATTCACCGTTGTCGGTTTTTACAAACTGGTATCTGTTACTAAGATAGTTGACCATCCATTTTCTAGCATTCTTCGACAGGCCTATAAAATGAAAAATAGCACTCATAAGTTCAATGTTAACTCTATCAAATGCTTTAGAGTGATCTAATAGCACTAGTACATATGTTCTATCGATATCATTATTTCCTACTATATCATCAATTAGGTCCAGCAAAGCAGTAGTGCAACTATATGCTTTACGGAAACCAGACTGCCTCAAAGGAAGAATGTTATATTCATTAATATGCTTGGTTAACTGCTCAGCCAAAATTTTTTCCAAGAGCTTTGACAGTGGTGGCAAGATCGATATTGGCCTAATATCATTAAAAGATGTTATATCTTGTTTTTTGGAAATGGTATTATTTTCGATATTTTGCATATATCCGGAAAAGTACCCTCCAGCAAACATGAACTAACAATGTGCACCAATATTGGAAGGCTCCATGGACAACACATAGGAAAAATTTCAATATTTATCCCATCAGATCCAGCTGCGTTAGTCTTTATTGTTTATAAACACTAATAGTTTGGAAACAGTATATTCGTCCACAATGGTAAAATTAAATAGTGATTCAAACGATTCTTTTAAATTATTATTATAAACGTTGTAGCGTTCACAAATTCTTGATCGCTACAGGTAGCATTCGTAAATTGTTGATCACCACTGGTAGGTTTATTTCGGACAAATTCTTAACTGAAAGAGCTTCGGTATCGTTGGGACAAGGCAAGACAGTCTAACTCCAAATCTCCAGGTGAGCGGACGTTTTCGCGCCTTACCCTTCCGACCGAGGTACGTAGGTTTGCTGGCCAAGTCACACTTGGGTTGATTTTTCTGATATTCTTATAGAGGGTTTTACGACCCGGCAGCAGATAATCCGATCAACAGACATCAGGCCATTGAACGACCACCTACTACAGAGCCCGACCATCGTGGATACCTTACACCTTTTTGGGGCCACATGGCACAGTAAGCGGTTGGTCAGATCGAGATTATTTCAGGACCCCCGCATAGGGATACCGGACTGCCCGTAGTCGTACTCAGTCTTTTTGGACACCCAGTACCTTGATAGGCAAGGATAGACAACATCAGGAAGTAAGGCCAGATAAACATTTTTTATTATATTTTCATGTACCGTTTAAGGATTTCAATTACCAGTTATTTTTCACAAATACATTATTACCATAATTTCTTATACTGATAATGGTCACGTTATCATCTTATATTTTGTATCTATTTGCCGTCTGACCATTCTTGGTTACCCTAGCGTTATATATTTATCTTTTTACTATTGTCAGAATAGAGGAAATAACCTCTAATTTGTAAGTATAGGGACATAGAGACCAGTTGGTGTAATTCAGAGCTGTGTATTTGATTTTTGATTTCTTTCACGGTAAGGTTTGGAGAACCACCTGCCCTAAACCTTTCCGTGCCTTTTGTTTGATAGTTTTAGTTATTCCTTTTTTTATGTGCTTTGTGTCGTTCTTTTTTGAGTGTGCTTTTATAATATATATGTATAAAATTGTAGTAAACCGTTTTATTTAAGATAGACCCCTTGCCGGTTCCAGGGTCTTTTCCGATATATGAAGTAACCGGGTGGCGCTCAACTTTTGTCGTGGCTTCATTCTGTCCTGGACCTTCTTCCTGGTGCTCCCGGCGAACAGCTGCCGTCGCTGTGATCTATATATTTTTTATTTTGTTTCAAAAGAGAAAATAATAGGTCACAAAGTTTAATAATTCCAAATCTGGTGACAGATTAGCAGCTGTTTTTAAAAGATGGTTATTTATATCTGTAGCACTGCTTAAGGCATATATGAGCATTCGCCGTATGATGGCGTGAGTTGTGTGCGATCATGACCCGTCATTAAAATGGCCAGTTAATCTGGTCTGGCCCCGATCGCCCCTCCGAACTGCTTTCCTTGCGTTCGTCTAGAGCTCGGCTGATGACGGCTGAAAGGCTAGAAACCGGTCCCGAGAGACACGTGACGTCGCATGGTTGACAGTTCGGCGAAGGCGATCGGTGGCACCACGTGGAGAAAGGGTGAAAGATTTCTGTAATATTTTCCCTCTACGGTTCCGTTACGCTACCTTGTGGGCATACCTGGTACTATACCCAAGGTTCCAGGCAGAATGTTACGAGCGGTCCTGACTGCTACGAGCATTCGCCGTATGATGGCGTGAGTTGTGTGCGATCACGACTCGTCATTAAAATGGCCAGTTAATCTGGTCTGGCCCCGATCGTCCCTCCGAGCTGCTTTCCTTGCGTTGGTTTAGAGCTCGGCTGATGGCGGCTGAAAGGCTAGAAACCGGTCCCGAGAGACACGTGACGTCGCATGCTTGACGGTTCGGCGAAGGCGATCGGTGGCACCACGTGGAGAAAGGGTGAAAGATTTCTGTTATGTTTTCTATATATTTTTCTGTATGTCTCTAGGGCTTTCCAAAAATATTTGCTATTGCTACCATAAGATTTTACACAAAAATCTAAATAACTCTTTTCTTCTCACTTAATTGCAGCTGTTGTAACGTTCTTAATTGTTTTATAATATTTCCTTTCTTCTGGAGTCTTTTCAACTTTATATCTATAAAGTGCCTTGTTTTTCACATCGACTAACTTTTTCATAACTTGAGTAAACCAAGGAGGATTGACTTTCTTAATACTGCCCTCCCTAATAGGAGCGATGGTGTCAAATAATTCAATTATTAGATTATTAAAATATAATACTTTTAAATTCAGATCATTCTGAAAAAAAAACCTGAAATGGGGTCAATTGTAAAAGTTCATTTAATAAATTCATCTACATTCTTTAGGCATCTCGATTTAAATGTTTTTATTGTCGATTTTTCAATATTCTGTTCATGACTACAAAAAACAAGTTGATGATCAGATCAATTGTAAACAGATTCCGTATTCGATATGCAAGAATTCATCTCCTCCGATGTTATGATTAAGTTTATTAGTGTGGCAGTTTTATCTGTTATGCGAGTCGATGAGTTAATGTGCTGCTTAAGACCAAAACTTTCCAGAGCCATGTTAAACATGCTTGTCATACTATCATCACAATTTATTTTATTAATGTTAAAGTCACCGCCACAGACAACCGCATCACACAGTGTTACGCAAATGGGAATACTACCTTCAAATATATTCAAAAAGTCAATGAAACTAGTATTCGGTGGTCTATATACAACACCAAAGTCATACATAAGCCTATTTAATTTTAATTCCAGCCATAACTGTTCAAGTGATGGTTCCACACTTCCATACAATACCTTAAAATAAAATTTGGACTTAATATAAAATGCAACACCGCCACCATGTGTGGACTTATCCTGTCTGAACAATTTGTAACCCTCAATATGCAGTAAATTATCACTAAAGTTAGATGACCATCGTGTTTCACATAAACTCATTACATCAAATTTCCTCATAAGTAAATATGCCTTAAAGTCAGCAAACCTACCAGGCAGAGTTGCTATATTATAAAAAGCATAACATATCCGATGCACCTCCATCACCCCACACTAAATACAAATATAACTATAGAAAAAGAAAAATACAAAATATAAATATAATGCTGTCAAATAAGGAAAATAATCTTTAAAAACAATTAAAATATAACTTTACTTATAATATGTTAATATCCCCAGGTGTTATGATGGTGTGAATCTTATCTTTAACTTTAGATTTCCTATTAATTTAGACACACAACTTTTAAATTTTCAGAAGAGTCGGGGGATTCTGGAACACCATATAGTTTTATAGTATTTTTATTATTTGCCTGTTCCAGTTCTTCTATTCTACTTTTTAGTCGTTCGCTATTTGCATGTGCCTCATCCAACTTTCTCTCCAGTTCTTCTACTTTATTATTTAAAATTATTAATCGCTCCGGTACTCTACGAACTACTGCATTCGCGATTTTATCGGTAAACATTTCAATAAACTTGTCGTCAGCGAAACATTCCTCGAGAGTAACCTTGATATCACTTTTTCGTTAATTTGTTAAAGGCATTTTAGTTCGATTATTTTATTCTATTTATCAATTATTCACTTTTCACATAATTTAGGCTCATTTATTAAATATCACCACTGATTTACCACTAAAACCTAGGAGCCGCAGACGTACGTCTATACCATTTCACGTCTATATATATATATATATATATATATATATATATATATATATATATATATATATATATATATATATATATATATATATATATATATAGATATTTGAAGAGAGAGATATTTGAATAACAGAAATCTTTCATCCGTACTTCCACGTACCTCTATTCGTTTCAAACCAGTCGCCGCCATCATGTATAGAGACAAGTACCTCCCAGGACCGATTTTTGACCTCACAGCCGTTATCAGCTGGGCTTAAGTCCAACGCAAAGAGACAGCTGAATAGAAACGAACAGAGCAAGACCAAGTCAACTGGCCATATTGATGCCGGGTCGCAATCTTAATGCAACCTGTGCCTTCCTACGGTGAATGTTCGCAGCACTCGGAACTACGCGATGCATACCTTGTGTAGGATGTAGGTTTACCTTATACCTACATCCAAGGTTGTGGGAAGGATGCACACAGAAACACAGAAAAAATAAGGGAGCTTAGATTGGAACTTTTACCTCATCCACCTTATTCACAGATCTCGTGCCGTCGGATTACTACCTTTTCAGATCGTTAGAACAAACATTAAGAGGTAAAAATTTAACAATGTTGGAAAAAATTTGGAAAAGTTTTCCAATGAAAAATCGAAGGAGTTTTTAAAAAGGGAATCGAACAGCTGCCTTTACGCTGGCAAAAAGTGTTAGAAAATGGTGGAAATTATTTTGTTGACTAGTAATTAAGATGTCTTTAATAAATAAATGTTTTTCGCCAGCAAAAAAAAAATGATTACTTTTCGGTCCCCCGGTGTGTGTATGCGTGTGCGCGTGTGTTTGTGTGTGTTTGTTTGTTGTTTTAAAATATTTCATGCAATAATATAGCAATATTTTCTGAACTATATAGCAACATATCAAACATTAAAGACCATTCACTAACATCTGTATAAATTCCTAGTGTTAAAATTATTCAGCATAGTCCGGCAAATCATTATCGAACGATCAGAGCAACGCTTGCAGATTGTCCAAAATGTAGAAACATGTCTAAAAAATCTCTAAAAAATGTCGAAAATGTCGCTATATGTCGAAAAAAAAACCTGTCAATTGGCTACCAAGGACATGTGATTTAACGCCTTTAAATTATTTTCTTTAGCGTTATGTTAAATCTTGTGCCGATAAACCAACAACTATTGACGATGCGAAAATCTTTTTAGAAACTTATTACAATTAATTATAAATTAATTAAAATGTATAAAATTAAAAAAAATGTGATTACTAACGCTCCGTGATTGGCTGCTATATTTGTGATGTCAGAATACTAAGGTGTTTTCACGTCACTACTGTCAACGGCTTCTATTCGTATATATATATATATATATATATATATATATATATATATATATATATATATATATATATATATATATATATATACTATCAAAATTAGTGTTGGTTAACTGCAAAATAAAATATTGTTGATTACTAATTTAGTTCAGTAATGTGTGACAAAGGGTTCATAAAGGCTAATTCTGATAATATGCCTGCTGTGGATATTTTTATGGTCACAGATTTTCTGAAAATTGACATTCGGTTTAATTCAGCTGACGTTCGAGGTGCTAAAGCATCGATGTAAGTTTTTTAAAAAATAATAATGATGTAAATGTAAATAAGAAACAAAATATTTCTATTAAATACCTATTTGCCTATTTGCCTAAATGCCTATTTACCTAATATACCGTATTTGCCCTGTAAATGGACGTGTATGTCCCGAACATAAAGTTCGGAGAAAAGTTTATACAGTTACCTTGATTATTAATAAAAAATTAATAAAAAACAAAAAAAATATTTAATGTTATAAATAGTAATCTTTTATATCTATATTTGTAATATTGGTTTTTAAATGAAAAAATGTTAAATATTGAATAATCAAAAGATATTTTTTAGTTTTGTTAATTTTTTTATCGAAAAAATAATATAAATCATAATTAGAAAAACAAAACACATACATACTTGATAATATTTGCAAATAAAAATTAATTTGGCTATCAACTAACTCTAATGCATGACCAGCCAGAGATTTCCCAAATAAGAGAAGGCACCTTTCAGAGTGAAAAACTTTTATAGTCGAATGATGGGACTCCCCTGTTAAGGTCTACCCTCTAGAAAAGCACTATGTACCACAACATATCCTGGAACCACTGTCAGTTTACCATCAGTCTTCAATGCCTATAATAAATTTTTAACCTATGTTTAAACATACCTTATCCTACCAAATGTACCAAAATCCTGAAAAACTGAACTGAACTGAACATATGCAGTCAACGATAAAGGTTAAACCTATAGAACAATGACTAAGATCGATAAATTGTTTTATTTTCCCGAGACACCGATTCTTTCCGAACATCTTTTCAAAAACAGCGCGAAAGAAAATTTCGGTATAACTTCTGAATTGCTCCGAGCCGAACCGATATTGGCGATATTGGCGACATACGATCGTGTTTTTTTCGGGATTTGTCGGCGTGTCCTCGGTACTAGGTTTCAAAATTTATTTTTAATTTGATATAACTTTTTAATTATAAAAAAGAAATAAAAATAAAAATAGATTTGTTATAAAACTTATATATGATCTTTCCATTTATGACAAAAAAAATGTTCAAAAGCTCAATTGCTCATTTGCTTGAAAAAGTGGTTGGAAATTGGAGTGGCGGAATGCACTTTGTCAGAATTAGTCGCGGCGAACATTTGTCCGAAATTTTTTTCAAACATTAACGCAATTGAATGTAATTTCACATAAAATAAATAGTTTTCAGGCATCTAATTTGGTTGTTCTATTTGAATGTAAAGTTCGGCCGCACTAAAAATATTACCCAATATTAGTATCAAAAACTATGATTTTTTCCAAGAGCAAAAGTTTATATGTAATTTAAACAACATTTAATAAAATGTAATTATAATTTTATGGTTTTAGTATTATAACACAAAAAAGCTCGATTTTCGGCAAATAATTTACAATAGCAAATAAGCAATGTGTAAAATGACTGCATTTTTCAAATATATTTTTCTTGTTTAAATTTCTTTAATCTCTAATGATATACTATAGAACAATATCGTAAAAGTTAAATTACATAAATTAAGCGAATATCAAGAAGCATATTTGAAATAAAAATGTTTAATAATATCCCATCCGGTATAATTAAAATAATTACAAATCGGAAGAGCTCTACAACCTATCATTATAAATTTTAATGTACTCGGAACGATTCAGGATCAATTTTAAATTATTAAATTAGGTGAGAAAAACTTCATATATTCAATATTTCATATATTATATATTCATTCATATTCAATAATTATCTATTAATATACGTTTTACAGGATGCAAAATAGAATATATCGGGAATTTCTAAAATGAGTTTTTTGGCGGCTATTTTGTCTCCTTATAACATTTTATGAAGATAGGATTGTACAATAGAGTTCAGCAAAATTTACTTAATTTTATTGTAAATATAGTCCTTCAGTAAAAAATATTTTTAACTTTGGAGAAGAAACGCATTTTCATTTAAATTGATATCAGTAGAGAAGCAAAATTGCCATAAATGGAGTGACGAAAATCCAAAAATCATTGTCAAACATGCATGCAGAAACAAAAAAAAATATTATAGAAATAAAATGCATTTTCTTTATTTAGGGGTCTAAAAATAAATAAAAAATAATATGAAAATAACATGATAATCATGAAAGTAATTGGAGCACTAAAAAATAAAGCCATCGAAAAATATAAAATACACCAATTAAAGGATAAAAATGAAAACGTCAGATATGGAAAAGGTGAAATACCATATATTGTGGAAAAATATTTCACCGAACTATAGTTCTCCATAACTCTTAAACATAGCGGTGAACATAACATAACGAACGATATAATGAGGTTTGGATGTACAATTACTTTTAAAGCTATAAAAATCCTTATAAACAAATGTACACACGGTGGTATCATTCCATGGCCCGATAAGCCGGCTGCCATACGCTACAAACTATTGCTCATAGGGAAATGCAACGAATCTAATGTAAAGCATTATGACTATAGTAAAGCATACGATTCCATAAAGCATTATGTCACATTTCAAGGTATGAATAGAGGATGGATTGACTCAGACTCAAAATATTAAGACCTAAAACATACACACACATAGCTCATTCAGAGAAATAATGGTTGCACGTCATCAATCAATTGGTAATAGAGAAATCTATTGCCAATCTATAATAAAGAAAAAATAATTTAAAGTTCGCAGCATTCTCTTTCCTTCTTTCCCTAATGCTATTAGAATAGGATAAAAATACGGTGAGCACGTAGATAACATTCTGTGAATTCGCTGTCAAGATAACATTTAAGTTTGTGGTTCTGGACAGTGTTGCCGGCCCTTCTTCATCGAATCTGTCATTTTCATGTTCTGATCGTTTTTGAGTTGTGCCTTCAAACGTTTTGAATTTTTTTTTCTGAATTCTTTGCTGTTTTAGCTATTTTCTGGTTTAGTTTCAGTTTTTGTGAGTTGTGTAGTAAAAAATCTGCGATTATTATTGAAAAAAAATGCCAAAACCGTTAAGTAGTCGGAGTAAGCAACTTGTCTTGTCACTTATCAGTTATTTTGAACAGGAACGAGATAATGGGGCTCCTCTTTTGCCATTAAACGCTGTGAGAGAGGAATGTATTAATAACTTAGTAGGTCCCATGGTTAATTGGAGTTTTTATAGTGAGTTTCAGCTACACTAAATATTAGTATTGGTACAGTTGAATTGGTGCAATTTCGAAAAATTTGTCTAAAATAAATTGGTTTCAAATGGAGTAAGAATAATCCACGCAGGGGCCTGACGGAACTTCCAGATATTGCCTTTAAACGAATCCAATTTTTTAAGATATCAAAAACGAATCTCTGTTTGATTTTGTTTATTTGGATGGAATATGTATATTTTAAAATGGGACCTTGAGTTACTCATGGCAAGAAGATAACAATAGGAGTGTAAAGACTGCAAAAGTGGATGGAAAAAGGTGAGTGCTATACCTAATACTTAGGAGTCATTAAAGTCATGTTGTCATGTATAGTTGTTTTTAGACGTGTCAATGACTAGATGTTATTGCAGAAATATTGTTCTTCATGCTGGGAACTAGAATGGCTTTATTTCAGAGGCCGAATTATTCTTCTCTTCTAAAATATAAGGCGATTATCATGGAGAAATGACTCAAAATAACTTTCTGATTGGTTTTGAAAACCAGCTGTTGAAAATCTTGGAGTAGCCATCAGTTACTGTCATGGATAATGCAGCATATCACAGGAGACTGACGGATACACTTTCAACTAGCGCATGGATAAAACCAAAAATTGCAAAAGGGCTGCCGAAGCATAATTCCCCTTGTAAAAACACTATTTTTGACAGATTATGAAACACAAGTTTGTGTTTCATAGTGTTCTTTTTAGGAATAAGCCTAAAAAAGAATATGTGGCAGATCATATGGCTAAAGAGTATGGCTACAAGGTGTTACGTCTTCCTCCTTATCCTAGCATATTCAATCCTATAGAATTAATAGGGGGGGTTGCCAAAAATTATTGCAATCGTCATATAGGTCGAGATGGAAGAATGATTGAAAACTGTTTGGATATGTGGAAACAAGCTTTATTAACAGTAACACCACAGACCTGGATGAGCAGCATCAGACATTCAGAAGAAGATATTGAAAGATGGTCGAATCGCGAAAGAGTATTTGATAGACTAGAAGTTAATCCTTTAATAATTTACTTGAACAGCGATTCAGATGCTGAAAGTTGTTTTAGTTACGCTGAATAATTAAACTTTGTGTGAACTAAATGAAAAGCCACTATATTCACAACCAGAAGTTTCGAAACAGATTTTTGATTAAAATTTTTAGAAGAAAAACTTTTCGTGTTACTTTTTCAATTACAGTTTCATTGATCGTACAAAAGCCAAAATCTGGGTATTTTGGCGTTGATGTGGCAACATTGTAACGTTAGTGCGTCATAGATTTTGATGACGTACAACTGTTATTTCCCTGAATGAGCTATAAATACATACATACACATATGAAGATACAATTTTACAAGTAAACAACAAACAAAATACGGATTAAACAAGGAGTCAGGTAAGATACCATTTCTATAAAACTGTTTAGCCCTTCTTCAGAGGATATATTCAAGAGATCCTCGATCAATTTATGGCGTCTTTGCTTGGTTACTGAGGCAAGCCACAAATTGTTTTCCTTTTTTTATTTCTTTGAATATCTTGTGTTTTTAAATTTAGGGTTCTTGGACGGAGTCAAATTTAGAATCCTAAGACGGAGCCGAATTTAGGTGGGCCGTACAGCTCCACTTCTCTTACCACTTTTGTGGGAAGCATGACTGCGAGGCCATGTTTTTCTTTTTTCTCTGCCTTATTTTTTTATTCCTTTATATTGATATATTTTGTCCTTACTTTTAGCTATGATGGCGAAGAGCCTTATCTTTCTGCTGTGTATGTAAGACATTTTATATGAGCTTTTTTTATTTTCCTTTTTTTAATTTAATCTTTGACGTCCAACGTGGAGTCTTTATTTCTTTTTTACTTTTTATTTTGGGGCTGCGGTAGCGACGTACTGTATTGATAACTTACGTAGTACTTCAGTTAGTAGACTTATGTTCGTAGTACTTAAGCGAACTCCTAGAACATCATGGAGATTTTTTTGGCCTATTCCGTGGCAAGGCCAGTGGCGCTCATAACCCACCTACTCTCCGGTTGATATGGGCTTAAGAGGCATTATTGCTCATTATCATTGCGTCTTATTTTAAAGTTCTGACACTTTTATTCACATCCCTTTGTAAATAAAAGTATTTACGTCGAAAATATACTTTTCTTTATATCTCCAAGTACTCCAAATACACCCTTTCTGTTCAGTTGGAATGGTGATATTATTCTCACTATGTTTCTGTAATTTATCAATTATGAGTAAAGTTAGAGACTTTTTTCGATGTTATATTTTTTATTACAGTAATCAACACCACTTTAAATTTAGATCAATTTTTAAAACCACCTTTTAATATATTTGGATTGTAAAAGATAACGTATGTTCTGCAAAAATTAAATATTTATGAGACAATTATCAATATAATTACCAACCATCGCAAAATAAAGTTTGGGGAAGGGATGTGCTATTAGAACAATAAAAAGGAGGACTCAAAGAGAAAGACAGTTAAATGAAACAATAAGACAAACAGATTCAGTGCTAGTTATTGGGAGTCCAAAATGGCAATATTTGTAAGTATTTTTGTTTTATTAAACATTTTATATTTTGTTACATGAGAGAAAACGTATGTCTTATTAGTATACATATGAGATATATGCATGTTATCCATAAACTGGTTTTCCACTAAACAGCGAATCACTTTTGCTACACCATTTGACGAACGTTTCGCAAACCATGTTTGCATCATCAGGAGATGATTTAATGTAATTCTAAAACGGAAGTATGTTCTATTTTTATAATAACCGTAGATGAATAGTCTAAAAATCATAAATGGTTTTAAGTTTACGTTAACCAAGCATTACTTTAACAATTTAAAAAGTTCTCTCAATAGGCTATGAATGCTTTCATACATATTCAAAGCCGCAATATTATTTATACTTATAACAAGTCTTAAGTTACTGGTATTTATATTATGGAATATATTCGAGTGCAGGTTGGACAACACAAGATTTCAAATGTCTCTCATAGCTAATGTGGGCAATATCTTCTTTATATCTGGCTATTATGGATATTTTGGTTTGCCCAGCATACATGCGATCACAATCTTGACAACTAATTTCGCAAATCTCCGATTTTTCATGCCGGTTTACTTTATCCTTTAGATTACCCAGGACTTCTCTTAACTTATTATCATCATCATTATCTTATTTATTCATCCAGGTATCTTCGAATGAAGGTCTCTTCCAATTCTTTCCATCTTTATCTGCCCTGTGCTGTTCTTTTCCATACCAATCCTCCGTGCCTCTTTATGTCACCCACTTATCTCATTTGTGGTCGTCCTCTGTTTCTTTGATCGTCATGTAGGCGCCAATTTTGGATGACAGGATTCCACTTGTTGTCTTATGTGCCTGCGAATTTCCATTTAAGTCTGGCAGCATGTTCTACTCTGTCTAGAACTTTGGTCCTTTGGTGTATCCACGTATTTTTGTTGCGGTCTCGTATAGTTATATAAAGCATTCTTCGCTCCATAGCTCTCTGTGTTTTCGTCAGTTTATTAAGGTTAGACTTAGTGAAGGTTCAAGTCTGTTCTTTATACGTCAGCACAGGAATTATAAATGAGTCAATTATTTTGGTTTTATGTTCGACTGAAACCTATATATATATATATATATATATATATATATATATATATATATATATATATATATATATATATATATATATATATATGCTAGACTATTAGTCCGGGAGTACATCCGATCGTTTGTGTCCCGTTTGTTGGGAACGTGCAGACGTTTCACTAAGGTCACACTTGGCATTCTCAATGCTTATCTGAAGACTGCATTGACATTCAGAGAAGCATTGAGAATGCCAAGTGTGACCTTGGCGAAACGTCTGTAAACGATCGGATGTACTCCCGGAGTAATAGTCTAGCGTATTCTTCCATCTGCGAAACACTATATATATATATATATATATATATATATATATATATATATATATATATATATATATATATATATATATATATATATATATATAGAAGAAAAATATCTCAAACAAACAAAAATCTCTAGTGAGACTATTGATTTAATGAAGAAACGACGGATAATCAGAAATGCAGGGAGTGTCCTTGCATCGAGGGGGGTCGAGTACGCTGAGCTCTACAAAAATATAAGAAAACATATCAAAAAGGACACTCGTCGGTTCAACATCTAGTGGTGCAAAAAAACTGGAAGAAAATAAAGGAATTAACAAGGCTAAACAGAAACTGAGAAAGAAAAGAATGTAAATTTATGCCTTAATGCGCGAGGATGACACAGTGTGCAGGAAGCGTACGCAAATGTTATAGGTTGTCAGAAAATTTTATTTACAGTTATATGGAGAACAGAACCAATCAAAGATAAACAATACCCACCGAAGGACAATTACCAGATATTTTAGTGGAGGAAGTAACGAATGCTATAGAATCGTTGAAAAACATCAAGGCTCCAGGAAACGGCAGTGTAACTGTCGAAATGCTAAACGTTGGTGACAAGTTACATAAAACACTGGCAAAGTTATACTCAAAATACCTCAAAGAACAAAAAGTACCTGACTTATGAAAAAATGTAGAAGTGATCCTTTTACACAAAAAAGGGGAACAGGAAGATTTAAAGAACTACCGTCCAATAAGCCTCCAATCAAAGCATATTAAGAAAACTGAATGATGCACAATCAAGAGAACAAGCACGACTCTGAAGCGGATTCAGTATAATGGATCGCATCCATTGTACAGCAGGCCATAGAAAGGCACAACGAATACACAATGCCACTGTGCTTGGCTTTGATCGACTACGAAAAAGCATTTGACTCCATCTCAAAGCACTGCTTTGAGATGGAGCACTGCTTAGCACTGCTTAGCCAGGAGGTAGACCAACTAGGGGGTAAACCTACTAGGACCGAGATATGATGGAGCTACAGCGATAATTCACCTTGATGATCTTGAAGTGGGAATTAATGTAGAACGAGGTGTACGGCAAGACGACGCAATATAGCATATTCTTTTCTCGGACGGCCTTGAAGAAGTATTCCGTAAACTTGATGGGGAACAGGATGGTGCAAATATCAATGGTGCAAACTTAAACCATCTTAGATTTGCAGAAGATATCGTTCTTCTTTCATAAGACCCAGAGGAACTGCAAAGACGCATACAAGAACTGCAAAGGCTGGCGAACCATTTGGCTAAAAATAAACCTGAGAAAGAATCAGGATATGTTTAATAAATTCGCTAAAGACAGAAGAATTTCAGTTTCAGGAAAATATTTGGAGATTGTGGACCACTTTATATATCTTGGGCAAAGGATTTCAATGGAGGGGGGTACAGTCCGGGAGATGGAACGGCGTGTTAACTGTGGCTGGCAGGCATTTGGCAGACTCAACATAGTGTTTAAGAGCAGACTCCCACTTTGCCTGAGAAGAATAGTCTTCGATTAGTGCGTCCTACCTATTATGACATACGGAAGTGAAACCTGGATACTCAAAGCGCAATCAATTCAAAAACTTCGAGTAACACAGAGGGGAATGGAAAAATGCATGTTTGGCATTTCAAGACGAGACAGAAACCCCTACGAATGGATCAGAGAACAAACGAAAGTGTGTGACATTATTGGAAGAGTAAAGCAATTGAAATGGAGATGGGCAGGCCACATAGCGAGGAGATGGGACGACAGAAGGACCAAGGCAATCCTGGAGTGGATACCGCTTGATCGCAAACGTCCGCGAGTAAAAACCACAAACCGACTGTTATAAGTAAAGAATTGTAATTTTAATGCTAATCAATATTATAGTGTCAAAGCTGTATTGCTGTTCATAATATTGTTTCATTAGTTAAGTGCCCTTATTGTAAAATAAAGTTTTAAAAAAGCAAAATTGTCGGTCTTCACATTTAACCCGCGAAGAAGACCGAAAGCATGATGGACTGATGACATCGTTAAGTATATAGGACCCGAGTAGGTTCATTCTGAGATGTTTATTGGCTGCCACGTGGTGGAGCATTTGAATATCTAAATGGTTGTTTGATATTATTATGATATCATCCGCAAATCTCAGATGACTTAAACGTTTGTCATTTCTATTCATTCCCATACCTTCCCAGTTTAGTTCTTCATAAATATTTTCTAAGGTCAGAGTGAATAGTAGAGTGTGTAACGTAGTTTTACCACCTACTGATGTTGATGGGTTTGGTATGAGAATATGTATCCATTTGTATTCTCATTTTAGATTTTCTGTTAATATTTTGTATCAGGGTTTTGAAGCGGTGATCTATTCTGCATTTGACAAGCCTCTCTTCTATTGCCCAGAACTCAAAATTGTCAAAAACTATCAATATTTGAAGGGTTAGTAGGTGGGTCATTGTGCTGTACCCTCGTCGGAATCCGTCTTGCTCTACAGGCTGGTAATTGTCAAATTTGTTTGGTGAGTCTGTTTGTTATTATTTTGGTGATAATTTTATAGATCTGTGATAACAGAGAAATTGGTCTATAGTTATTCCAGTCACTCGGTATATCTCCTTCAAGCAAGTATTTATTAAGAAGGATTTTAAGATATTTTATAATTTCTTGCCTTCCTTCTTTAACAGTGATGAACTAAAGTGTCAGGTATTATATTATCCTTTCGTGGGGCTTTGTTTCTCATCATTTGCTTTACAGCTTCGGATATTTCGTCTTTCCTTATATCTAGAATTCCTTCAGAGTTTACATTTGTTTTTTTTTTGGTTTAGTACCTTCTGGAATTGCTGGAGTTTACCATAAAACCGTTCTATTACCTTGATCATGTTTTTTTTTGTTTCTGGCTATTATTTCGCTGTCATCCCTCCCTCCCATGAACTTCTTCTTTCCTTTCCGCTGCCTTAGGCTTTTTAGGTTTTTGTTGTCTTTTATGTTTTCTTTATGCTTTCTCTATACTCTAAAGTATCTTGGTTGTTTTCGTTTAAAAGGGTTCTTCGTTTCTTAAACATATCCATTACCTTGTCACTGAGTTTTTTCTTTGTTGAGCTGATTTTTTAACTGCTGCCATGCCTTCTTTAAGGATAATATTTATTGTATTTGTATTCAGTTTGTTTAAGTTATAATGTGTTCTCATGTTCAGCTCGATCTCATCCTAGGAACTTCCAAGTTGTTGATATTTTTCTCTATTGTTTGCGCCAATTAGTGGTTGGATACGTGTCCTCTCTATCTTCTTTAACTTATTTTATGGTTTGCAAACTACATTAATATCAATTTTTTCTTTAATCTGATCTTCCATTCATGTTAATTGGGCATCAAACAGTATTATCGTAAATTGGTTTTTGTTCTGTTCCTTTTTAAAATATTCTTTCAATAATTTCCTAAACTTATGTTTTCTAACTAAACTATCTATACTGTTCATAAATTTGTATTATAACCATTTACTTCGGCCACTTTCTTAACGAATTTTTAATTTTAATTAGATTAAGTTATCTCCTGGTGATATTAACATGGTCAGCGAAACGCGGGCCAAGAAATTTAAAAAAGTGATTTATTGTTTAGTGATAAATCTCTTTGAGTTTAGTGTTTCATACTAAACGTTCTAATAGAAGAGTTAAAAATTATCTTGATTTGGAGGAAAATGAATTAATCTAACTACTATAAAGTTCCAATAAGCCGTTTTTTATGGAAACTATAATTTGAATCGTTAGGAATGTATGTCAAAGTAGTGGAGTTTTTCCTAAATATATCAAAATCAAACTTATTTTTATTGTTCCTACTCACTTAAGAAGCCAAAAAATGGCAATCTATCATTGTTATGGAGTTATACGAAAAAGCTATGGAATTTACCACTTAAGTTATTGACAAATCCTTTAAAAAAAAATTTTTTTCTATTGAAATATCTTTGGAAAAGTAATATATTATCCTCGGAAAGCAACAGATTTTTTCCGCTCGTGTGGTGATTTTAAAGCGCCATCTTAAAGCTTCGAAAAAAGTAGGAGGTATACCAAATTTTTTAAATAAGATCCGTTTTCTAGTAAGAAAAAACATATTATAAATATCATTAAAATATATTCTTTTCATTTCATATTCTATATACTTTTATTTATTTTTCTACATAATTTTCATTTTTATTCAAAAACATTTGTTTTATTGCTCAATAAGTTTTTGAAAAACCCCAATTCATGATTGCAGCTTTAACTTCTTCGTCGTAGTTGAACCGTTAACTAACCAGGGATTCTTTTAAGTATAGAAACAAATGAAAATCACTATGTGAAAATCACTATGTGCAAGGTCTGGACTGTAAGGTGGATGATCCAGTTCTTTCAAACCAAATAGCCTGATTAGATCTTGTGTTTGTGCAGACATATGTGGTCTTGCATTGTCATGGAGCAACAAAACACCGGAAGACAATAGGCCACGCCACTTGTTTTGTATGGCACGCCGGAGTATTCTCTGGGTGATACATTATACAGAATAATTGATTGTTCAACAATCAACAAACCTTATTATTGTTGTTGAACAATCAATTGATTGTTCAACAAACCTTATTTAAAAAATACCCCTCGTATAATAACGAGTCTTCTCTGAATATAATTTGAAATATAGAAAAAAAAGTTGCAGACACGATATCGAAAAGCAACATTTGAGGAACTGCCTTATTTTTACCTTTCAGTAAAAAAAAATGCTGTGGAAGATCAAGAAATGATATGAGTAGCTTTGAGAGATAATGTAAAAGTTAATTTCTTGAACAATATATAGTACAACATGTTTCTTTAATATTTTTGTGTTAATTTTGCGTCACAAATCAAAAAATGCAAGACCCATAAGTAGTTAGCTACTATCTACGATTTCAGGTATCCGCGGAAGACGAAGAAACGTCTTCCAACGTCTTTTACGAATACCAAACTCCAGCGAAGACATATTCTTAGTGTACATTCATTAGAAATTTTTGTTTTATGTAGGACTACCTCAAGGTTGATCTATTTGGGCGCTGCATGGACTTATATTATCTAATGGGAATTGTACCAGAACTTCCTAATGAAAAGAGAAATCCAGGATACGTGTACAAAATATATGCAATGTTATTGTACTACAGCGGCTATATTTTCAACATGTTCGAATTTATCAAACTTGGGCAGAACCTCATGAAAGGAGAAAGTAATCTCGAGATCGTGATCACAAACTACATGTTAGCTTCTCTACATTTAGCAGGATTATTAAAATCTCGTCTGGCTAAAAGTGAGTTTAAATATTTATTTATGATTTTATAAACTAAACAATAACAGGTGAAATTTTATTTTTTCATTTATTCTAACCCTTTATTTTACCGAATTTCAGCTACTATTCTGTTTATTAATTCACGCATTTCATCTAATTTTTATTATTTAGGGCCATTGATTTAATTTAAAGTTTTACCTCTTTCTTCTCCCGCATCTACTATTTGCTGCATCAATGTTTTCCTTGACTTCCCTCTTCTCTTTTTCTTGAAGAAAAGGGACGATTCAATTCATGTGGCCGAATCAATGTAATTATCTCCTTTCTATTTTGTTCATCATTAGTTCTTCCTTAGTATTTTATGTGATTTTATTATCAACTCTGTTCTGTTTTGTTTTTCTATTTATTTTTCCTTCATGTTTCTTCTGTATTGTCCAATTTTCGCATGCATATAAAAAGTTTTTCAGAGTGTCAGAACTTTAAAACGTAATAGCGGCAACACTGTTTGTAACATAAATGTTAGTCATAGACCGCGCTGACTACACCAAAAATAGACAAATATTTAGTGACAAGGAAGAACTCGCATTAGAAAGTTACCTCTAGAAGGCAGCTGATATTTTGTACGTATTAACACCTTATGAAACACGAAAGTTTGCATATAAGTTTCGAAAAAAATCTATTCCTGATTCGTGGAATAGAAAACTGATTGCTGGTGAAGATTGGTTAGGAAGTTTTCTGAAACGTCATCATATACTCTCTATACGATCTCTTCAAGATAAGAATTTATCTCGAGCCACATCGTTCAAAAACATCGTTGCAACGTATATTCTTCGACAACTTGAAAACTGTTTACCAACGTTTGCATCTATGTCCTGGCTGTATTTGGAAAGTAGATGAAACAGGACATACAACGGTACATGTTCCAATAAGGTGATAGCTCGCCTAGAAATCAAAAACTTGGAAAAAATAACTTCTGTTGAACGAGGTACACTGCTGACAGTCGTGGTTGCAACCTCAGCTCTTGGCAACATGGTTCTCCCATTTTTCGTTTTTCCACGTGTCCACTATAAAGAACATTTTATTACAGGTGGACCGGTAAGTTGAGATGACGATGCTAATCCTTCTGGATGGATGAAAGAAGATAATTTTCACAAGTTCGCAAAACATTTCGTAAAATAGGTTAAACCCAGTAAAAAAAGCTGTTCTATTACTTCGAGATAACCACGACTCGCATTTATCTATTGAAGTACTTAATTATTTCAAAGAAAATAGGGTAACAGTTTTATTATTTCCTCTCCACTGTAGTCATAAGCTGCAGCCACTAAAGAAATATTTCAACAAAGCATGCAACAACTGGTTTGCGAATCACCCAGGAAAGACTATTACGATCTATGACATTCCTGAATTGATAAATACATCATTGCCATTGACAGCTACAATTGATAATATACAATCTGGATTCCGAGTCACTGGGATATCACCACCCAATGAAGATATATTTCCTGACTCAGAGTTTAGCGTGTGGCTGTTATGTGGTTGACAGACGATCAACATCGGACTTGCCTACTATTGCACTACCATGAGCATCAATTACTGACAGTGCTGCTCTTTAACTTCTCAAGCAAGGCCTTCGCATGACCCATGTAAAGAGATTGATGCTGCTAAATTAGCTCTGAGAGACGATGCTCTTACCTTTTTAATAAATGATGAAAGTGACACACCAATATCGACTTTACATGTTTCTTACGAGTTGATTTCAATCTCAGTAACTAATGAAGATGAAAGATTCAACACATCTGAGAAAAATGCGGTAACCGAAGCAAGAAGTAAGGATATGCCCAGTACTTCGTTTACTTCACCGGAAGAGATAATACCATTCCCAAAATCTAAACCACGTTTGGAAAATTTAAAAATTCACCAAAACGCACTATTTACACAGACACGCCTGAAAAAGAAAATCTTGAGGGATTCAAAATAAAACAACAATTTGGTAAGACGCTGAATAAGAACAAAAATACCAAAGGTGACTGAAAGAAAATTTAAAGTGACTAGCAAGTATAAGCGTAAAGAAAAAGGAAAAAAACAACTCTTCATGAGGGAAATAAGAGGAATAATGACAAAGAAGACTGATTTGGTAATCCGATCCAAAAAATGACCTGTTCAATAAAAAAATCACTTTAATTAACCTACACCACATCGACATCGGCTTTCGCCTAGGGCTTAGGATCGACTGACTCGTGTGCAACGGCTGTTCACACGAAACACTTCTCCACGACAATCCTCCAGGGCCTCGCTGGATTATTTGCTACTACCACCAAGATCAGCACCGACCGCGGCTCCAGACGGCCTCGCGGCCAGCCCTTCTGCGCTTACCGTCACCACCCTCCTACTCGTCAGGGCTTCATGACGGCGCGCACGAACGCGTCGTCGCACATGCCGCTGACGGTCGAGTATAAGCACGACGCTTCAGCGCCATCCATTTTTAGGGCTAATAACTTCAGCAGGTGAGTTGTTACATACTCCTTGGCGGATTCCGACTACCATGTCCACCGTCCTGCTGTCTTTAGTTACCAAAGCCTTTCATGGTATCCCATAAGCGTTGATTTAGGTGCTTTAACTCGACGTTTGGTTCATCCCACAGAGCCAGTTCTGCTTACCAAAAATGGCCAATTTGGCACTCTGATCCTAAATCTCGCGGCTTTACAATTTAAGCAATCCGGAGATCTCACCCATGTAAAGTTTGAGAATAGGTTGAGGTCGTTTCGACCCCAATTCGGATGAGATTCGTGCTCAACGAGCGCCAGCTATCCTAAGGAAAACTTCGGAGGGAACCAGCTACTAAATGGTTTGATTAGTCTTTCGCCCCTATACCCAGTTCGGACGATCGATTTGCACGTCAGAACCGCTACGGACCTCCGTTAGGGTTTCCCCTGACTGTGTCCTGACCAGGCATAGTTCACTATCTTTCGGGTTTCAGCGTGTACGCTCTTGGTGCGCCTCTTCTCGCGATGAGAACGAGACGCCCCGGAAATGTTGTTAGTTATTGACTGTTTGTGACCAAATGATTAAAGTTAATAAAGAAGATTAGTTATATTAGTTAAGACTGTTTGTTAACAAATGATTAAAGGTAATAAGAGGATAAGGGAAGATAAAAAGGTTTCTAGTTTTGTTTCAGACAGTTACAAAAATATTGTTTAAAGTGTTTAAGTTTGTCTTTTTGTATTGTTTTAAGTGTTTAGTAATGTTAGATGATTGTTTATTCTAATTTGAAGTATATTATGTTTATTTAAATTGTTAGTATTGACAATTTTGTTTCAATAAAAAAAAATGTTAATTATTGCAAATACTGCTTGTATTTTTTATCCTATTTATCCCAGATTTTGTAGTAATTACTTCATAGGTCAACTTACCGCTAATGAAAAAACCATGCCTGGGGTAGGCATTGGTAGGGAGTAGGCATGGGTAGAGGTAGGGAGGGAGTAGGTTGACTCGTATTTCGTTTTCTACAAAATCCAGCTTGTACACTATATCATAATTGAAGGGGCAAGTGGAAGAAGGGGTTAAGTGACATTTTTTGAAAAAGTCCTGGTTTGTCGTAAATGAAACAATTATGTGCATATGTGGCTTGCCCCATGAGGATTTGTCTCTATTCTTATTCTTGCACTAGATATCAAAAATATTGTGGAAGTAGGAGCTATGTGCCTATAACCCCTTCATCCGGTCTAATATTTAAATTTTTAATATCACATGGCCAAAATCAACACTAAAAGTCTCAAGAAAACCAACCAAAAACCCAGAGACTTAGAAAAGACGTACTGCGGAAATTTGTGGGGAATCAAGGAAGAGTTATATTTCTAATTCGGAGAATGTTGTTGCTTCCAAAACCGCGTGCAAACTAAACTGCAGATCTAAATTTATGGAAGAAAAATAAAGTTACTTCATAATTTTTGTAGCCTTGATATAAATTCAAAAAAATCATTATTATTTGCACGTCAGCATAAAAACGTTCCTAACATAAATCTCATTCTTTCACTCATTTTGGACAATCAATAAATTTATATATGTAAAAAAGCATTTTGTGCTCTGTACCAAATTAATCGTAAAAAAGTGGACATCATTAAAGGTCAGGTAAAACTAAAGTCTGGACAATCAGTTCCATCTCAAGATGCACGTGGACGATATATGACAAAGCCACATAAGATGAGCGATGCTGTGGTGCAGGCTATTATAGATCATATTATTCAATTTTTCACCGAAGAGTCCTATTATTCCAGAAACAGAAATCCACATAAAAGGTATTTGGTCTCATATTTGAATATGTCGCACATGTACAGATTATCTGTTGAAAATGAAAATAATAGAATAAACCAGACAATTTTTTAATAAAAAAATTAACTTATATAAAAATTTTCTCGGCCAAGTTCAATTTGTCATTTACTCATGCGAAGAGTGATACCTGGAGCAAATATGATTCTGAGAAATCAAATATGATACACGAAGATAATGTAAAACTAGGGTTTCAGTTGATATCTAAAGATCGAGAAACATCGTTGAAAAACAAAAACGAATGTTACATAATTGTTGACTGTTGCTTGTTAAATACAGCAGACCATGCCCTTACCCAAAATTACTACGTCCACGACATTTTACTTAAGGTAAATTTGGTTCTACAACTTAGGCATCGACATGATCATGACTGAAGGGCACCAAAGTATAATGTAAACGTGGACTGAAGATGTAGCAGGTGACAATGTAGCATGTGACAATGTGAAAAAAAAAGAAAACATCTTACATTATGGTCCGACTCTAGCTCTGGCCAAAACAAGATTTTTTATGTAATCTGTTTGTACCAGTTGATGGTATTGAAAGGTAATTTTGATAACAAATTTCCAGAGATAGAACATACGTCTTTAAACTCACATAGAGATTTTGGGCATATAGAAAAAATTCTAAGAAAACAGAGTACCATACTTACCTCGGAACAATATAGAGAGATCATTAAAACAGCATACACAAAACAGTGGACGGTTATCGAGATTGAATAGTACTTTCGTGATATGGATAGCTTACCAGCTAAAATGGGATTGGTGAATAAAAAGAAGAACCAACTAAACGAAAAAGTTATGATTAGAGATGGCATAAAATGGATAAGCATTGAAGAGTTTGATAGTTACCTATATAAGGAAATATACGATGAATAAATACACTCCTTTCAAAAAAATTAGATGCCCCCGGCAGATGTTGAATATACCAGATTTACTTATAAGGCAGGAAACATATCACACAAAAAATTGACAATATTCGAAATCAGTTACTCTTTTTTCCTATATTAAAAAGTCTTATTAACGAACTTGATTTTATTTGCATGTTTATTGAACTTATTATGATTGTTAGTAAATGGAAGAATGGGTTATGTAAATTTAAATTAAAAAAAATGACAAAAAATTAATGAATAGATAATATCTGCATATTCTTAAAAATAATTCACTAACTAGTTATATTAATTAAATAAATCAAATTTTAAAATTATTTTCAGAACAAAAATGGCAATTGATTTTACTAAAATCTAATTATCTCATTTACATATTTCTGTAAACCTAATAACCTAACCTAACCCCTTTCTCCAGTTGCCCCTTCAATTGTTTGCGAGCTTCTTGTTATTTTTTTTCTCTAAAACTTAATAGTGTATCTATCAGATGTATAGCACTGAACTAATAAAAATACAAGCGTGTTAACTGAAATTTGGTCACCTATCCCGGGTGTCTCCTAATGTTAACTAGCTACCAAAATCATGCGATCTGAGGTCCTTGACTTATTTTTTGTGGGGTTAAATTTGGGAAAAAAATTCTTGATCTTAAATGAAACATTTAGGAAACCATTGAAATATATTATGCGATATATTTAAGAGTGATCGAAAATTGGGTCTTCAGAATGCATTTCACCAGACGAAGTTGAGGGGGACATTTGAACAACCTCATTTTCAAAACATAATGCCATTATTTGTTCTTCAAGATAAATAAAAATACCGGATTATCATTTGTACTTATATCATTGTATTATCATTGTGCCTTATCTTAATGTTCTGACACTCTTATTGGAGAACCCTTTAGTAGCTTTGGAATAGTTATTACATTACGAGGTGTGGCTATTAAATAGCGAGACTGACGCATGCGCTAAACGCCAGCGACCAAAAGCTGTTTAGTTATAAGCCTTCTCTTTCGAATGCAGTACTTCTCGTTTTTGTAAACAAATCCCTATAACTGCAGCTTTCCTTTGCATTAGAGTTGTGTTTTTGTTTCGCCGGAAATATGCTAAGTGTAACAATAGAGCAACGAATTGTTATGAAATTTTACTTGAAACTTAGAAAAATGAAGCGCCAATCCATTCACCGGAAGAGCCCAAATTCACCGAGAGCCAAAAAAGCTCGAATGAGCAAATTCAAATTCAAAGCAATGATGATTTTTTTTTCCATATTCATGGAATTGTGTACGTTCGTTGGGTTCCTGAAGATTAAGTTATTAATTAACATTACTGCTTTCATGTTTTTGCTGAACTCCGTGAAAGAATAAGGAAAAAACGACCCAAATTGTGGAAGGATGGGTTCTCCACTAAGACAATGTGCCGGATCATTCCACATTGTCTGTCAAACGGTTTCTAGCCAACTACTGCATCCCAGTGTTTGACCATTCGCCTTATTCGACCTTGCGTCGTGCGACTTCTGTCTGTTTCCTAAGGTGGAATCTGCATTCAAAGGAACAATGTTTGAGTCTGTTGAAATTCTAAAAGAGAAAGCCATTCGTTCTGAAGGAGCTGACAGAAGAAGACTTTCAGCACTGTTTCGAACAATGAAAGATCCGCATGTAGGGATAGAGGAGGGGTGTATACTGAAGATGATAATAAGTAAATATGTGTCAAATCAAAATAAAATGTTTTAGAGCGTCACTCTCACTGTTTAATAGCCACACCTCGTATATATTTTTTATCTTCTCTAGAGGTATATTTAACATAGTGTACAACCTGTTTGATTTTCTCACCTTGTTGAAAACTGTTAAAACCAAACTAAATATCGTATCGGCTTCATGGAGCGTTACTATATATAACGCTGCTTATCAGAAGTGCAATCACATCGCGATTGCACCGTTATCTATTAGAAAATTATCAGACCTTTCACTATCTTTGTATACTTTCTTGAGGAATGTTTGCCTACACATATAATGCAGAGAACTATAAATTTTTGTAGTTGTTTTTTTTAACCTACCTTTTGGTGTATGTTGGACTGTATGTAGACTCTATGTTTTTTGGCAATCTCAGTCCTAGCCTTCCAGAGATATCGCAATTTTTTTTCTGAGTTCATTACACAAAGCAGTAGATACTACATAAACCACAAGATAACATCAGTTATTCGGAGAAAATTTTTAACTACTGAACACTAGAAATAAATTGCAGAGCAACAGATGATGAATGGCCATTTTAAATTCCAAATGACATGAATAAACAGAGAGATGTAAAAACATTAGCCATGTATTCATACCTTGTTGCATGCATATATGAGTTTAGTAAATGGTAATGCCCCAACTGCAGGACAATATCAAAAACAATTTTTTTCACACTATCTCAGAAACATATTTCTCTACTTAAACAATATTCCTTGTATATTACTGTTACTGGAATGGACAGAAATTCTTATGTATCGCCAATAATAGAAATGATTTCTTACCTAACATTATTCTGTGTTTACCAGGTAAGAAAGGAGAAGAATATCTTCAGCAAGTAATTGATTTCGAGAGAAAATTATACGCAAGTCATAGCAAGAAATTGGTAAATTTATACGAACGCAAGATTAGTGAATTTCGAACTATAGCTGCAGGATATTTCTCCTGTGTGTTTCTTGTCGTTGTTTGTTATGGTTCATCATCACTACTAAGGTGTAAGTCTATCACAAGCTAGATGAATTCTTCTATTGGAACCTTTGGTGTGAAATACTAAACTTGAAGAGATTTACCACTAAACACCAAATCACTTTTTTTTCTGATGATGCTAACATGGTTAGCGAAACGTGCGTCGAGCAGTTAAAAAAAAGTGATTTGGTGTTTAGTGGTAAATCTCTTCAAGTTTAGTATTACAAGCTAATCTATTTGCTTTATGGTTGGTAATAAAATGATGTCGGTTTTTCTATTAATGGACTTTGCTGTTAATTTAAGAAAATAATATTTCTTCAGATCTATCCATGTTGCATGCTACATCTATGTGGTTGTATCATTTCTAACTGAGCCTTTAGGTGATAGAAGTTATTCGTAACATATCTGAGTATTTGATGAAAACACCGTAAACGAGCAGATGTACACGTTTAACATGAAAATGACCTTGAGAGTTCATTGGTCGATCCCGAATAGCCTAAAATAAGTCCAGAACTCAATCAGTTAGATATAATTTACTTGAAAATTCCAGACTACCAAATTGATAGATGTGTGTAGTAACCGGCTATGCTATATTAGGTGACATCATTGTTGCCGGAAAAATATTTCCTAAATAACTAGTTAGGTTTTGTGTCAAGTGAAGGTGACTACTGACTTGTCCACGATACTGAAAATGTCCCCGTTGTTGCGGGAATATTAGAGACTTTGTTTTAAGTAAGTGTAATGCCATGCTGGAGTATTTTATTAAAAGGAAAAAGCTGTAAGCGAAAAAGCTATATGTATGCATTCTGATAAATGCAGATGAAAGTTGAATTAAAACTGTAACTTCCGGAAATTCATTTATCTTCCAGTAAGACTGAGAACAAGCGCAAAGAGCTCTGACCTCCTAATATGTCAGACACGAGCGTAGCCAGGATTTAGTTTTGGGGGGAGTTTAGTTTGAAGTAAATAAAACAACAAAAATATACTTACATGAAATGAAATAACAAGAGATGGCGTTACTGTGCGCAACGTCCACCAGTTCGGATATATATTCAATTCAAATGTAATAATTTAACTCTCTTCAATTCTTCAATCCTCGTATTTTTTAGGTATAATATTAGGTAATATTTGGCTTATTTCGGGGAGGGTTTGAACCCCCAAAACCCCCCCTTTGGCTACGCCCGTGATGTCAGATCTGAGTTTATTGGAATGTTGCATATGATACGTTGTTGAAAAGATTAGCAACAAGTCAAAAAGTTTCAATGAAAAATTTCTGCAGGCCAGCGTTAAAGCTTGTAAATTTAGTTAAGAAGGTGTTATAGAGGTTATACTTTAGGAAAGTTGCTATTTATGTATTCGGAATTGGCAACGATGGTGTTGCTAGGCCCCATCTGATATATATATATATATATATATATATATATATATATATATATATATATATATATATATATATATATATATATTAGAATTACTAATTTCTCGAGTAGAACCGCGTTTTAGATTTGTAAAATCTCGACGTTTCGGTTTCCACTTTGAAACCATTTTCAAGATGATTTACTCCGAGGCCTCAATCTGCCTACTCCCCAGAGTTCACAACTAGAAAAGATTTTCAACCTTTTCCAACCAACAAAAGGTTCACAACTTTTCTAGTTTTGAACTCTGGGGACTAGGCAGATTGAGACCTCGGAGTAAATCAACTAGATTCTTTTGAAAATGGCTTCAAAGTGGAAGCCGAAACGTCGAGATTTTCTAAATCTAAAACGCGGTTCTACCCGAGAAACTAGTAATTTTAATATTACTACGACTTTCGACGTGGATTATCTCAACAACAGTCCATCGATCAACTCACTTCGACTTTTGGCGATAAAGCACCATCCAAAATCACAGTATATCACTGGTTTGGTGAATTCAATTGTGTCCGTCGAACGCTCATCGATGAATTTAAAGAAGGTCGTCTAAAATCGGCTGTTGTGCCAGAAAACATCGATACTATGTGCGAACTGATAAAGCATGTGCTACGGTACACTACGGATAAAGCACTGGATAAAGTAAGATTGTCTCGTGTTGATTAGTGCAAAGAAATAATCAAAAAATATAATCGTGGTGCGTCAAAAGCTGTGTATAACATCTGCACAGGTGAAGAATCTTGGATCTATGCATATGAGCCTGAAAGTAAACAGCAGTTGACTATGAGTTATTCGAATTGAGCCAAATCCAACAAAAGTTATTCGCGCAAGAAGCACTTCGAAACTAATGGTTGCCTACTTTTTTAGATAAATGGGCATGTGGCTGTAGTACCACTAGAAAATCGTAGAACTGTCAACTCTGAATGGCATACAACAATTGGTTTGCTAGAAATCGATGAAGAAATAAAAAAAACCCCAGCGACATTATTCAACTATGACATTATTCTTCACTATGACATCGTGAGCTCTCACACAACGAACTCGTTTTAACTCGTACTCGTTTTAAGCAGAAAGTGGTAAAGCACCCTGTCCAATGTTTATTATAAAGTAGTTCGAAAGTAGTACTACTTCGTATCCCAAATATATATAAAAAGAAAGTGATGATAACAGTTTGGTGATCTGAAACCGATTTAAATCGATCGAAGAGATATCATAACTACCAGTTGACCATGACACAAAAGCCAAACGAATGCTTCAATCTATCTATACATCCTTCAGTTCAATTCAGTCTCAACAACTCCCTAAAAGAAAGAGTCTTGAGAAATGAAAACAAGGTATTACCAAATATATTTTCCTACCTACTACCAGAATAAATAAAGCTGCTTCTTGTGAACAAACACTTGTAAACATTGTTAGTAACTGTTTTTAATTCAATTAATTGAATTTACTGTGAGCTAAAAGACATATGTTATAAGTTAAATATCAAACACTGACATTATTTTCGTACCAACTTCATAAAACATTTCTAAACAGAATATTGCATTACAGCGAAACAGTTTGTTATTATTGGGAATGTGACATATGAAGCCAAACAACTACCTATATCAATCTGGTCACCATTTAATCACTATACTCAGTACGCTTTGTCGTATCTTTGGGCGATCTCAATTGGTACTCAGCTGGCATTCTATTTTGTTGCTGGTGATCTTATATGTTTTGGGTAAAGTATATATTGGTTAAAATTGCAAAAGTTACTTTGAAATTAATGATATACACTAAACTAACTGAGTGTGGGAATAGCTGATTACAGATTATAAATGCGCTAGTAGTAGTCACGTTCTGTAGAATGCAGGCGATATCTCAAAAAAAACTATAACAATTTTGCAGATGATACTAGGATTGTAACAAAATAGATACATTTGAATTTAACAGCACACAACCAAGACCCGTTTCAAAATCTAATGAAATGAATGATATATAGTAAAGTCCAATTTAACGGATTATTAAGAAAACGTATTTTAAAATGGGTCAATAATTTTAAATACCGTGGAGAATTTATAGAGACATTAGTATATCTCATCGGTTCTCAATTTTTTTAGTGTTGCGATCCACTAAATAGCCAAAAAGTTAAATCAAAAACGTTGCGACTTACTAGAAGATGTTTATTTGACGTTTATCAAAGTTTTACATCGGCCAGTTAACATGGCGACCATTCGTCCTGTTTTCATTATTTGTTGAATTTAATCTTCTGAATCATTTATTTGTCTTTGTATTAGATAACGAATCGTCAATCACGGACGTATGTGTACTACGATTTCAAGTATGCGTACTACAAATAGTACGATTTCTTCTATCATTTGGTGTTAAATACTATGATTTCTTCTCTCACTCCGTCTTAAATTAATATGTTAACGTTGTTGTAATAAAATAAATTAATATTAAATAAAATGGACAAATTTGTGACCAAACGAAATGCACCGTCTACATCCGTTTTACAATATATTCAAGATATTCTCTGATATGTTTCGGCCTCGCAGCCATTTTCAAAGAGAGTTGTATAAAAATGTTCAGTCAGAAGCCGTAAAAATTGTTAATTTTATTAAAAACCGACCATTCCAGGCTAGATTACTTTCTACATTGCGCGAAGAAATGAGTGACAAATACGACCAACTGCTTTTCCCTACTGAAGTCAGGTGGTTGTCGCGAGGAAAAATTCTATCGAAGCTTTTTGAATTGCGAGGTGAATTAAAAATCTTTTTTACAGATAAAAATAGCTCATTTTCAAAGATGGTGAAACTTTATTACTGTTGGATTACTTGAATGAGATATTTTCACATTTAAATGATTTGAATATGAGTTTACAAAGTCGCAACAAAACCATTTTATTAATGATAGGGAAAGTTAATGCCTTCATCAAAAAGCGTAGTATTTGGATTATACGCCTTGAAAAATGTAATTTTGATGCATTCACTTTAATTTCGGATTATATTACCAAAAATATGGATATAGAAAATTCTGTTATAGATCGCGTATTGGAGAGCATGGAAATGCATTTTCGCTAACTGAAAATACAGTTACTGGAATATTTTCCAGATAGCAACAATGATTTGTCGAAAAGATGGGTTTGATGAATCAATTCGTTTGATGACAATGTTGTTGCAGCTGTTGATTTACCTATTGAGATTCACAAATAACTTATTGGCATATCGGCTGACAAAACTCTACAACTAGAATTTTTAACTTTTGGCTTGCACGACGATCTGAATACGGAAGCCTAGTAACGGAAGGTTTGAAAACATTGATCCCCTTCGCTACTTCTTACTTATGCAAAAAAAGCTTCTCGTCTATGGTGGCTTTAAAAACTAAATATAGAAAATAATTTGCTTATATATGTTTGCAATGATGATCCACACATACAAAAACTTTTAAGTAATAAACAAAATCAATCGTCGCATTAAATTCATTTTTTTAAACAACTTTGGTTATTACTTGGTAACATTTAATTTTCTAACACTTGCTTTTAAATTAACAATACTTTAATAACAGGATGTTCCGTATACGGGTCTTATTTTTTGAACACATTGCGACCCCCCATATTCCTAAATGCTACCACCAGATTGAGAAACGATGGTATATCTAAAGAAAAACGTTAAGTTATGAATGTTTTTTTTTATATATATGTTACGTTATGAAAATTACATTTCTGTTTTCGTGCCTACTTTTGCCTTAGTTGGCGCTTAACAGTTTGGAAACCGCTGATGAACTATCATGGTTTCTCAAATGTAGAACTTTTGGAATTACGCACGTATGCAATCAGGGAAAAAGTACTTACTTCGATTTATTGTAAGTACTTACAAAAAGTACTTACAATAAATCGATTTTTCCTAATTTTCTAGATTTTAACAACTTTATATTTTTTAACATTATATTAATGTAAATTACAGTTGATTGTCAACAAAACCATATCATAATCGAAAAAGGATTTAAAATTCAATAAATAATAGTTTGTGAAATATCAATTTTGAATGACAAACAAGTATATAAACACCTAAAAAGTTTCTAAAAATAACAAAAAAACCTTCAGTACTTTATATTGTATCCATAATAATTAATTTAATAATATCTTTAATTAATAATAAAATTGAGACCAGTGAACAGAAATTTTCAAAAACTATTGACTAACTTTCAGCCTACTATAAGGAGAAGCAACTCAAACCTAACTCTTTGAAGACCGAGACATGTGTCCTTTATTTGAAAAATAGATGGATGTATGAACACGAAGCATGTTTCTATTAGAAAAATATTGTAGGCAAACTAGCAGGCACTACGTGGGGTGCACAACCCAGGGTAGTAAGAACTACAGCTTTGCTCTTGTGCTGTTCAGTCGTGGAGCATGCCTGGTGTGGTATAGCTCTAGCCACGCTGATCAAGTGGATATACTATGCAACGAATTTTGTTGTATCATTATGGGCTGTCTGAGACCAACACGGATTGATAAATTAGACTGTCTTATCTGTATTGCCCCCGCACTAGCATTAAACGTAAAGTGGTGGTCCATCTCCTATTCGGACACCAAACTACCTTCGAGTGAGTTCCCGACTCAAATAAAGAGTTTCCTGCACACAATAGAGAACATTATCACCACACCGAAACAAACTAGATTAGAAACGTGGGAAAATAGAAATTCCTAGCTTCTAGATCGGTTTATATCAAGGGAGGAATTACCTCCAGGACATAGTGGAATGGACGATACGGAGATCTTCGAACAAACTTCGCTTCGAAGTTGCAAGGTTCAGAAGTAATAGGAACAGATGGAGGGTTTCAGACAAATCTACTACAGAACTACAAGCCCATCTCATGCAAAGTATGCTTTGCCCAAATACCTGCACTGTTGAGGAGCTCATGAAGGCTAACCCAAACGCAATAGACGTGGCCAGCTTCTGGTCTAAAACTTGTTTGTACTGTTCTGGGTTTTATCTTCACAAATTTAACTACGGACAAATATTATTGTTGTTAACCACATATATTACGAGGGTCGATACTGATGTATCCTGAATTGGCAACAATGGTGTTGCTAGACGCCAACTGTCATATATATCGTAAAGTTTGACATTGTTGACTTTATATGTACTCAGAACGTTTTGTTATGCGGACGTTATTTTTGTTGTTTAGTGTTTTATATGTCAAAAATGGGATTAACTCGTTGGAAGAATTTTCGTGTGATGATTTATCATGACTTTCGACGTGGATTTTCTCAATAACAGTGCATCGATCAACTCACTTTGACTTTTGGCGATGAAGCACCATCTAAAACCATTGTATATCACTGACTATGAAAATTCAATCGTGACCGTCGTTCGCTCACAGACGAATTTAAAGAAGGTCGTCCAAAATCGGTTGTTGTGCTAGAAAACATCGATATTGTGCGCGAACTGGTAAAGCAAGATGGTCATGTGATATATCGAGGTATCGATTGAGATTGAGGTATCCTTGGGTATTAGTATAACAAGCATATACAAGATTTTGCACGAACATTTAGCCATGAAAAAGACTTGTGCGCGTTGGATTCCGTATAATTTGACAATCGCTCAATAGAACGCTTGTAACATATATATTCTTCTTTGAGAACAAAATTTGAAAATACAGATCACAGCGATGATAGCTGTTCGCTGGGAGCACCGGAAAGCAGGTCCAGGACAGAATAAAACTGCGATACAAAATGAGCGTCAACCTGTTCGTTAATTTATCTGATATTGAGAAAGGACCCTGGAACCGGGAAGGGAACTAACATAAATAAAACTGTTTAATAGATTTTACACATGTATTTCACAAAAAAACACACTAAAAAAATGACACAAAGCACATTAAAAAAAAGGAAAAAATTAAACTATCAAATCAGGACACAGGAAGGTTAAGGGTTCTCTAAACCTTACCGTGAAAGAAATCAAAAATGAAACAAATCTCACTAGATTATACCAGCTGGTCTCTAAGTCCCTATACTTATATATTAAAGGTTATTACCTTTATTCTGATAATAGTAATATATATATATATATATATATATATATATATATATATATATATATATATATATATATATATATATATATATATATATAACTTAAGGGTAACCAAACATGGTCAGACGGCAATTAGATAATAAAAAAATAAATGGTAACTGTGTTCTTTATCAGTACATGTAAATATAATAAAAATGTGTTTATCTGGCCTTATTTCCTTATGTTCTTCTTCTTGCCTATCCCGTACTGGGTGTCCAAAAACCCTGCGTACGACTACGGGCAATCAGGTATCCCTATGCGGGGGTCCAGAACTAATCTCGATCTGACTAACCGGTTACTAAGCCATGTGGACCCAAAAAGAGTAAGGTTTCCACAATGGTCGGGGTCTGAAATAGGTGATCTTTCAATGGCCTGGTCTCTGTTAATAAGATTCTCTACTGCCGGGTCGTAAAACCCTCTACAAGAATATCAGAAAAATCAACCCAAGCATGACTTGGTCAGCAAACCTACGTACCTCTGTTGGAAGGGTAAGGCGCGAAAGCATCCGCTCACCTGGAAATTTGGAGTTAGACTGTCTTGGCCTTGTCCTAACGATATAGGAACTCTTTTAGTTAAAATTTCGCCCGAAACAAACCTACCAGTAGCGATCAAGAATTTTTGAACGCTACAGGCTCGTGTCGATTAGTGTAAATAAATGCTCAAAACAGACAACCGTTGTGCGTCAAAAGCCGTGTATAATAACTACAAGGGTGACGAATTTTGAATCTAGGCGTATGACCCCGAAAGTAAACAGCAGTCCATTATATGCGTTTTTCAAAATGAGCCAAACCCAACAAAAGTTGTTTGTGCAAGAAGCACTTTGAAGCAAATGGTCGCCTGTTTTTTTAGGATAAATGGGCATGTGGCTATAGTGTCACCAGAGAATCGTTGAAAGTTCAATTTTGAATTGTACACAACCATTTGTTTGCCAGAAGTCTTTGAAGAAATAAGAAAAAGCAACTAGAGACGCAGGGCCATTCTTCACCATGACAATGCGAGCTCTGTCCCATACGTCCCCATATGTTTGGTGTAGTTTGTGTTCAGGTGCTTTTCACTCAATGTTTGTGTAAAATTTTATTTAATTCTTCCTCATTGAGCTTTCCTGGTGTGTATAGAACTGTCGTTTTATTTTTGGGTAACTTTTGCTGTATTTAGGTTGAACTTGGTAAGAAGTGGATGGATTCAAGTGGATTTAAGGCCCTAGATAGTTGCGTATATCTCATATTATTCTGATGTCTAGGTGGCTTACACATATGGGGTTTATTTGACTTTCGGTATGGCCATTTGGCGATGTCCACTTTATGACATCGTTTATATGTAAACATTGTATTTCCTATTTTTAGATTATACATATCACACCACAATCAACCACTATCTATATAATAGCCCCAACTCTTCATATCTGGCTACCTTCGCTCTCCATTATATAATTCATGTAATTCTGTCCGTTAGTGGCAGTAGTAATATCAAAGGTGTATTAAAAGATGAGTCAATGATAGAATATTGCTGAGCTGATTAATATATAATGTTCGTATTTAACGTAGGTGGCCTGGTATTTTCTTGACGAGGGGGTAATTTATCAATGAAGTTATCTGACAGAAAATCACCGACATTAATTGAAATGGCTAAAAACCTGGAAAACTCCATATTTGTGTTGGTTTATTTTTCTTAATGAACTATTGCACGGAGAATTTTATTGTATAATTATTGAAGATTTTTTTAAAAAGCAAGGGTTAAGAATTAAGACCAAAAATGAGTGGAACCGCAATCGATTTCTATTCTTATCAGACTTTGATATATCACAACCTTGATTTGAAAAATAGTTTTGCTTTGTATTGATGATGAGGGAACAATAGTTGTAGATAAAATTTTCTTATCATAGAGAATTTCCTGTTCTATGGTATTGTGATATAATAGAAAATGATAAAAAATATATTACTTTACACTGTAATTAAAATGAACTATGTACTAACAATATTTATTTCCGCCATAAAAACCAGTACAAACTCAACTTCTCCAACAAAAAGTCAACCCTAATAAAATACTGTATATTAGAATACTTTCTTCGGAAAATACTGAAACACAACATGTATCAAAATATAATATAGAGTCCGCAAATAACGAATTCGTCTAAATACTATACTGATAAAGACTGGACGAGAAACTAAGGTACAACATTACAATGCTAGAAGACATAGAGAGACGCAGACACATGGAGAAGGCATGAGAGAAAATAGAATCCAATATAAACACTTAGATGGAAGCCATATGTATAAGAATAACAGATTCAACAATACAAGTAACAACAAAGAATGGTTTTTAGACAAAGTTGGGTTACTGCAGAAAAAGATTGGCTCATATACAGGGGTGTCACGAAATTCAACTTCAAGCGGGTGCCGGGAAAAAGTCCAGGTTATACCAATTCTGGCAAAAACAAGAAAAAATCTATAAAATATCCATAAAATAGTAAAAAAAAGTTTCATTGAGTCATGGTTTAAAAAATTGTCAGCTAACTTTGATACTTCATCTTTAAAAAAAAATGTATTACACTACCCTGGGCAAGTTATTTTAAAAGATGGTCTATTTAGTCAAGATTTCAAGATGGTACAATTGACACTTTTCTTTCTACAAAAAATATTATTGCTTATTTTTTTTTGCAAAAGGACCACATTTCAAAAAACTCATACTCTGATAAAAAATACTTTTGTGTCCTCAAAAATGGACTTCACCAATGTAAGTGAGATGAACAGATGTGATTGAGTGAGATAAATAGTAACGCTGTTCGATGACGAATTAGAGAGAGACAGATTGACATTCCTGTATAGGACGAGCATAATGCGCTGGGCAACTAGCTTGTTGAAACCACATTTCTCTGTAGATATTGAGTTGTACATCTTCTAACAAAGTCGGCAAATCGTTTTGGAGAAAATCCAAGTAGTTGGATTAAAACTTTCTGCCTGAACTTCAAATGGTCCAATTATTTGTCCGTTTAAAATTCCCGTTCACATGTTAACTTTAAATTGATACGGAGATTGGTCTTCACGCGTTAAATGCGAGTTTTCCGTGTGCCAACTATGTAAATTATGCAGATTTAGATAACCATCTTTTTTAAACGTTGATTCGTCAGTCCATAAAATTTTGTTTATAGATTGTGTTTATAAACCGTTTATAAATCACATTTTCTCGTCAATATTGTTTTACAAAAATCGATTCTGGGAGTGTAGTCACGAGGTAGCAAACAGCGTCACTATCTATCTCTATCTTACTCTGTCACATCTGTCATTTTTTATCAACCTATGAGTTTTTAGAAATGTGGTCCTTTTGCAAAAAACAGGCAATAATAATTTTTGTTGAAAGAAAAGTGCCAATTGTTGTGCCATTTTAAAATCTTGACTAAACGGGCCATCTTTTGAAACAACTTGCCCAGGGTACTGTAATATTTTTTTTAAAGATGAACTGTCAAAGTTAGCTGACATAATTTTTTTAAACGACGACTCAATGAAACTTTTTTTTACTAAATTAACAACGTTCATTGTTTAATTTGTGACTGCATAGTTAATTATGGTCACATTATAAAAAGTAACATTAAAAAATTGGGAAATTTGTTATCACAGTACCTAAAGATATAGTCTAGGATGTCGAATTTCAAGATTTTCAAAAATATGCCTATTATCACTTAACACGGTGACATCATATTTTTTTTCTTATTTTTGCCACAACTGGTATAACCTGGCCTTTCGCTTGACGCCTGCTTGACGTTGAGTTTCGGGACACCATGTCGAAACAACAAAAGACATGAAAAACACAACGTTTTCAGAGAAGTAAGAAACATAACCATTATCTCTGTACGTCAACTAAAAAGAGAATTTTATTTATTTATTTACTCTTAAAGTCAGTTGTACCGTTAGGTGTAAGACTGACAAATTTACATTTTAGCAGTACGGTATTTCATTAGTCTTTGTACCTTCCAATGAATTCCTCGTTTTTCTGCCGTTTGTCGAACTTGTTCTTCCCATCTCAGTGTTGGACGTCCAAGTTTATTTTTCCTGCTGTTATCGTTTCATAGATTTGTTTCGCTAATCTCCCTTCATTCATTCTGTGGATGTGTCCTAGCCAGCACAGTTGTCTCTCTTCATAGCCCTTTCTATTGGTTTCGTTTTGAGTTGTTCCATTATTGTCGTATTTCTCACTCTATCCTTTCTAGTAATTCCCCATATTTTGAATTGGAATCTCATTTCTGCAGCTGTAATTCTACATTCTTAGTTTCTCTTTGTTAAGGTCCAAGATTCGCTACCGTATATCATTGATGGTCTCACTACTTTCTGATGCACCAACGCTTTTACCTTTTTCGGTATGTCTTTTTTTCCTAGGAATGTTGTTTTTAGGGTGTTGTGTAGTTTGCTTGCTTTTTCTTTACCTCTTCGTTAAATATCGCAAAGTTATGTTGTAGTTTTTCTTCACAATTTGCAATTATGACCATATCATCAGCAAAAAGTAATTCTTGTGTTGTCGCTGTTTTAATTTTTCTAAAACCTGTTTTTATATTCTTGCATTTTGCTTTGCTATTCATTATAACATCGTCAATAATTACTGAAAATAACAGTGGAATCAGTAAGCAGCCCTATCTTAGGCCTATTCCTGTCTCAAATTCTGCGGATTTATCGTTATGGGTTCCTACTTTATTCTTGTTGTTTTATATATAGGGCCTACTCTTTCTTACTCCTTCTACTTCTCTTCTGTTTAGACTTTTCCAAACATCCCTTCTTTTTACTCTGTTAAATGCTTTTTTTGAGATCACTTAAATAAATATGGATTTAGGTTTCTTTTCTTAACAGTCTTTCTCCTAGTTGTCTAATTATAAATATCAGATCTTGTGTGCTTCTACCCTTTGCAAAACCATGCTGTGGTTCCTCTAATGTTACTTCTAATTTTATTCTGGTAATTAGCAGGTAAACTTGTTAGTGTGATCCCTCTGTAGTTTTTACATTCTTTGATATCCTCTTTTTTAAATAAAGACAATATTGTATCCACATTCCAGTCTTTTGGTATTTTCTTTTTTATTATAATATAGTTTATTGTTGACAAAAATTATTCCTTTTCTAATTTCTTCCATATATTTCAGTATCAGTATTTGTGTTGTGATTTCGTCTTCTCCTGGAGATTTGCCCAGTTTTAGTTTTTTAATAACTTGAGTAATTTTTTCCATCGTTATTGGTTCCACAGCATTTACCATTTTGTCAGTTTTTATTTGGGATTTTTCTTCCTGGTCTTGTTCTTGATCTAATTTGCTCATCTGTATTGTTTCCTTCTATTCATTATGTCTTTTTTGTTCGTTAATAAGTTCCCTTTTTGTCTTTTACATTTCTTAATTTAGGTGTTTTCTTCTGTTTTAGTTGTTTTAGTGTTTAGTGTTTCCATTTAGTTTTTTTTTCTTTGACTTTAAATTCAATTTCGGGTGTTCACCTTTGTGTGTAAGCTTATGGTTGTTGTAACTCCGCAACTCTCCTTTTCTTCTTAAGGTATATTATCTTTCAAAACGTTTCAATTTAATTTCCATTCTATTTTCCAATTTCGATTTTTCCTGTTAAGAAAAGAAAATTAAATTTCTCGAAAATGTTTAAATAGATTGTAGAGGGCGCTGTCTGCGACACTTTTCTGCGTTTGAAAGGTCACAACTTTTTTGCGTCATAGTGTATTCGCATTTTTAACGAAAATATTATTTTGTTTACCTTTTTTACGTAAATAAGGTATACCTTGCAAATGTCGCAGCCTTTCAAACGTAGAAAAGTGTCGCAGATAGCGTCCTCCACATTCTACATAAACATTTTTGAGACATTTGGATTTGTTATCTTAGAAACCTCCCACTACGAAATTTCGTTCAAGAAAGATACTTTTTACGAAATTTATTGACGAAAATTGAAAATAAAATTATAACTTTATTCCCTGTAGCTAGGCTACTATTAACTTTTGGACTAAGGTAAATTGAGTTATATCGCAATATTTTAATCCCAAAAATTTGCAGATTTGCTGTGTACCATTAATTAGCGGACACCCTATATATATATATATATATATATATATATATATATATATATATATATATATATATATATATATACATATATATATATATATATATATATATATATATATATATATATATATATATATATATATATATATATATATATATATATATATATATATATATATATATATATATATATATATATATATATATATATATATATATATATATATATATATATATATATATATATATATATATATATATATATATATATATATATATATATATATATATTTGTGTCATCTATCTTTGCATCTATTACCAGTATTCTTTCAATGACTTATCTTTTATTTATTATATTTCCTACTTTTTTTTAGTTTCACTATTAATCCTACTCATTCTTGTCCTCTTTCAATAATATTTACTCCTGACCTTAGTCTTCATCTTTCATTTTCACCACTCTTTGTCCTTTTTTTCTGTTTTCTCGTTTTCTTTATATAGATTTCCGAAATAAGTTGTCCACTCTTCTGCATTTATTGTATTGATCTGTGTAGTGTTCTTGATTTCTAATTTATTTTCATTCAGTTCATTTCTCCTCGGCACATATCTCTCTCTTTTGTATCTCTCCACCTCTTTTATTCTTCCATTTACTCTATTTTGTTTTAAGTTAAATAGTCTCAAGTTTTCTTGATTTCTGTTTAGTATATGGTTAATTTGTGCTTTTTTCTTTTGTTCCCATAATTCCATTAATTCTGGAGCCAACCATGGTGTTTGATTTATCCTGTTAACATCCACCTGTCTTTTTTCTTAAGCTTCGTTAGCTGCGTTAAGAATATTGCTTTTTAGAATACATTCACGCTGTCTTAACAGATGATTGGATGCTGTTTTATTTTCTCTGGTAATCTCTTTTCGTATAGCTGTTTCACACTTTTGTCTTCTGGAGTTTTAGTACTAAATTTGGGTATGTATTGTTGTGGTTTAGGTTTTTGTGTGATGGGGATGTTTACTGTCATTTTGCATAGTACCTGCTTATGATTGCTGTCCACGTTAGCCACATTAATTGAAGTGATCATCGTTCTATTAGTGAAGATATAATCTCTCATTGTATGTTGCTCTCTTGTAATGTGTGGATGCCATGTGTCACAAAGGTGTTGTTTATTTTCATTTTGTTTGCTTTGCAGAACATTTTTAGTAGATCTCCGTTGTCATTAGCAGCTTCTTCGTTAAATCTTTGAGGTATGCCTGTGAGTTCTAGTGGTTCATTTCTGAATGTTTACGTCTCAAATAATTACGATCTAATCCTATGTTCTGATTTTGTCGACTACTGTTTGTATTTCTTCATAAATTTTTTCTCTAGTCTCTCGTTCCTTGCTTGTATCGGGTGTGAAGACACTATGAGGCGATACTTTCATGGTTGTTTTTATTGTGATAGTATTCTGTCGCTGATATATAAAAAGCACTTTCTAATATATGCTCTTTATATTTCTTATCTATGAGGGTCTACTTCTAAATGCTCTCTTTTATGAAACTTCGCTACATATGAAGATGCATTTGTCAATGTCTGACTTTACTTTTCCTTTTTTTTTGTTTCACTGACGAATGATTTCCTTGATTTCTTTATTTTTTTTAGTTCATTAATTATCGCTTGATACTTTGTTGCCCACGATATGATATACCAAGTAAAAATTCTTTTTTGTTCTTTTTTCCAAATCTTTAACATTTTTTCTCAAATAACATAATCATAACATAAATAACATAATTAACATTATCTTCCTCAAATATTATGTTGTTTTCTGTCAAACATAATTTATTTTAGTAAACTTTCATGCTTTCTTCTCTAAAACATTCGATATGAAGTTTTGCTTTCGCTTCAAAATTGTCTGTTTTCATCTTTAATGTTAGTGCGAGTCTTATAGTTAACTAATTTCTGATCGCTTCTAGCGTTTGCAAAGTTTAAAGTTTTAATATCTAGACTTTGGACGTCTTGACTTGCTTGTAATTATATAATTTAATACTAGTTTGTTGCCGTTATTATTTTTCTGTGTGTATATTATACGAGATATATACATAAAAATATGAGACTGATTTTTTATAAGTTCTTTATTCAATTAATGTTATAATTCAACTTTATCAGCGAACTTTATCAGGCCCATTTTCACCTCGATGGCTTCGTTAATATGGTCAATTGCCGCATTTGTGGCTCAGAAAATCCAGGAATGATTCATGGAATCATTGAACCATTTTTCTTTGAAAACGAAGCAGATAATGCATTAACGGTACATGGCGAAAATTATCGTGATATGATAATCCAGTTCTTTGTCCCTCAATTGGAAGATATTGCTCTTGTTGTTTTAGCAGGACAGTGCCATTTGCCATACCGCCATTGAACATTGACCTGACCTTTTCCTGGTCGTGTCATCTCCCGTTTTGGTGACTACAATTGGTCGCTACGATCATACGATTTAGCACGTATCGATTTTTTTTTGTGAAGTTTTTTCTGAAGTCTCAGTTTTACGCCAACAAGCCCCCGACCACCCAAGTTCTGAAGGCCGAAATTGAACGCGGTTAATACCGCCACATTTATGCAAAACCGTTATTGAAAATCTTGCCCGAAAAGTACTCGTGGGCTACTAAAGCTGTGGTGGCCAATACTTTGCTTCAGAAAACCATATTTCATCACACACGCATCTTGGGCTCTTATTAGGTTTGTTCTAGCAAATATTTCAAACGGTTCTAAATCGTCCGGAGTTTGCGCAGACGAATGTACGCGTTCTAGCAAATTAAACCCGGGATTCCGATTACCAGTCAAATGTTCTAGCAACAACAAAATCCAGTTTGCAGACTAGTTTCAAACCGTTCAATTTAGTTTGTGACATGCGCAATAGTTGGAAATGTTCGTTTATTTTGATTTTGGATTGTTTGGTTATGTAGAAGCTAATATCTTAAAGTGCTTTATATTTTTATTCTTTTGCTGAGTTAACATCGATAAACTGCAAACTTTGAGACTATTCAGTTTTTGTGTTTTAAAACATTTTCGCAAGCATTTCAGGAAATATTGACGGCTCGCATATATATAATTGATAAGCCTACTATCGATCCAGACTCATATTTAAATAGAAAATATTTTTCTCCATTCAGGTAAGTTCAGTGAGGGAGATATATAACTATTATGAAATCTATTTAAAACAATATTCATATTCAATTTTTGATACCCTTCATACTTAGAAATTCACCTCTATTTGCAGAAATGGTGGATAGGTGTCAGGATTTTTATTTACTCGGGGATAGTGGCTATCCTTGCATGAAGAACTTATTAACCCTATTTAAAGATAGAGGGAACCTTACAGCCATATAAACAAATTTCAATTCAAAGTTATCCACTACCCATTATGTTATTGAACACTGTTTTGGCTTACGCAAACGGAAATGGTGCCAGCTGTACTACATTAATATAAAAAAAATTGATATAGTGCATTTCATTCAGGCCTGCAGTGTACTGCACAATTTATCTATAAGAGATGAATTTTTACCAAACATAGAAAACTCTCTTATACTTCTAATTAATAAGTAGGAGGAGGACAATCAAAATATCAATAGGGATGCTGCTGGTCGCAGAAATTTTGTAGCTTGACGAGTTCTAATATAGCATTAATATTGTTATATTTTGGATAATTTAAGGTCAAAGAGAATTGATTTTTAAAAACTGCATAGAAATTATAATTAAAAGCTCCTTTAGAAGACTTCTAAACACAAACTTCTTTTGAATTGTTTGACTTTCTTTTTACCTAGTATATAATTTTCTTTTATATTATTTCGTCTAAATTTAAATATAATTTTCATGTTTACTATGTGTCTTATTGTGTACCCAAGACTTGCCAACAAATATTTTATATTAAGTAATATTATTAAACATTATAAAACATTATTAAATATTTTCAGATAAAAGAAAAAACATTTGATAACCTAGTTTCTAAATTTTAATAATTTTTCACCCCAAAATAAACAAAACTCCATATAACTTAATAATTCCTTTTTACATACATCTAATATATAATACAAAACGAAAACTGATAAAAACATGAAATTTATATAAGTGAATTAATATTAGAATTAGTATTTTTATTAATTTCTTCTATTCTATTAATTCAGTTCTTCTTTTACATTCTAACTTCTCTCTTTCAATCTGCAAAATTTGCTCTATTTTGTATTTTTCTAGCTCCAGTTTTTCTTCTTGATAGTGCTTCCTATCTAAAAGCATTAGTTCAGATTTCTTATTTTCTTTGGTGTATTTGCAGGGGTTGTTAGTGTTTTTTCAATAAATATTTGCATTTTTAGTTGCAAATATATTGCATTTTTGAATTCCAAGTGTGGTTCAGCATTTTTCAATTTCGCTTGCAACTCACAAACTTTTTTCATTCGATGATTTAGTTGTTATAATGCTTGATGAGCTGAGTAAAATTTCTGGGTTTATAATTTTTTTTGCTAAAAATGGCATTAATTTCTGCATCAAATTCAAAATATTTTCTTTCTCTTCCAGTGTGTTATATAAAGGTTTTGAGGTAGGAAGCCCCGACTGTACGGGTACAGCCGGCACACAAGAATACGGCTGTACGGGTACAGACACTGCTTCTGTTGGATGGGGGCGAAATTATAACAAATTCTGAAATGCCTACAAATATAAAATCGTATATTTAAAGAAAATCATAGTAAATGTGGTACAAAAACTCACCGTTAACATTAATATTATCCGTTTTAATCAACTTTATTTTTTTTTGATAAAAACTTCGTTGTTTGCTATATTATTTTCAAATAAAAATATAAACAAACGCGATTTAACTAAAGAATATTTACTATTTTTATTTGTATACGTCAATATTCCTTGACTTAACGACGCAGAGAAATGTTAATCAAAATAAGCGTTCTAGCAGAAAAAAAATCTCAAACCGTTTGCAACCAAGTTTAGGGACAAAAATGCGCAGTTAATTCATCCATCAAACTGGTTTCAAACCATCAGAAATTGATGCTAGAACAGACCTATTTGTATATATCGTTGTTACTTCAAGCGATAGTACTTCATATGTCGCTGATGACTAAAACGATGTCATTCCTAAAATTATTCTGTTTTTATCAGGTAAGAAAGGAGGAGAGTATCTTCAGCAAATAATTGATTTCGAGAAAAAACTATACGCTGGTCGTAACGAGACGTTGATAGATTTATACATACGCAAGATTGGTGAATTTCAAGCCACCGCTGCTGGATATTTCGGCTGTGTGTTTCTGGTCGTTATTTGTTACGGATCATCATCGCTGCTAAGACGTAAGTCTCTCACATGTTAATGTATTTGAGTGGGAAGAAAATGATGTCGGTTTTGGTCTAATTTTTTTGGTTTATTGCCTAAAGAGGGACATTGTTGTTGGTTTTCATTAGATACACCGTGGCTCACAGTAAGTAAGATGCAAAGTGATTTTTAATTAAACAAAACGACATTTTAAAGAACAAACTGTAATAAAATAATTTTAAACAACATTTTCATAATACTTTTCATAAAACTTGTTAAAATTCTATTAAATCAGAAAATATTATTTCGTTAATATCAGCTAAATTTAGAATAAAACTGAAAATAATTACCTCACAGTGAAAATAATGCTCAGGATATATTATAATATTTGATCGTAATATTTGATACTTTGTTGTTTATTACCTGTTTTAATCCATTTGACATATAAACAACCAGCTTTTCTGTATTACTGGGTACAATCTTCTTCCCGAAGAGCTCTTTTTATTAATTTTTCTGCTTAAACTCGAAGAGATTTATCAAAAAAAACCTTATCATATTAATTTTGCAAAACAGAAATGGCTTTACTTATAAACGAAATATTTTAACTGTAAAATGAATATGCTTGAAATTCGGATATAAAAATTAATTTTAAATTATCTAATCTAGAATACGAATATTGGTACACTTTTCAAAGAAATATGTTTACAGCAGCGAATATGAAATTTATTTATAAACTGTCATCTTTAAATAAAAAATTTAAGATGCTCAAAATTGTAGAAGGGAACATCGTAGAAAATTCTTAAACGTAAACTAGCGATAAGCAAGAATTATATCTCTTGAATACTCTTCCAAGGAGCCGATAGCCGATATTGAACCTGGTATAAAACACTTACCGGAATCTTCCAAAGCTTTCATCAGAGAATCATGGAAAGGCAAAATTGTAAAAAATATTTCAAATAAAAGTCAAAATATGCCAAATGTTTTCAAGATTGTCAAGAGTCTGCAAGAGAAGGATTGTTTTTATTTAAAAGCACATAATGGAAATAAGGTTGTAGTTATGGACAAATTTGTTGATTTTAAATGAGTTGAAAATTGAATTTGAGAGGCTCTATAGAAACGATTAAATAGGAATCAATTATCAAAAATGGATAATAAAGTCAGAGATACATTGAAATCTAACAATAAATACAAAAAAACTGAAAATAATTACCTCATAGGGAAAATTATGCTCAAGATATAATACTATATTTGATCGTAAGTCCTTTGTTGTTTATTACCTGTTTTAATCGATTTGATATAGAAAGAACAAGCTTTTCTGTATAGCTTGATATAATCTTCTCCTATTCTTCCCAAAGAGCTCTTTTTAATCATTTTTTGTTTATACTCGAAGAGATTTACCGCTAAACATGGCCATGGTTGAATGCATGTTGGGCAACACAGAAATCGTAAAACACAAAATAAAAATGACTTGACATATAAATCAAATATTTGTACTGTAACAGGAATATGCTTGAAATTCGGATATAAAAGTTAATTTTAAATTAACTAAACTAGAATATGAATTTTGGTACACTTTTCAAATAAATATGTTCACAGCAGTGAATATGAAATTTATTTATAAACTGTCATATTTAAATAAAAAATTTAAGAAGCTCAAAATTGTAGAAGGGAACATCGTAGAAAATTTTTATCTCTTAAATAAAGGTCTCAATTTTACATCCCGCATCCCGAAACTCTTCGAAGAATACGGTAGCCGGTATTGAAACAGCACTTACCAGAAACTTCCAAATAAGGTTGTAGTAATGGACAAATCTGCTTATTTTCAATGAGTTGAATATTTAATTCGTGAGGGGCCATATACCTCACGAATTAAATATTCAATACATTCAAAATAATCAGATTTGTCCCTTACTACAACCTTATTTAAATGTACTTTTAAATAAAATCAATAATCCTTTCGCAGTCGCTTGATAATCTTGAAAACACTTGGTATATTTTGACTTTTATTTGCAATATTTTTTACAATTTTGCTTTTCCATAATTGTCTGATGAAAGCTTTGGAAGACTTCGGTAAGTGTTTATTACCAGTTTCAATACCGGCTACCATATCCATCAAAGAGTTGCGGGATGCCGGTTATGCAAAATTGTGACCTTTATTTAAGAGATCCAATTTTTGCTTGTGGATCGTCTGTGTTGAAAGATTTTCTACGAAGTTAATACTCTTTTTAGAAGAGATTTTTAGATTTTGACTAAAGATGACATTTTTTAAATAAACTATTCACTGTTATGAATATATTCCCTTGAAAAGTTATTTCTGCTGCGCAAAATTAACTTCTTGTTGCCCAACATGCCAATAATCTTTTTTAAATATTTTTGTTCTGTTTCTTTTAAAAAGTCGAAGATTTTTTCAATAATTGTCTAAATTTATGTTTTCTAATTAATCTATTTACAAAGTTTAGTCAAAGCCTCTCTTTTATTCTAACATCTAACGGTCTAGATGTCTCACCTATATAGAATTTGCCTCATTCGCAGGGAATTTTATAAACCACATTTTTGGTATTTTGTTGTGTGTTGTTTGGTTTAGTTTTTGTTAATAGAGACCTAACCGTATTTTTGTTCTAAATGTCGTTCTTATGCTGTATTTATTTCCTACTCTTTCAATTGTGTCAAAAATAACGCGAATATAAGGAATTGTAAGGTCAATTGTTTGAGAGATATTATTTTTGTTATTAATAACTTGTCTGTTTTTTTGGGTAATTGTTTTTTTTTTAAATGTCTTTTATGTGATTTGTTTCTTTTTGTAGTGTATCACTGTTGTTACAAACAAGTTTTGCTCTATCATATAAACTTATGTGTGAACTTATATCCGTTAAAACGTGAATGTTTTTGGATTTACCCTTGAAGTTCTTAACAAAATGTTGTAAGTTTTCATTTTTGAGTTGAAAATTGCAAAAGCATTATCCACATATCTTAGCCATATTTTAAATAAGTTGGCTAAGAAAGGTGACAGAGAATTGCCCATTCCATTCCGTTCCTTATAGTTGTTCGTCAAACCCTATTATTAAATTGAAAACAATCTTGTTTCATACATAATCTCGTTAGAAAGATGTACTTTGAAACAGTCTTGTTATTGCAACCATTTGACTCGAGTAACTCCCTCTGGTATTTCAAAGTATGTGGAATCGGTACACTCGAAAACAATGATTGTACGTTAAAGAACACCAAGACCTCACGTTCCTGTAAATGTGTGTTTTTTATTTTCCTTATGAATTTTGTTGAGTTTATCAAAGAAGAGGAAGGGAGTTGGGTTGGTAGATTTTCAAATTTGTATATTGGAGAATACATATCTGATACAATTGGTCTCACTGATTTTCCTGGTTTATGTATTTTTGTAAAGCATATCTTAGCAATTTTGAATTTAAAATATGTAGTTTGATTTTCAGAGCAAAAGAAATAAGGCTGTTACAAGATTTCAATGTATATGTGACTTTATTGACTCTGAATTCCTATGTAATCGTTTATATAAACCCTTTTGAATTCATTTTCCAACACATTCAAAACAATTAGATTTGTCCATTACTACAACCTTATTTCCCTTATCGGCTTTGAAATAAATAAAAACATTCCTTCTCTGGTAGAAGCTTGACAATCTTGGAATATTTGGTATATTTTGACTTTTACTCGAAATTTTTTGCAATTTTACCTTTACGTGAATCTCTGATGAAAGTTTTGGAATACTCCGATAAGTGCTTAATACCAGTTTTAATGCCGGCTACCATATCATTCAAAGGGTTGAGGGATGCCGGTAATGCAAAATCGAGACCTTTATTCAATCTAATTCTTGCTTGTCCATTGTCTGGGATGAAAGATTTTCTACGATGTTGACGCTCTTTTTTTACATCAGAATTTCAAGCATATTCCTTTTACAGTACAACTATTTGATTTATAAGTCAAGCCATTTTTGTTTTACAAAGTTAACTTCTTGTGTTGCCCAACATGCAATCGAACATGACCACAGTATAGATGTTATCCACAGTATAGATGTGTCTGGGATGAAAGATTTTCTACGATGTTGACGCTCTTTTTTTACATCAGAATTTCAAGCATATTCCTTTTACAGTACAACTATTTGATTTATAAGTCAAGCCATTTTTGTTTTACAAAGTTAACTTCTTGTGTTGCCCAACATGCAATCGAACATGACCACAGTATAGATGTTATCCACAGTATAGATGTGTCTGGGATGAAAGATTTTCTACGATGTTGACGCTCTTTTTTTACATCAGAATTTCAAGCATATTCCTTTTACAGTACAACTATTTGATTTATAAGTCAAGCCATTTTTGTTTTACAAAGTTAACTTCTTGTGTTGCCCAACATGCAATCGAACATGACCACAGTATAGATGTTAGTAATTTAAGACTTGATAAAAGTGAAAATAATAAAAGGGCTTTGGATGCGTCTGAAAGCATTTTAATAGAAAAATTTAAGAAAATGGACTTTGCTGTTGGTTTTTGAAAGTATATTTCTTTAGATATACAATGAACTCGAACAGATTTACCACTAAACACCAAATGACTTCTTTGAACTTGTCGATTTACGTTCCGCAAACCATTTTAGCATCATCAGGATATAATTGAATCTAATTCTAGAACTAAAGTATGTTTTATGTAATTTATATTATTTAAATTATATCAATTTTATTATGTAAAAATCGGGTGTCTAAAAAACTTTGTTGGTGTTTATATTAATAATTGAAAAAGTTGACTGAACAAAATAAGTCTTTTATTCCGGATCATGACTTTCTTACATCTTTCTATTTGAATGCTTTCATACGCATCTAAAGCCCTATTATAATTCACAACCTTAACTAGACTAATTTAAAGAATGCATAACTGATACAATGGTCTCATTGATTTTCCTGGTTTATGAATTTTTGTAAAGCATATCATCCTAGCAGTTTTGGAGTTGAAATATGTAAACTTGAAGATATTTACCACTAAACACCAAATCACTTTTTTTGAACTTTTCGACGCACGTTTCGCTAACCATGTTAGCATCATCAGGAGATGATTTAATCTCAAATATGATCTGAAATATGTAGTTTGTTTTTCAGAGAAGGAGAAACAAGTCCGATATAAGATTTTAATGTATCTCTGACTTTACTGACTTTGGATTCCTATGTAGTTTACATAAACGATTATGTAAACTCTTTTCAAATTAATTTTTCAAGACGTTCAAAATAAACAGATTTGTCCATTACTACAACCTTATTTCCCTAATAGTCTTTGAAATAAAAACATTTCTGTTCTCGCAGACGGACTCAGATAATCTTGGAAATATTTGGCATATTTTGGCTTTTACTTGAAATATTTGTTTGCAATTTTACCTTTACGTGAATTTCTGATGAAAGCTTTGGCTCCGATACGTGCTTACTACCAGTTTCAATACCGGGTACCATATCCTTCAGAGTTATGGAATGCCGGTAATGCAAAATTGAGACCTTTATTCAAGAGATCTTGCTCCTAATTCTTGCTTGTCGATCATCTGCGTTGAAAGATTTTCTTCGATGTTGATACTCTTTTTAGAAACACGTCCTTCTGATTTTTCAATTTTCAGCTTTTTGAATTTTTTATTTAAAGATGACATTTTTTAAATAAATTTTATAATTACTACTGTGAACATATTCCTTTGAGAAGTGCAGAAACATTCGTGTTCTTGATCAGTTAATTTGACAGTTAATTTCTTGTAAAGATTTTATATCTGAATTTTAAGCATATTCCTTTTATAGTACAAATATTTGATTTATAAGTCAAGCCATTTCTGTTTTGTGTTTTGCGATTTCTGTGTTGCCCAACATGCACTCGAGCATGACTATAATAGAAATGTTAGTAATTTAACACTTCTTAAAAATGTAAATAATAATAGGGCTTTGAAAACATCTGAAAGCCCTTAAATAGAAAAATGTAAGAAAACAATGAACTGAGATAAAAGATCTATTCCGTTCAGTCAACTTTTTCAATTATTAATGTAACGCTTATTAACTTTTACGGTTCATGATTTTGACACGCTTCATTGCTTTTTAGTTTATTTAGTTTAGTTTTAGAATTAGATTAAATCATCTTCTGATGATGCTTGTTATGAACATGTTTAGTGAAACTTGCGACGAGAAGTTAAATAAAGTCATTTGTTTTTTAAGTTTTTTAGAGGTAAATTTCTTCGAGATATTCCTGTCAAAAATATATTGATGTTGATGGTTGTTAGTTCTATTTACTGAAATTACTGTGAGCGTAGAGGTTGGGAATCAAAAACCGACATTATTGTCCTACTATGAATTTTTTTCTGAACGGAATATAACATTGCAGCCAAACAGTTTATTAAAATTGGGAATGTGACGTATGAAGCTAGACAACTACCAATAGCAATTTGGTCGCCATTTAATCAGTATACTCGATTTATGTTATCGTACATCTGGTCAGTTTGCATTGGTACTCAGCTGGGATTCTATTTCGTTGCTGGTGATCTGATATGTTTTGGGTAACACATATTTGAGTTAAAAATACGAGAGCTGCTTTGAAATTTTGAGACATGCCAAACCAACTGAGTCAAATTAACCAACAGTTTATAAGTGTAGCATGGATACATTTTCTTTGATTTTGGACATTTTAAATATTCTTCACGGGATTTTGATCCTTATAATATTTTTCCCTGTGTGAAGTGTGAATGTTTTCCCTGTGTTTCCCAGGTACAAGTGCTTGCCCCGTATATAATAAAGGTAGCTTAAGGGTAATTGCTCTTTTATTGTTCTATATACACTAAACTCAAAGAGATTTACCAGTCAACACCAAATAAGTTTTTTAAACTTCTCGACGCAGGTTTCACTAACCATGTTAGCATCATCAAGAGATGATTTCATCTCAAGATTAAAGTAGACGTGCGCCGAGAAGTTTAAAAAAGTGATTTGGTGTTTAGTAGCAAATCTTTTCGAGTTTAGTGTTTTACACCGAAGGTTCCAATAGAAGAATTGTTCTATGTACAATCGAATGAGAAATTCCAACTTCGCGCAACACTTCGACTACTTCTGGTAGTATCTTTAGATTATTTTCTTTGGCGATCTTTAGTCGCCTACCTATGAACCAGTAATTATTAACGCCTTGAAAGCCAATATAACTCGGATAATTGCGAACATAAGGAAATTAATCGCAACAGACATTTGCCTGAAGTTGTTTTTAAACAATTATGTCATTGAATGTAATCTCATATTAAATTAATAATTTCAAGGCACTGATCCTTTCAGTGCCTTTTTTTTGACATTCTTAAAATATGTGAAGCGGCTATCAATCAGATGATGTTATAGGGATGGGAAAATGACTTCTCTTCATCCCTTGTCAGTATAATGACTTTTTAACCTATTTTTTCACCTCTTTTCGTTATGGGTCGTAATCATATGCAGGAAGTACTTTTTCTTGAATCTGTAGAACAATGACATAACGACATCACTGCGACATTACTTTGTGTTTCTGTCTCGAACGTTCTGTATCATTTAAATCTAATCAACATTTCCTGTTCGGAATTGCCCAAACCACTTAACAACATCATCTTCCAAAGCCGCACATATCATGTACTAAGCTTTCGCAGCATTTTTTGCAATTGAAAGGCGAAATGAAGGCAGTGAGACAAATATTGCTTTTAGAACGATATAGCGCCTACAGTTAATTTTCTCAGATTATCTTCACAGTAGGCTCAAATAATATACTTCGTTTTGCAGATGATAGAAGGTACTTTAAAATAACTATACGTCGGGAAAAAAATTCTGGTTCGAATAGGTTCTGACGTTGATAAAGCTGGGAGGCCGAGAATTAAGTTGTGAATTTAATACGTTGGCCTTTGGTTTCTTATATTATTTACCCATGATGAATTTTATGAAGTAAAGAAATCAGATGAAATTTTGCGAAGGATATTTCGAAGACTTGGGAGATCTGGTTAACACCCTCGTTAAGAACCATATGCAGCGTTAATTTTGAAATTTTTAATTCTGAAAGATCTGTTGGGAAGAAGAGTTGAAAAGAAATCTAAACCAGCCTTGAAATCCTTATGATAAAGGGTCTTTTAAATTAAGCGATTTTTAAATTCTTGAGTAAAACACAAACTATTTATTGATTTCAAAAAATTTCATATTGATTATTATCATAGTGTATGCCATTTAAACAGGAAAGATAATATCTGCCAAATAACCACCTTTTGCAGCTCCACAGACGTCCACTCTTTTGTCAAAGGTTTGGATGACATTTTGGCATAACTACGGCTCCATCCCACCAATGACTCGAATAATTTTATCCTTTAGTTCAGGAATCGATTTTGGATTGTTTCGTTTTTACGTAACCCCAAGGAAAATAGTCCAACGGAGCCAAATCACATAATCTTGGTGGTCAATTATCATCACCGGTTCTTGGAATAATTTGCCCAGAAAATATTTATCTGAATAAATCATTTGTTTTATGCTTTTTAAAATGTAGGGGAAAACGTGCGCCGAGAAGTTTAAAAAAGTGATTTTTTGGTGTTTGGTGGCAAATCTTTTCGAGTTTAGTGTTTTACACCGAAGGTTTCAATAGAATAATTGTTCATGTACAATCGAATGGGAAACTCCAACTTCGCGCAACACTGCGAGTATTGCTGGTAGTATCCTCTTTAACAAGATGTAACAGTTCCTCTCCGACTTCAGGATCGATTTCTTACTGCTGTCCACGCTCTTGAAGTTTTGTGAAACCACACTACTCGTATCCAAAAGGCTTTAAGAAACTTGGATAAACGTTTGCCGTTAGCCGACCTGAAAGAGGCCTCTATGGGTATCGTTGCCCGTAAATGCGCCTAGCCTCTTCGGAATTTTGGAGAGCATATCGTGACATGCGCGTAAAGAATATATTTTTGGTTTTAAATGGAAGTTAAATACACTCACGGACATTCACTGAAATAATTTTTGCCGCAATGTTGAAATGGTATTCTTTGCCGTTTGGTTTACGACGTTGTTACATCGATATTGGCTGATGTAGAAAGTGATAGAATAGGAACCTGGAATGTGCAAAGTATGTATCAAGCAGGGAAAACTCACAATAGCATACAGGAAATGGAAAGGCTACATATAGACATTCTGACATGCACCGAGGCAAGATGGCCAGGAACAGGGCAATGTCAAGTGGGAGACTATAATATATATTATGCGGGCGAAGATGGTACACACCATCGAAACGGTACAGCGATAATAACGCATAACCGAATAGCAAATACACTGCTAGGATATTTACCCATCTCAGACAGAGTGGCAATAATGAAGATCAGAGCCGTACCATACAATCTGAACATAATAGCCGCATACGCACCAACAACTCAAAGTACAGAGGAAGAAAATGAGCTTTTCTATGAACACCTCAAGAAGGCACTCCAGAATACAAAAAACAAAGAAGTCACCATTGTAATGGGTGACTTCAACGCAAAAATAGGACAAGGAGCGGACGGCGATGTGATTGGTAAATTTGGTCTGGGTCACCGAAATGAAAGAGGAGAAAGACTGGCTCAGTTCTGTAAAGAAAATAGATTGTCGGTCATGAACACATACTTCCAACTACCCTCCCGAAGGCTGTATACATGGCAAGCTCCAGGTGAAAGGAATATTAGAAACCAAATTGACTTCATAATGGTCAACAAAAGATTCCAAAACTCGATAACATCCGCAAAAACGTACCCAGGAGCTGACATCGCCTCGGATCATAATCTACTACTAGCAAGGGTCAAACTGAGACTCAAGAGAGCGACCAATCAACCACAGAGACCCAGGCGCCCAGACATGAATCTATTGAAAGGTACAACAATTATCGAAAGGGTGAAACAAGAAATAAACAACAACTTAGCTACACTTCAAGTATGTCCAGCCGAAACAATAAACAACAAATGGGAAAGCATAAAAAGTATAATAACAACAACAATAAACAACAATTTAAAGTCTCAGAACAACAGAACAAGGAACAAAAAAATGGATGAATAGCGAAATCTTGGAGCTAATGGCAGAGAGACGGAAACTAAAAAACAGAGATGAACTGGAATACAAAAAACTGAATATAACGATCAAGGAAAGAATAAAAGAAGCAAAGTCAGAGTACCTGCATGAACAATGCACCGAGATAGAAAACTTAGGCGCAAAGCATGATACACTGAACATGCACAAGAAAATCAAAGAAGCAGCTGGCGTATTCAAAAGTAATGGGAGAACGCTACTTGCAGACAAGCAAGGCAACATAGTCTGGGATCCCACAACTCGTTTAAAAACATGGGAAACCTATGTAGAAACACTTTTTGAGGACACAAGTAGAGGGGATATAGCAACGAACAACGACATAACTGGGCCTTATATCACTCGAGAAGAAGTGATCACAGCCATAAAGCGACTAAAGAATGGAAAGTCCCCTGGTCCGGATAACACCTATATAGAAGTTATAAAACTTATAGACAAAGAACATCTAGACACAATAATACAATTGTTTAACCAAATATATGATTCTGGATCAATCCCAGAGGAATGGTTAACCTCGACGTTTATACCTATTCCTAAGAGTACACGGGCAAAAAAATGTGATGAACATCGCTTAATCAGTATAATGAGCCATTTCCTAAAGATCTTTCTGAAAATAATACATGAAAGGGTATATAGGAAAATTGAGGAACACATGGGAAACACTCAATTCGGCTTCAGGAGCGGTTTTGGTATAAGAGAAGCCTTGTTCAGTATACAGGTACTCATACAAAGAGCAAGAGATGTGAACACGGACGTATACGCATGTTTTATTGACTTTTCGAAAGCATTCGATAAGGTCAAACACGATAAACTGTTAAGTATCCTAGAAAGAATCGGAATAGATGGACCTGAAAGGCGTATAATAGCCAACTTGTACTGGCGCCAAAAGGCAACGATCAGAACAGGAAACCTAACTTCGTCTCAAATAAACATCCAAAAGGGAGTTAGACAGGGCAAAGACTGCAGAAGAACTGCAAATACTAATCAATAGAATAGCAGAAAAGAGCAAAGAATACGGTCTAAGTCTCAATATAGAGAAAACAAAAGTTATGATTATCAGCAAACAGAACATAATCGCTGATTTCTACTTGCATGACAGGAAACTAGAGCAGGTACAAAACATTACATATCTGGGATGCAACCTGAACGCAGATTGGGACCACGCTAGAGAAATAAAAATCAGAATTGAAAAAGCACGAAATGTATTTAACAGAATGAGAGGTGTATTATGCAATCTAAAACTAAACATCAGACTACGAATTAGGACTCTCCGATGCTATGTTTTCTCAATATTATACTATGGGGTGGAGGCATGGACCTTGACAGAGAACACTGTAAAACGACTTGAAGCATTTGAATTCTGGTGCTACCGCCGGATACTTCGAATCTCCTGGACACACCACGTTACCAATGAAAAGGTTCTGGAGCGACTGAACAAGAGAAGAGAAGTAATTGTCACCGTAAAGAAACGAAAAGCATCTTATTTTGGACATGTCATGAGAGGAGGAAAATACTCTTTACTACAAGTTATACTACAAGGAAAAGTAGAGGGAATGAGAGGACCTGGTCGAAGAAGGATATCATGGCTGAAGAACTTGAGGCAATGGACAGGAATGACATCAACCGAACTATTTAGATCAGCGGCCAACAGGATTAGATGAGCCATGGTAATTGCCAACGTCCAATGAGGATATGGTACCCCCAAGAAGAAGAAAGTGATTCTGAATTTTTAAACTGTTGTTTTAATGATGATAATTTGTTTATTCGCAAAGCAGTATTTACCAAATATACTTTTACACATATCTGCTTAAAATGTTCATTCTTTCAATAGCTTTTCCATTGGTGATTTAATAATTTTGCAATTTCTTTTCCCGGAAACCTTTAGGCTTTTAACCGTTGTTGTAGGAAACTTTTTTTAACCGATGTGAAGAATCGTTAGTTAAATTTACGAAAGAACTTTTTTATATACGGTGCATATTTCCTAATAACAGGTAAGGAGGAAGATCCACCATAACCACCTGATCTGGCAAGCATAAGGTTGTACCTCTACAAGGGAGTTATTTGACTACATTTTAAAAAGTTATTTGACTAAATTTTAAAGCGCTAATTTAAACACTAATAAAATTTGCTGCTGTTTTAATATATGTATATCAAACATTTCAAAGTAACTCACGCATTTAATAAAAGTAGTTTGAAAAGAGTGCACACAATTAGTATCAATTAGGAAAATAATGGTATTCAAAACCAATTAATAAAAGAAAAATAAATAACATACAAGTTTCTTGATATTGATTTTGAAACCATTGGTGTTAAAATAAAGGGTTGTCTAATAAGTGTGTCAGGACTTTAAAATGAGGCACAATGATAACTGTAAGTAATAATCCGGTAATTTTTATTTTATCTTGAATGCTATGCCATTATGTTTTGAAAATGAAGCCGTTCAAATGTCGTCGTCGGCTTCGTCTGGTGGAATGTATTATAGAGATCGAATTTTCTATTACTCTTTCACACATATCGCGTGGTGTATTTTCATTTGTGGCCTGAACGTTTCATTTAAGCTAAAAAATTGTTCGGGATTTATTTCTGTAAATCAGGGATTTAACATAATTGCACGAAATATAATCTAATGGCGTGAGATCGCATGATCTTGGTGACCAGGTGACATTACCATTATGCGAAATAACGCGTTCTGGAAACTATCTTTCAATAAATCGGTTGACTAGGGATGTGTGACAAATATTTCAAAGAAAACATTGTTTATGTTCATATTTATGGTTCAGTTCAGTATTAATAGTAGCATCATCATCTTCTTAAAAAAAATAAGGTTTTCTCATTTCTTCAGCACAAAAACCGCACCAAACAGTCACTTTCTGAGGATGAAGAGGTAATTCCTGAATCATTTGAAGATTTTCATCAACACAAATCGTGCAGTTATGTTTGTTCACAAGCCCATTTAAAACAAAAAAGGCAATTTTTTGCGAAAGTAAAGGTCGCGTTCCAATTTGCGAATGTTCGACATATATTTTTTTATTTTTAGTTTGTTCTCTACTGTCGACAAGGTAGTATTCCTTCTTAGACCGATAGATACAGTATTACTAAGCAGAGGTACTAACCTTGAATAGATTTACCACTAAACACCAAATCACTTTTATATGGTTAAGTATGGTTAAGATATGTGGATGACGTTTTTGCCATTTTCGATTCGAAAAATGAAAATTTAAATGATATTATTAAGAACTTAAATATCGAAAAAAATCCTCGACTAAAGAATAAAGAATCCTCGACTTTTCAAAACGATCAGAACACAAAGAAATTCATGGTAAGTCTATTTGATGCCCAATTAACAAGAGGGCTAGACAAAATTTTGAAAAAGTGCTCATTAAGGTTGTGTACAAACCATATAATAAATTAAGAGAAGTTCTGGGTAATCCAAAGGATAAAGTAAAGCAACATGAAAAGTCAGAGATTTACTAAATTAGTTGTCAAGACTGTGATCGCAGGTATATTGGGCAAATAAAAAGATTCATATTGGCAAGATATAAAGAACATATTGCCCACACTAGATATGGAAAAAATTAAAAATTTTGTGTTGCCCAACATGCAATCGAACACGACCACAGTATAGATATTAGTAATTTAAAACTAATTAAAATTGTTAATAATAATAGGGCTTTGGATGCATATGAAAGCATTCAAATAGAAAAATGTAAGAAAATCATGAACCAGTCAACTTTTATTAATGTAAGGCTTACAACTTAACAATTATTAATGTAAGGCTTAGTAAACTTCACGGTTCATGATTTTTACACGCTTCGTTAGGTAGGGTTTTTTTGTATAAATAGTACATAGTTTAGTTTTAGAATTAGATTAAATCATCTCCTGATGATGCTAACATGGTTAGCGAAACGTACGTCGAGCAGTTCAAAAAAAGTTATTTGGTGTTTGGTGTTAAATCTCTTCAAGTTTAGTGTTTCACACCAAAGGTTCCAATAGAAGAATTGATAAGCAGAGGTAGCTATATGGTAGGTAGCAATGGAATAGAACGCAGTGTGAACTGAACGTGGCGATGCTCCCCACGTCCTATTCGCGAAGTTTTGAATTTATGTTAAATGGGTGTGCAGTTAAAAGCCATTAAAAAGCACTCTAGTTTTGTGGTTTACTATTTTGTTGTTCAACTGAAAGCACGATGACTCGGTCTTTTTTGGATTCGGAGTCAACCTCTACTTTTTAAAAAAATCACATAAGGCGGTTGGGTTATGAGTTAGAGTTCTTTCTTTGTCACAAAATCCCGATGTTACTCAGTTATCTGCGCAAGGGTACTTCCTGGATTCCGTTTGTGGGAGGCCATGCATGCACAGTTAAAAATAAGAGTGGCGCAAAAACGAAACCATCAGCTAGGCCGTTATTTAGTCTGCGTTTTTAACTCTTCTTATTATTTAGAAACTCCTAAAAGACACGGTTGTTCAGCAGAATGAGACTAGTTAATTTTACGCGTGCAGTTAATTTCATTAATTTCACACTATGCACACAGTGTCATATGCTGCAGTTAAGTGCATAAATACTTGATTTGGTCTGAGTAACTTCTTCCCGATCGAAACCAGCTTTTTTTTTTTAGGTTCTTAGCTTTCGACGCAGATGAAATGAATTAATATAATGTACATATTTATGAGTGTATATGTACATTTTTATGAGTGATACTTATATGTTATGTAGTGTTGTCGTTATTAAGTTCTGACAAGCTCATAAGAAAACTCTTTATAAGCTTTTTAATGAGTTTTCCACTAGCACCAAATCGTATTGAAATTAATAGTTCTAATCATCTCCTGATGATAGTCACTTCGTTGGTAAAGCCTGCGACGAGTACAGTAGAAAACCCATATGTTTTTATAATACAAAGTGGTGCAAAGTTAAACTATTGTATCTAAAGAGTTTGGTAATTTTCGCATTCACAAATTGATAATGTTCTTCATCTTTTATCACCTTAATATTAACGTATTAACGTAAAGATTTTTTCAAAGGTAATTACAAAGAAATAAGTCCACGACGGTGAGATCTGATCCATTTTTGGAGATTAATTAATTATAGACATGTTCCTTCAAAAGCATTATTGTGGACCTCTATATATATATATATATATATATATATATATATATATATATATATATATATATATATATATATATATATATATATATATATATGAGCAATGGTTAGTTGCTTGACCGGGAGGAAGCCCTATCCATCCTTTACATCCCTTGGAGGGCACATGTTTTGTCTGTTGGTGGTTAGACTCATCAGGATACCGACATATGCTCTCTCGCCAAGAATAGGGAGTCTTTCTCCACAATCAAACAAATCATATTTTAGCCGACTTCTCGTCGGATGGTATAAATGCGGTTTTTTGACTTCTTTGGACTACGTCTAACGAGACAACAGTAGTCAGGAGTTGTACACCCCCGACCGTTGGGTTCCACTATTATCACATGATATATATGCCCTATTCTTGGCGAGAGAGCATATGTCGGTATCCTGATGAGTCTAACCACCAACAGACAAAACATGTGCCCTCCAATGTAAGGGATGGGTGGGGCTTCCTCTTGGTCAAGCAACTAACCATTGCTCATTATGGCGGAGACATAGGTTGTTGTGCATTCCACATGAGATTTTGAATGGATTTTGAATGGAAAAACAAAAGTCACGAACCTCACGACAGTAAGCACCGCAGATGCCAAATGAGATTTTGACGAAAAGTCTGCAAGCTTCCGACAGGGAAGGAACTTTACCTGGAAAAAACCCAATACATATATATATATATATATATATATATATATATATATATATATATATATATATATATATATATATATATATATATATATATATATATATATATATTTCACTGCAGGATGAAAGCATCTTCAGCATGCTTTCTACTATTACGGTCCTGCGCTTTCCTCTGCCATTCGGGTCCTATATACTTAACGATGTCATCAGTCCATCGAGCTTTCAGTCTTCTTCGCGGACGTTTGCAATCAAGCGGTATCCACTTCTGGATTGCCCTGGTCCATCTGTCATCCCATCGCCTCGCTACGTGGCCTGCCTATCTCCATTTCAATTGCTTCACTCTTCTAATGATGTCACACACCCTCGTTTGTTCCCTGATCCATACGCAGGGCTTTCTGTCTCGTCTTGTAATGCCAAGCATAGATGTTTCCATTCTCCTCTGTGCTACCCGAAGTTTTTGAATTGATTGGGATGTGAGTGTCCAGGTTTCATTTCCGTACGTCATAATGGACAGGATGCACTGATCAAATACCTTTTTTTCAGGTAAAGTGGGAGTCTGCTCTTAAACACTATGTTGAGCCTGCCAAATGCCTGCCAGCCACACTTAATACGTCATTCTACCTCCCGGGCGGTCTTTCTATTCATTGAAATCCTTTGCCCAAGATATATAAACTGGTCTACAATTTCCAAATCCATTCCTAAAACTAAAATTCTCCTGTCCTCACCGAATTTATTTTGAACAAAACCTGACTTTTTTTCAGGTATATTTTTAAGCCAAATCTTCACCAGCCCTTTGCAGTTCTTGTATGGGTCTTTGCAGCTCCTCTCTGTCTTGTGAAAGGAGAACGATATCATCTGCAAATATAAGATGGTTTAAGTTTGAGCCATTAATCTTTACACCATCCTGTTCCCAATCCAATTTACGGAATACTTCTCCATCATATATCGATCCTAGTAGGTTTATATATGCTTTGTTAACCCCCTGGCTAAGCAGTGCATCTATGAGATGGCATGCTTTGAGATGGAGTCAAATGCCTTTTCGTAGTCGATAAAAGCCAAGCACAGGGTCATGGAGTATTCGTTGTGCCATTCTATGGCCTGCTGTACAACCTGGATGTGATCCATTGTAGTGAATCCACTTCTAAATCCTGCTTGTTCTCTTGGATGTGCGCCATTCAGATTTCTTAATATTCTTTTACATATTATCTTAGTAAAAACTTTGTACATTACTGATAGGAGGCTTATTGGACGGTAGTTCTTTAAATCTTCCTGTGCTCCTTTCTTATGTAAAAGGATCACTTCTGCATTTCTCCATAAGTCAGGTAGTTTTTGTTCTTTGAGGCATTTTGAATATAATTTTGCCAGTGTTTTAAGTAATGTCCAACTACCAGCTTTAAGTATTTCGAGAGTTACACTGTCCTTTCCTGGAGCCTTGCCGATTATTATCGATTCTATAGCATTTGTTACTTCCTCCACTAGGATATCTGGCATTTGTTCTTCCGTGGATGTTGTTGTCTTTGATTGGTTTTAATCTTCATATAACTGGGAATAAAATTTTCTGACAAACTCTAACATTTGCATACGCGCCCTGCATACTTTGCCATCCTCACGCCTTAAGGCATACATTTGCGTTCTTTTGTTTCTCAGTTTCTGTTTAGCCTTGTTAATTTCTTTGTTTTCTTCCAGGGTTGTTTACAGCAGCTGCATGTTGAATCGGCGCGTGTCCTCTTTGATACGTTTTCTTATAGTTTTGCAGAGCTCAGTGTACTCAACCTTGCCAAAAGGACTATCTGCATTTCTCATTGTCCGTCGCTTCCTTATTAAATCAATGGTCTCACTGGAGATTTTTGTCTGTTTGAGACATTTTTCTTCTGGTGCTATTGAAACAGCCGTTTGAAGCACGTTGTTGGCGATTTCTTTATAATGAACTGATATTTCCATCTCCTCCGGATCTTGTAACACAGCAAAGTGGTTTAACAAAGCAGTCTCAAACTCGATGCCTCTTTCCATCAGTTTTCCTGAATCCACTTTGCTCTTATTTGACCTTCAACAGTCAGTTTCAACAGTTAATCAACAGTTAATTCTAACTTTTGCTCGTACCGTTGGTGGCCACTTCCAACATTAATTCCCAACTTCCAACTTTGCATTTCCAACAACAACACCTCCAACATTAAAATTGTTAAGGACAGTACAATTGCAAAATATTGTTTTATCGTTGGTCATGATGTTATCAATTTCACTTGTGAGTACAGATGGGCTTTTCCATAAAGTGTAAAATATAAAGTGATTGTCCTTCAGCAAAATCAACCAATCTGTCACTTCTATTATCTCGCTCGCCAGTTTCATATGGGTCAGTTACATTTTCATCAGTTCTTTTTGTTCCAATTCTGGTATTAAAATCACCCATCAGGATTTTGTACTTACATTTGTCCTTGTATAATAGCTGGGCCACATGATCATACAATTCTTCAATTTCCTCATCCCTATGGCTTATAGTTGGTGCATAAGCTTGGACGATTTGAAACCTAAACTTTTTATTAAGCTGAATGACACATTGGGCTAGTCGGTCAGATGTATTTTCATATTTTACTACATCCTTCAGCTTTCGATTGATAGGGAATCCAATTCCGCCACATCCTCCATTTTCCGTACCTCGAGTGTAGAATACGTGTCCAGTTGGTTCCAGTTTGATTAACTCTTCTTGGTGTTCACAGAGGCCAATTATTGCCCAATGTATCTTGCCAAGTTCGATTAAAAGTTCTTGCAATCGGGCCTCCGTTTTCATAGTCCGTATTTAAGCGTAGCAATGTTAAAAGTCTAAAGGCAGCCTGATCTAACCCGCTGTTTCTTAGCACCCACTGCCATGGGGCAGGTCTTCCCGCTGCCGTAGGTAGCTGCCTCTTGGTCTCCGGGGAATGAGGGCCGTATTTGAGGTTGTACTGATATATTGAAATACATATTAAAGGTATGGATCGTAATCTGTTACGCTAGTCCAATGCGGGTTGGCAGATTTTGTATGATGTTAGTTTGTGGCCTCTGCCTTGACCTGTCCGCCAGGGGTGACCCTCCCAGGACCATAGACTCCAGACGGCATAGCTCAAAACTTCATTGCCCTACTTAAACCCCTTTACCACGTCAAGGTCCTGATCCTCAAAGGGGAATATATATATATATATATATATATATATATATATATATATATATATATATATATATATATATATATATATATATATATAGCCCAGAACCTTGACTTGCAACCAAGGTTTAAGAAGGCGCGATTGAACTTTAATCGCTAGAAATTACGAGACTCACTAGTTGGATTTTGTATGGATGCTTGTGAAAATATTGTTTTCAATTTTTTTGTTAGGTCGTCCCTTTATTTTCAATTGAGCAGAGCATCGTCGAGTTGATGTTCATGTATGTTCTCAAACACCTTCCTTTACAAGTTGAATGCTTTCATTTGATCTTGTTAGTCGTCTGGCTTGGCTTCTAGTATCATTCGCAAACCCTGTCTCCACCAATTTGGCTACCAGTTTCTTTTATGTGTGCTTGGAAGGAGCATATATAACTTTAAACTTGTCGCAATTGACTTTAAGTTGAAATAATTCTTCTAATCTAATTCTTTCTAAACACTAAGAAGTGTTACTCCGAAGTGTTTAGGTAATTTTGAAATAAAGAAAGTGATCAGCTAAAAATAGTACATTTAAATTTATAATGGGGAAACTTTATCTGCGCCACCATGTATTATAATATGTTCATAACATAAAATATAACAAATAACACGACATAATAAACCAATATGTTTATTAGGCGAATGTGGTATTTATACGATAGTTACCATAATGTAATAAAATTAAGGAAAGCACATAAATCAGCAGCACTAACAGTTGATTTCTCATTAAAAAAAAAAATTAGCTCTTTCATAATAAGGCGACATTTAAAAGGCCCTATAGTGTTATGAAAGAAGCGAATCTATTTAACAGGATTTATATAATGATCATTATGTAAGAGTTCAAGAATTGTTAAATAAAACATAAAATATCGGGTTGTTATACCGGAAAGTTCGTGAGGATTTGTTTTAAGTAATAGAAACGCACATAGTTCATGAAAATATTTATTTGGTCTATTCTGTAATGACCATTATTATTTACAACTTTTTGCCAACGTAATGTTAGATCTATAATGTTATTTTGTCGAAAATTAGCTTCTTTTTTTCCGAAAAATGTTAACAGGTTGTTTTTCATTTTAAAAGATTTCCCATTAAAACAATTTTGGAAAGAGCGGAATATATGGTGGTTCGAGGGTGTAATATCTGGTCAGTAAGATGGATGGTGCAAAATATCCCAATTGAAGCTCAACAATTACTGCCGAGTCCTGATTGAAATGTGTGGTCCAGAATTGATACATGATACATGACGCCTTTCCTGTTTGCTAATTCTGATCGGTTTCTTTCAATTGCTACCTTTAGCCGATTCTGAATAGTAGACGCCAATGTTGATGGTTTCATTATTTATCTCAAAATGTATAGGTCCCTTCTAATCCCACCAAATGCAGCATAATTTTCTTCGAATTAAAGCCATTTTCCGCTGTGGTTAAAACTTTTTATCCTGATAACCCTGAAGGTTTTTTATCGTACTTTGTTGTGCATAATACACTTTTCATTACCCGTTACGATTTGCTTCAGAGATGGGGCCTTAGAAATTGTTTTCACCACAATATCGCACGATAGTAGATTTTGCTCACTAAGTTCGTGAGCGATCCACACATTGTATCGAAAGACGTATAATTTTTTTGGCAACGATTGATTTGCTAATATTTAATTTATTTGCTACCTCACGGTGCGTAGATCTTCAGCTATTATGGCCTATATTTCTTCGACATCAGTGCTCGATAGACCAAGCTCTTTCCAGCTCAAAGTTTTCATTTCTCAACTGATTAAACCACTTTTGCACCATGGTCTGCTCAAGAGAACCCTCCCTATAACCAGAACAAAGCTTGTTTTTTTATTTGGTCAGCATTTCAGCCCATTTTTGAAACAAAAAAGCTAAATGTGGCCTAAATGCAAATTAAGGATCGACATTTTCCATTTGTACGTAAACATTGTAAATGCTACATGAATTAATAATATGTAAATAAATATTACTAACCCAATACAGATTTTTTTCCAAACGTTAAAAGAGCGAGCAACTCATGGAAGACCCCTACGAACTTTCAGGACAACCCGATACATTCAAATTCAACAATATTGAGTTTTTGGCCTTTAGAATATGCTCCATGGGATGCTCTACACACTAATCTACACTTAATCCACATTAAAAAATATAGTTAAACAGTAATTTTTTAAAAACCGAATTAATTAGTATATCTATTATTTCTGCATCGACTTGAAATTTCAGTTACACCATATTTGCCTTGTGTCAACTGGAAGTGTTGAAACACTTTATTACCGATTTTTTCAAGAAAGCCAAAGAAATTCAACAACATTTGAATTGCGGCGAAGTTGAATCGTACAGGATCCTGCAACGTGAATGTATCATTATGCATCAGGATATAATTCGGTAAAAACTACTTCGAAGCAAGTTGTAGAGATGGTTAAAAAGTAAATGCGTTTTTAATTTGAAAGTTATGTCACTCCATAATTAAAAAATGGAGCGACATTTTAGACTAAAAGAACATCAAATCTATGATTCGTCATCCATATAGTCTTTATCTTTTCTTTTGCTTCCTGAATGTCAATGAATGAAAATACCACTTGTACTTACTATTGTATGTGTCTTATTATTAACAAAATTTTTTGCGGTGAATATGTAGAAGCAAAAAACATTTTTTTTATATCTAAACTTTTAGAGCAGACGTTTTTTCTTAATTTGGAGATAATTGACCATTGGGCCTTCCAGGAAGGTCACAGATTGGGAAAAATTTCAAATTTATCTTCACTCCTCAGATCGAATCTCCAGGATTGCCGTCCCGAAACTCGATCTCGCTATGACAAAAGATATGTAGTTTCGCCACGCATCTCAAACCTGTCAATCGGTCCTGGTTTACCACCGATCTCCGGATTGATTCAAAGAATCTTCTATCTGCGAAAAATTGACGTAAGAAAAAAACCATATCTGCCCTCCATCCCAATAATAAACCTTGAGCAAACCAAGCTGTCAAGAGTGTTACAGAAGTCGAATAAAGAAAAGAAGTTAGACGTTCCGCTTCATTCCCTTAATACATAAAACTTTGGCGAATTTGGCAACTAATCAAATTCTTAAAGGGGAAATCTTATAAGGATATTTTCCCAATAGCGTCAAAATATAATTCGCTGTATGCAAGGACCTGTACGCAAGTTCCCACGCAAAAAAAACATTCGCAAGGGACCAAGGGTCTCATTTGATGGACTTAAACTGTTAATTCAAATAGATCATATCCTGATAGATAGCAGATAATACTCAAGTGTGTTCAACGCGAGAAGCTATAGAGAAGCATCATCAGAGTCGGATTATTACTTGACTTGACTTGACTTACTTGAGTAATAAAAATGTAACAATGGATCTGTGTCACCAACAAAGAAAGTGAACTTAAGACAAAATCATACGACATTGACATTGAGATATTAAAAATAGACAAAACTGCTCGAAAGAAATACCAACATAGTAGGAAGCAGGAATTAGAGGAATCAGATGCTTGTAGATTAGTAGCAGCAGAGTCGGTAGATGATTGAAGGGTAATAATAACTTATGTAATTGAAAAAGTTACCGAGTAGACAATTGGGAAAAACAAAGAATAATGTTACGACGATGAATACAAAAATGCGGGGAAAATAGAAACTCTGCCTGGCTAAAATGTATAAAAAACCTCACAACAGCATAAAAAGAAGGAAAGGAAAGGATTTACGGTTAGAGGCGCATCAGCATCTAAGGCTATTTAACGACTGGACCTACAGCTTAACCTGGGTTCCAAACCCCGGTCATCAGCTACCGACAAACCCAGGCCAGCACCCCCCTCAGGCTATCAACCCTTGGTTATGTGCCTACCCATAAGTCTATCAAGAAGTCTACCGACTGGCGAGTGACCAACGTAGAACAGTTCTCAGAAGGCATCCGGCCTTATCCAGCCTTTAACTGGCGTGACTGAGGGGTAATTCGTTGTCGGATTTTACACTCTTGACTAGAAACAATTACAAACATTTAGGTATGGATATGTGTGGGCGTGTGTGTGTATATGTGAGTATATATAATTGTGTGTAGGGTAAGAAGTAAGACGGACAGAAGAATTAAATAAAAACACCTATCCGAGCGCTGGAATCGAAACAGCTATCTTTGGATTGTCAGGCAGGCGACTAACCCACCAGACCACCGCGGCCGGCACAAAAAGAAGGATACAAAAGGCTGAGAAGAGATGCCAAACGTGTATGCAAGAGAAAAAACGGGAGTTTCTAAAAATGTAAATAAAAGAAATACAATCAAAAGACAAGAAAATTTTACTAGAATATTTAAGTAGTAAAAAGTTTTCACCCTAGAGAGACCTTGATGAAGAACGCAGATGGCGAAATTTAAACCAGCATACTATGGCGGTGGAAGACATAGTTTGAAACACTGTCACACAGGTACCAGAGGTACCACAACACAGGTACCAGAGAATATCATAATAATAGACCATAATTTATTAATGCAGCCTAGCTATATGTACTACCACGATTGTTGATGAGGAACGTTTAATGGAATTTAAAAATAACAAAGCTCCTGGTATAGATAACATATCTTTAGAATTATTGAAACTTGGAAGGAATGAATGATCCCAAGCCATTCGACAATTAATAGTTAGCATCTGGAATAATAAGCAGATGTTCGCAAAGTGATAGCAGGCGGTAATACGCCCGATTCATAAGAAAAGAGATAAATTGCTTTGCACACCTTATAAAGTGTTAACATAACAAGGCAGAGATACTACCATATATCGTATGGGCGAACATCATGTAGGGTTTAGAAAGGGATGTTCAATAATAGATCAGTTTGTTTGTAGTCCGTCAAATAATGAAGAAAACAACAGAATTTGATGCTCCTTTAGGAATACTACTGGGAATTTTATACTATTTTAATCCAGACGTTTATAGATTTCAGACTTGCGTACGACCACGTTCAAAGAGCAGTGGTACACGAAGCCATGGAGGAAATGAGAATACCAGCTAAGCCTATTGGCTTAACCTGGATGATGATGCTTAATTCCAAGACGGTAGTAAAAATCCAACAACACATCACCATGAAATTTGAGCCAGGGAATGTTTACCACAGGGCGACGAACTGGCACCAGTTCTGTTTAACCTAGTATTGAAAAATACATCGTAGGATATGCAGATGACCTAAACATATTAACGCGATTGAAAAAAATATTGAGAGAGACGTATGATGAAATATATGTGAAAGCCAAAAGTGCCGGATAAAGCAAGAAGAGATGCTTAAGAACAACTGCACGTTAGAGGGGCAATTGAAAAGGGGCAACGGAAATCGATCCGGTTGGGGGTGAAGGTTGAATGAGGTGAATGCTCACTAATGAGCTGGAATACCATGGAAAGAAGAAGAAAACGAAGAAGAAGAAGAAACTGAAGGGATGGTTGGATGAGAACGATCACTGATTTATATAAAGCGGATTTTTTGAAGCGGAAAAATATAGTCCAGGTCCAGGTATAGTCCAGTAGGTATCACAAAGATGCAAGAGTAAACAGGCCAAGACTAAACTGGTTAACACCAAATAATTTCCTGAATGCCTCGTAACCTCAGAGGCAGTTCCGGCTATTAATAGAAAATTCGTCTCTAAAAATGCTGTGAGATATGATGACAATATAAAGAGGCAACTTTATTTTTAGGCTAGGAGTATTACCCAAGTTCATGAAAGTACACTCTTGTAATCATAATTGAAAAAAAATACAGCAGCAGCTCGATTTCAGATTACAGACTAACCAGTCTAATCATGAAAGTTTCCTATCATTGATAGCGGGAAAATACATTTTCCACATTTTTAGCGATAGCCCTGATTCCCAAGAAACGCAACAGCAGGTTCATTTCAGATCCAACCAGTCTGAAAAGTTCCCTTTGAAAGATAGCGGAAAGATTTATTCTCCATGCGCGGATAAACCATATATGCCCTGGATATGACCTCCCGACAAGGAGGTCGAAAAAGGGATTAGTGGCTTTTTCGTATCAAAAGTATCGTGTGTTTCTTGATCTAGGATTGGACAAGGGCATAATATATTTTTGATTTCGCTGAAACTTTTGTAACCTTTTCTAAGCCCCCCTCCCCAAAATGTTTCTTAGAATTTTTTTGCACTGTTTAGAAAAAAAAATACGAAACGAATTTCAGAAATCAAGTTCTATGAAATTTTTCAGTTTTCCGAAAAAAACTTTATCTGTGCCACTATTATCTGTTTGTTGATTAAATTATTATCAAAAATATTACTTAGTTCCAACGTCATTTTTATATTGTCAGTTGCAGGACGTCAGCAATTTTTAATACGACGCAAAGTAATTTTTTCAAATGTTTTTCTAACCCAAAAGGATTACAGCATCTATCAAATAGCTTTGTCGATTCCATTTTACTATAAATGTCCCAATAAAATTATTAAAATAAAATGTAGATTATAATAATCGAAACAATTAACGTTTGAATCACAAATAAATTAGAAAAGTATTCGCTGAATAGATAAATTGCTCTCTTTCATACAATATGACACTGAAAACTTTCAATAAACACTATAACATATGACAGATATTTAGGTTATATTTTGTATCTCAATATAAAGTATCTAGTGAACTGACACTCGGTCATAAATGTAATTGTCATACCCCTAGTTTAAATATCTAATTATTGTGGCAAATTCAAATATTATTTATTTCAGCTCCAAATATATTATATTTGAATGGGAGTTAAAAATCGCAAAATCAAGCAAAATACTTTAATTAATAAACAAAGTTTTGTATATTTAAAATAGCGAAAGTGAAAAAATTTGAAAAAATCATTTGGGAATATTTACAGAAATTTTAAGAATATTCACACGGGAATATTTACAGAAAAAATCAAATTGTTTTTTGAGGGAAAAAAAGAAAATAAAAATGTGGGACTTAAAAATTTAAAAACTAAAAACTATTTAAAACATTTAAAGACAAAAAACTAAAAAATTTCATAGAACATGATTTCTGGTTTTTTTTCCGATTTTTTTTCTAAAAAGTGCATTTAAAAACAAAAATTTAAAAAAAAACGTCTCTCGATAAGTCAATTTTTTAAAAAGTTATGGGTATTTGAAAAAAAAGAGCCATTTTTTCAAAAGCCCATAACTTTTTTTGGGTTGGATAAAAAAAAATTAAAAAATTCTGAGAAAGACTTTGCGGGTATAGAAAAGGATACAAAAGTTTCAGCGTTCATATATACATATATATATATATATATATATATATATATATATATATATATATATATATATATATATATATATATATATATATATATATATATATATATATATATATATTAGACTATTAGTCCGGGAGTACATCCGATCGTTTATGTCCTGTGTGTTGGGAACGTGCAGACGTTTCGCCAAGGTCACACTTGGCATTACAATCAAGATTCTTACTTGATTGACTTAGAACTTGATTTCTGATTTTTTTTGCGAATTTTTTCCTAAGTGCATTTAAAAACAAAAATTAAAAAGAAAACGTCTCGATAGGTCAATTTTTTAAAACGTTATGGGTATTTGAAAAAAAAGAGCCATTTTTTCGAAAACCCATAACTTTTTTTGGGTTAGATAAAAAAAAAATTAAAACATTCTGAGAAAGTCTTTGCGGGTATAGAAAAGGATACAAAAGTTTCAGCGAAATAATCGAAAGGGGTCGAATTCAAAAGTGGTCGATTTGGTATGGAATGCCAATGTTTGGTATGCCATGTTTGGTATGGACAGGGAACGGGCTCCACCCAACCCTTCCATAAGAGGGCACATGTTTCGTCTCTTGATGTTTAGACTCTTCAGGGCGCCGACATGTGCTCTCTCATCAAGAACAGGAAGACCCCATCCACAGTCAACACCCCATACTTTACGCCGACTTTCCTTCGGATGACGTATATATGCAGTATTAGAATTCTTTGGATTGCATCCAAACCCAGCAGTTGAGTGTCTGATGGCGCTCAATACTGTTGTCTCATTGGAGTGTGCCCTCCAATGAAAGGGATGTCCCCAGTCAAACAATCAACAAAATACTCATTTAGGTGGAGATGCAGGTTGTTGTGTGTTCCACATGAGATTCTGGAACCCAGCAGTTATGTGTCTGATGGCGCTCAATACTGTTGTCTCATTGAAGTGTGCCCTCCAATGAAAGGGATGGGTAGAGGCCGTCTCCAGTCAAAGAATCAACGAAATGCTCATTTAAGTGGAGATGCAGGTTGTTGTGTGTTCCACATGAGATTATGGAACGCAGCAGTTATGTGTCTGATGGCGCTCAATTCTGTTGTCTCATTGTAGTATGCCCTCCAATGAAAGGGGTGGGTAGAGCCCGTCCCCAGTCAAACAATCAACAAAATGCTCATTTAGGTGTAGACGCAAGTTGTTTGTATGTTCCACATGAGATTATGGAACCCAGCAGTTGTGTCTGATGGTGCTTAATACTGTTGCCTCTTTACTAATTACACCGTCTGTGTAATGTTAGTTCGTAGTGTTTCGCGGATGGAAGCATACATTAGACTATTAGTCTGGGAGTACATCCGATTGTTTGTGTCCCGTTTGTTGGGAACGTGCAGTCTTCAGACAAGCATTGAGAATGCCAAGTGTAACCTTTGCGAAACGTCTGCACGTTCCCAACACACAGGACACAAACGATCGGATGTACTCCCGGACTAATAGTATATATATATATATATATATATATATATATATATATATATATATATATATATATATATATATATATATATACATATATATATATATATATATATATATATATATATATATATATATATATATATATATATATATATATATATATATATATATATATATATATGTGTATATAAACTTTTTGTTACTTCTTCTTTAATCTTCAAAAATACCTTTTTGAATTTCTAGTCAAACTCTTGGTGTTACAACAATTGCCAAAGAAACGCAATTACTTTTTGATCAATTTAATATTAATTGCTTAATATAGATTTTTTTATTACAGTTATATCGAAGATTTGAATTCACAAATAAAATATCTGATGCTCATGGATTTCTTACCTGGATCAGTACAGGTGGCTGCTCTTATGTATCAACTAGTGGTAATATCGAATCATTTAGAATGTAATATAATCTCATTTGTGTCAAAATAAAAAAGATAAAAATTCACTTATGTTAATTATAAATGGGGTTGATGTAAAAGTTCGTCCCGCTTTTTGCATTATATGACATTCATGACAAAAACGAAATTTTATTTATTTCTCACGTATAATGGTTTTGCAGAGAAATTCTTATAATCAATTAGTCAACAATGTCAAGGTGAATGCATCAACTTGGAATGGTTACCAATTCCGCATGAGTCAAATCAGCATGCAACATGGCTAAATCTAACATCGTTAGTTTTACGAAAAAAACATGTTATTCTTTATGATGTTATCATAATGACAATACTTCTGACAACTTTTTCCAAAATCTTAACTGGTTAATTATCTTGGCTGTTTGTTGGCAATGTTTTTGATCCTGGCCTATTTCTCTTTGTTATTTAGTAGTCACATGACGAATACAATCAGTAAGGTTTTAAAGGCATATGGATTTACTGTGCGGAACTTGTGGATTGTTTACAGATTCTAATGCTCTCTTGATGCTACACTCAGCCTGCGATGCGCAAAGCTTTTGTATGGTTTTGTAGCACACAGACCAATTTATCTTACTCATAAGCATGTTTTTTAAAAGGTTTAGAAGAGATTTTTAAAATTTGTAGCACTAACATTGATCGATTATATCCATGAAATATGTATAGGTTATACAAATTTAACTGACATATTTCAATTACAGTCTCTTAATTTTTCTAAACTGATGCATAATCAAATAGGTGCAGGTGAAGTACTGGCTCAAATTAACTTATCAGTTTTTTTTAACCGTTATAAAGCATCAGCAGTTTTTTTATTGCAACAAGGCAAGAACTAATTAATTCCATAACTTATCCGTCATAGAGCAACTGGTGATAGTAGAGATCAAAATAAGAGGATTTAGTCAATAAATGTCTTGGCAAATATTAGTCATTAAAAAGATAGAGGGTGTTGAAAGTGAAACTATATTTTCGAAAAATTGAGATAATTTAACAACGGTTGAAGATATCAGTTTCATAATTCGGGTACTTAAAAGTTTATAAAGTTTTTGTCGCCTTGTAGTTTCTAGAAGGCGCTTGCTTCCTGCTTTGTGAGGAATTAAGTCCCTCATATTTTTTTACCCTATAAAGCTGGGAATATTTTGATTTCAAAATAGAGAAGAGTCATAATTTCACGTCACATAAATCCTTGGTCAATATCGATATATCACGCCATCTGCGAGATATTCATGTTCGAATATTGCATTGCACATCTTGCCGATGGCTGAAAAATATGCAATTCACAATGTGTGGCGTGAATGTTGTGAACAAAATATTATGTCTCGATAGCCACTATCATTGTTTACTATCTCTCCTATTAAACGTAGGTGGGAACAAGTTTCTCCAATCCAGAATCCAATCCAACCAGAGTTCGTATTAAATAATTTGTAAAAAATGTCCAAATGTAATCAGTTTCTTAACCGTGATTTAAGAGATATGCTTCGCGTTTATGCACGAGTAAATTATAATAATCGCACTGAAGTTAGAAGGTATGAAGAGCACTACCTAACCAGAATCATCCCAGACCGACACATTTTTCAAAGAATTTTCAATCAGTTAGGTGAAACAGTTTCGTTTTATTACAACAATCCTGTTGGACAACCGAGACGTATACCTGTAGAACAAGAAGAGGACATTTTAGTTAGTATCGCGGAAAATCCTGAACTAAGCACTAGGCGTTTGAATCAATCTACAGGATTATTGATTGATTTGTCCGTTACTTTGTGATAGTTCACTATATAATAAAACAATTTTTTACTTTGTTATCTATCACTTTACATTCTCAAACACTACTTTAAAATTAAGGTTTTACAGCTGTTTATCTATTCTATCCAGAGATATAAGAATAATCTATAACTTATACTACAATCAGAAGGCAGTGGTAAGCATTGACAACTACAACTCAGAGGAAATTGAGATTATGAAAGGCGTAAGACAGGGATGTATAATGTCTCCAACATTGTTCAATTTATATTCTGAAAACATTATGAATAAAGCACTTGAGGATGAAACAGCCGGCATAATAGTGAACGGAATACCAATCAATAACATCAGATATGCTGATGACAGCATTGTAATGACAGAATCAATGGAGGACCTGAACAGAGTAATGGAAAAAGTAAGAAAGGCAAGCGAAGACCTCGGATTAAGCTTGAACACGAAAAAGACAAAGTTCATGGTCATTACAAAGAAAAACATCAATAATGCAGAATTGCGTATTCAGGGGGAGCAAATAGAACGAGTAAAAAAATACCGGTATTTGGGCACAACAATAAATGACAACAATGACAATACACCGGAAATTATTGCTAGAATAGAACAGGCAAGAAGTACTTTCGTAAGATTGAGAGGCGTCTTATGTTGCAAAGATTTGTCGCTGACTCTTAAACTAAGACTAATAAAATGCTACGTCTGCTCTGTACTCCTCTACGGAATGGAGGCATGGACATTAAACAAATATACACAGAATAAACTGCTATCCTTTGAAGTGTGGATGTACAGAAGGGTCTTAAGAATCGCCTGGACCAAGAAAGTAATAAACAAGGAAGTTCTGAATCGCGTGAATAAGGAAGAAAATGAGCTGCTGGCAGACGTGAAGCGACGTAAACTACAATATCTGGGTCACGTCATGCGCGGAGAGAAGTACCAACTGATACAAATAATTATGCAAGGAAAAATCCAGGGAAGGAGAAGCATCGGTAGAAGAAGGATGTCTTGGTTACGTAATTTGAGAGAATGGTACAACTGCAACTCCAACCAACTGTTCCGAGCGGCAGTGTCCAAGATCAAAATAGCTAACATGATTGCCAAACTCCGGACCGGAGAGGGGACATGAAGAAGAAGAAGAAGATCTATTCTATGTACCTAATTTTATACTTTTATTGGGGTTAATTTTTTACAATATTTTAAATAGTGGGGAATTTCGAAGATCCGTCTGACCGTGTAATAGCTGTCTAGACGGATCTTTATTATATTTATAAGTTTCAATGGCTTCTAAAGTGTATAATTTTTTGCTTTTGGGTGCTGTATGTAAAATTTTCAAATTTGTAACCTCGGGAAATATATGTCGGGTATCTATGAAATGGTTCGCAAAATTAGAGTGTTGTTTCTTTAATATATATGTAGATTTATGTTCTTTGTATCTGGTCTGAAAATTTCTTCCGGTTTGTCCAACATAGCAGCTACTGCACTCGTTGCAACTTAACATATAAACTTCAGATTTTGTATTTGCTGATGTTTTATCTTTGGCAATAAAAATTCATTTACTGGTTGATTATAAACGCTATTTGCAAATTATGTTTCCTCAAAGAGCGAGCTATTTGTTCTGAAGTTGGACCGAAATATGAAATATTAAAGTACTGTTTATCATTTGTATGTTTTACTTTTGGATATACTTGATGAATTAGTAATTGTTTCCGTTTTTTATTTATTAAGTAACTAATTTCTTTTTCTTTGAAACCGTTATTTTGTGCTATTAGTTTTATTTTTTCAAGTTCTATTTTTCTATTATTTTCAGATAGTGGAATTGTGAAAGCTCCGTGGATCATAAACTTGTATGCAGCATATTTATGTGTAATGAGGTGGATTGATTGTTTTGTAATTGTTATATCTGAGTATGTGGGTTTTCTATATATATTAAATTCTAGTTTATTATTTTTTTTGGATATTGAAAGGTCCAGAAAATTTATGGTTTGATTTTGTTCATTTTCTAGTGTAAATTTTATTTTTGGATGGATACTTGGATGTTCCTTCTATTTGTCTATCATTTCCAGTATAATAAACCAAAATGTCGTCTACATATCTAAACCAAAACAATATATTTTTTTGCTTTATCCGTTTTTAAACATTATGTTTCAAGTTTGACATAAACAGTTCTGATAATAGAAGGCTTAGTGGGGAACCCATTGCTAAACCATCCTTTCGTTTGTAAAAAACGTTATTAAATTGAAAATAATTTTCATTAATGCATAAGTTAAAGAGTTCTAAAATATCTTGCTTAATAATTGGATTGGTGTTATTTTTTATGATTAAATTATCTATTATCTCAATTTCAATCTACAGGAATTAGCAAATCTATCGTTTTAAAAGTTCCCTAGCACTTTTCGCCTGTTCAAAATTTTTGCCACAAGATTTGTCTGCTAGATCAGAATTTTGAACACCTAGAACACCATGTTCATGAATAAGATATTGTTTACTGACGAGGCAACTTTTACCAGACGCGGAATTTTTAACTGGCGAAATAATCATTATAACGCCGTGGAAAATCCACGAGTTTGCGCAAAGATTGAATGGAGATCAATATGTGCAGTTTTTTAAAAAAGATTTATTAGACGTTTTGGACGCTATACCTCTAAACTTCAGACCATATATGTAGTTCATGCAAGATGGAGTGCCACCGTATTTTACTGTTGTATTGCGAAATCATTTGAATCAATGTTTTCTACATCGATTGATTGGGCGCGGAAGTGAGTTTCTTTGGCCATCTCGTAGCCCAGACATTTACTCGTTAAACTTTTATTTGCGGAGTCATGAAGTCTCTAGTTTACCATGAGGAAATCCATACAGAAGACGAACTTTTATAAACAATTCAATAAGCGGCCAATGTTATTAGAAATGAAGAAAATATCTTGTCAAATTTGAGGCGTCACTTAACAAAGAACTTGCGAAAGTGTATTGAGGTAAACAGTGGACACTTTTAACACCTATTAAAATAAATTTCAAAAAATTATGATTATCAATTAAGTTCATCAATTGTTAATTAATGTTTTTTTCCTCATATTCAAGGCACACTTTGTGAATTGCAGATTTTTCAGCCAACGACAAGATGTACAAGACTCTACTATCACCAGTTGCTCTGTGGTGTATAAGTTATGGGACACCCCGTATACGTAAGATCTCTACTGTTTACAATGTGTGTGAATTTTAATAAACTATGTGATCGATGTGACATTTTTATGATCAAGTTGTGATTAGAAAGAAGTTTTCATTCCATATACACCATAAATAAGTAAAGAAAAATGTGTTATGGAGAAAATTAAATTTAAACGAAGCGAAAAAGTTTAGTACCGATAGATAAATAATTTTTATATAGAGAAGGCTCATTTTTGTTTTAGAACAACTTAAGCGCTGTACAAATGGTTTTGATTGGGGAGTTTGTACTAACTCTAACCGTCCGATTTTTCATTTATTGCGAGAACGCCAACAAAATTAACGTGGAAAGTCAAGAAATAGGTGAAGTATGGTACCAAATGGACTGGACTTTACTACCGAAAGACATGAAGAAAAACATTATTATCTGCATCGCTCGAACTGAAAAGCCACTCTCCATCACTGTGGGTGATTTTCAGGAAATCTCTTTAGTCAGTTTCGTATCGGTAAGTATTTTATTAATTTTTTTTAGTTATACGAGATTAAGCAAGTATATTGTCCATAGCTAATGCTGTACGATTAAATTAGATTAGGTATACTGGGTGTAAGAGACATAACTTTTTACTAACGTAAAACTAACCAACGATTCTTTACCTCATTTTGAATAAATAGTTTCTTTAAAACATGTATGCAAAATGTAACCATTTTCGAGGAAAACAGCTCAGAACTTTTTGAAATTTTCATAAAAATTAATAAAGTGGTATCGTGGTGTTTTTTGGGGTGATATCCAATTTCGGGAAAAAAGAAACGAAATTTCGTTTTTTGTTAGATTTAGTATTTGAAAATAAAATGTAATATTTTTAGTGACAGTTATTTTCTACGTTTCAGCATAAATTTCGTTTGTTTTGTTACAATAAAAAGCGTGTATGTACTTATGTACGCATGTAAGAAGTTATACTTTGTCGTAATTAAGAAAATAATTTTTTTATGCATTCAAACAAACTATAACTGAGCAAACGATCAATAGACGAATGTAAATATTATAAAAAATCAAATTACATATTAGTTTTTTAAATACAGGTTAATAGAAATAAATATATTTACATTTATATCTGCTTCACAAAAATAATATTAAATATTATTTTCGTAAACTCATTCAGTAAAAAATCAAATTTTAATATATTTTTTGAAATATTTACTAACTCAATATCCTCAAAATTTATTTATTTATTAGTATATAAGTTTACTCATAAAAATAATACTTACATAAATATAGCCTTAAATCTTGATACACAATCTTTACAATGGAGAATATTATAAATATAAACTAACAGTGTAGAATGTTAGCTTCCAGAAATTTGTTCTTTTTTTCTTTTCGGTTTATGGCTCTGCTGTTAAGCAATTTGCCAGCTCATTAGGGGGAGCCCCGGTCTGTCTGGTTCTAAACCATGCCGAGGCCTTCGAACATTAATCTTTATAAATTATTAAACCTTATAAATTATGCAATGCACCAAATGGGCAGACAAATACACCCTACACCACTAAACATCCATGCCTCCACCAGGATTCGAACCCGGGGCCATTGGATTGCCAGGCGAGCTATCAACCCACCAGACCACCGCGGTCGGCCAGAAATTTGTTTATAAACAAGTCTTGACAAATGGCAAAGGTGTCATAATTAAAAAAAAAATATGTATCACATAGGCGCGCGCAACTTCGTTCCCCGCTAAAAATCACTCTGATCTGTTTTTCTAAACGTGCCATAAGAATTATAACTTCAAAATGAAAACTTGCACATTAATTTTGTTTAAGGTCAAAGTTGAAATTAATTGCACTAATTTCTTACACTATAACTCGTTTTAAATGATTCAGGTTTCAACAGATGGTTAATTGTTTCGTTAAATATTGTTTTAAAAATACGTTCTTTTAATACGAGATTATCCGCATATCGTTATATTCGCGAGTAATGACCCCAAATCGACAGATGTCCATTGCTTAACGCTGAATAAGTTATAAGTTTATATTTAAATGTCTATTGCTTAACGCTAAATAAGCTATAAGTGTATATTTAAGGAGAATCTGTATTGTAGAGGTAATCAATATTGTAGTGTCAAAGCTCGCGCTGTTCACGATATTGTTCATTAGTTTAAGTGTCCTTATTATAAAATAAAGTTTTTAAAAACAAAGTTTGTCGGTTTTCGTATTTAACTGGCGCTGCGAACAGGATAGTGTCATTCTGCCCTTTATCGGTTTACCGTTGTGCAGAAGTGATTTCCAAATCTTTAGACACTACCGAGAAGAAGGTACGAACCCAGGATCTAGCCACCGTCTACCGTGTCGTCAGAGGAAGCTGCAGTTCTAGTCCGACCTACCAGAAGACCGACGTCAGACAAGCCAATTCAGCCACGACTTTATAGGGAACCCTTTGGTTGTGTACTTATAAATATAAACTCTATGGAATCTTCATTGATTATAGTGTAAGTAAAACATTATATATTTATATATGTAAATGTCTGATTCTTCAAAACGTCTGACAAAAATTTTATTGAATAATAAGGCAAAATTAGGGTTAAGTGAACCAAAAAGTAACACAGAAACAGATTCAACAAAAGAAATTTTAACAAATCAATCAATTAATTTAAGCTCAGAATTAGACTTAAGTTCGTTTAATCAAGTAGATATATTTAATACAATGGAAAACATCCGTTTTCACCCATCACTTTTACCCACATTCTCCGGTGCACAAAATCATCTCGAGAGTTTCATAATTGCAATCGACGAATTCTTTTATCTAGAATATCTAGATTATCTAGAATATAAATAAAGTAATTCTGGCAGCTATAAAATCTAAATTAATAGACAATGCGAGAGAATTTCTTCTATCGAGACCAGACCTAACTAACTGGCTTACGATAAAAGTTGCTTTTAGAGAAAAATTTGGCGACCCTATAACTTATCAAATATTAATGCAACAGCTACAATATATAAAGATTAATAAAAACGAAACGATTTTAAATTTTGTAGACCGATTAAAAACATTCGTTCAAAGAATTATCTCGAAAATTCAGTGCGAAGTTGAGGATCAAACTTCAAAAGTAATATTATTTAGTCAGGTACAGAAAACGTCTGTCCAAATATTAACTTCCAATTCTCCGCAGACATTAAAAACAATGCTAATGCTGCAAAATCCAAACACGCTTGACGATGCCTTTTCACACGTCGTTAATTTTAATATAATCGAGTCGCAGGTCAATTTTACAAATAATACAAATACACAATTTAATGACAATAATACATTTAATAGACCAGTATTCAAACCTTTCTCCCAACATCAAATGAATTTTCCTCAACCAAGACAACCGGCTTTTCCGAGTCAGCCGATTCACGTCCAAGCTCGACCAATGCCGCCGAGGCATTATCCAACAAATGCACAAGTATTTGGGAAACCCCGAAATGTATTTGCCCCACAGACTAAACCTTTGAAATTAGAAACCCCTACACCAATGTCTATTTCAACTGGAGGCCCTTCGAAAATCTATCAAAATCGACAACCTCATAGATTCCCTAATGCATTTCAACAAACCGGTCCGAGAAATTTCACCACTAGAGAACTGACCAACGTTGAAACTTATACGGAACCGCATAACGAAGAGTATTTGGTTGAAGAACCTTCCGAGGAGTATGATTATTCTTCATATTATCAAGATGCCTCTTCATACTATCCTCAAGAGGATCATTCTTCGTTCGAAATACCCAACCCTCAATTCTGTCGACCACCTTCTGCCGTCGGAAAGACTAATGAAAACATTTCGGAAAGAGCACCTGAAAATTTTCGAGAACTTCGCCCTCATCTCCCATCAACCTAAACAACATAGCCCAGAAAATTGAATTACCATCTTTCTATCTTCCTCAAATACAAATAACTGTCCTCATTGACTCTGGTGCTACTGACTCTATCATTTCTCCTAAAATTGCAAATCAATTCCCTGAAAAGATATTTTTCGAACCTTTCGAAGTAACCGCTTGTAAAAACACGTACAAAGAAAATAAAAATTTAACTATACCGTTATTAAAAGAATTAGGAATTAACGATAATTTAGATATGAGAGTTTTAAATTGGCATAATGACTTTGACGCACTGATAGGAACAAAGGATTTGAAACATCTTCATGCATTAATAGATTACGAGAAGAAACTTTTAACTCTTAGGAATATTAAAGTTCCTTTTTCTCTTGCTTATAATAAACCTTTGACTCGACCTATTCAGAACCTTAATAACAACCATCTATGCATTCCGGTAAATTACGAAAAGGGCGTTACTATTCTGCCTTCATTTACAGTTGGAGACCATATTATACCCGACAGTCTAGTTGACGTACGAAATGGTTATTGTAAAATCCCTAATCCCGCTCCTGAAGTAGGTATCAATTTTCATCAAAGGATAAAAGTCATTCCGCACGATCAGTTTGAATTATTAGACCCTCCTAGTGAATATATCAAAAAGAAATTTAATCCTTCGGAACTCCTACGATTGGATCACTTAACACGTTTGGAAAAATCGAAAATTATTCCCCTTCTATACGATTTCAAAGAAATTATGTACCATGAAGGATGTGACCTTTCTTTCACTAGTCAAACTAAACATTATATCCGAACTAATAATGATCGTCCAATATATGTAAAATCCTATCGACACCCACCTTCTATGAACCAGGAAATACAGTCCCAAGTTCAAAAACTATTGGACAAGAAAATTATTCAACCTTCCATCTCGCCATATTCCGCCCCAGTCTGGATAGTTCAGAAAAAGGCAGATGCTTCCAGTAAGAAGAAGTACAGACTAGTAATCGACTACCGCCAGCTCAACGACGTAACCGTTGAAGAAACATGGCCGCTCCCACGTATCGATGATATCCTAGATAACCTTGGCAAATGCACCTATTTCACTACTCTCGATTTAGCTCAGGCTTCCATCAAATCGTGATGAGTTCAGATTCCGTCGAAAAGACTGCGTTCACTGTGAACAATGGTCATTTTGAGTACCTTCGGATGCCCTTTGGCCTCAAAAATGCTCCAGCCACATTCCAAAGAATGATGGATGAAGTACTGAGGGAATATCTATATAAATTCTGCCTTGTTTACATGGACGACGTCGTCATATTTTCAAAATCACTCTCAGAACATATTGACCACATACGAATAATATTCAAGAGATTAAAAGAAGTCAACCTAAAAGTTCAGCCGGACAAATCAGAATTCCTCTGCAAGGAAGTTTCCTTCCTAGGGCACGTCATCACTCCCGATGGGATAAAACCCAATCCAACTAAAGTTGAAGCCATTCAACGTTACCCCATTCCAAAAAGCCAGAAAGAAATCAAAGCATTCTTGGGATTAGTAGGTTATTATAGATGTTTCATCAAAAACTTATCAAAAATTACCTTCCCATTGATCAAATGTCTTCGAAAAGGTAGTTCCGTTGATGCCGAAAATACCGAGTACAAAAATGTGTTCCAGAAATGCAAAGAATTAATTACAAATTGTCCTATCCTCCAATACCCTGACTACAACAAACCATTTAAACTAACTACAGACGCTTCGAATGTAGCGATAGGGAGCGTCCTTTCACAAAATGAACACCCGATAGCATTTCATTCAAGAACCCTCAATACAGCCGAAAAGAACTATTCTACAATTGAGAGAGAACTGCTAGCTATAGTAGAGTCCACTAAACACTTTCGCCCGTATTTGTATGGGCAAAAGTTTATAATCGAAACAGATCACAACCCTCTTGTTTGGTTATCTAAGATCAGAGAACCCAATTTAAGATTAATTAGATGGAGACTCAAATTAGAAGAGTTCAATTTTGAAATAAAATATAAAAGAGGAAAGGAAAATGTCGTCGCGGATGCTCTTTCCCGTATCGAGATCAATATTCACAAATCAAACGACACACATTCTAGTGTTCCTAATGTCGACGATTCAGTTGCTAATCTCGCCGACGTTGATCTTGCAGATTTTGCTTTAGGCAACAAATACGAAAAAATCATCTCCGATCAAGTAAGAGATCTTAACAAGAGCGCAAGCAAAGAAAAACCTGCTGAAAATATAAGAGAGGAAGATGCAGATTCAAACATTACGGTACATTCTAATAATGATACCCAAGGCAAACACCTTCCAGTATCAGAATTACCCGTCAATTACGCTACAAACCGCCTAATAATTGATTACGGAAACCAATTTAAACATGTATATTCGAAGCCATTTAAGAAAAACCACCATTTTGTAGAGATTTCAAAAACCCAACGACAAGACCATATAGTGAAATACTGAAAGAAATAATAAAACCAGATGCGACTTTTACTATTTATATTCCAGACCAAGAACTAAAGATAGAGTTTCAAAGAATAATTAACGCTAATCTAAATCCATCCGCGAGATTAGTCTTTTCTAATACTTATCTTACCGATATCACCGACGACGCGCAACAAAAAGAAATTGTTTCCAACTATCACCAGAATAATCATAATGGTATAACAGAAATCTATAATCAACTTAAACAAAAATATTATTGGCCTAAATTAAGGGATTCCATTACCAACACCAAAAACACTTGTGAAATCTGCTTACAGAACAAGTACGAAAGACACCCTTATAAAATAGCCTACGAAGGTCCTTTATTAGCGGAAAAACCTCTCAAGACCTTACATCTTGACCTATTCCAATTTTCAAACTGCCAATTTCTAACCATCATCGATTCTTTCTCCAAATACGCCCAAGCTTATTTCGTAACTGACAAAAACGCAGTTACCATTGTTGGAAAACTAAGGCATTACTTTTCTCATCATAATTCCCCTTCTAAAATTGTTGTTGATAATGGAGCTGAATTCAAAAACCATCTCTTCAAAGAGTTTTGCCAACTATTTTGCGTAGAAGTACATTATACTATCCCTGGAAATTCATCGTCCAACAGTCCTGTAGAAAGATTACATTCTACATTGCTAGAGAAGTTGCGAATTCTTATGCGAACGCAAAACCCTGACGAAACACCACAAAACTTAATGACCTCTGCTATCTTAATATATAATCAAAGCATCCATTCTACTACAGGTCATTCGCCATTTTCGATACTATATGGTCCCTAATCTTAACGAACCCAATATCAATAATGACCTAACCATTTTCGAACAATATAATCAAAGGAGGAAAAGTGAATTAATACCTTTTCACGAAACAATTTACAAAAACACTTATAAGAAACAGCCCGAAACCACACAAAAACGGAATAACAATATAGAAGCACCCCCTGAATTGATCCCTGATTAGACTATTTACAGAAAAAACACACTACGCAACAAAATGAATCCCCAATACATACCAACTAAAGTGACTAATATGAACAAAAACCAAATAACGGGTGTAACCAGAAAGAAACCTGTAACTACACACGTACGGAAACTCAAAAGACTTAGAAAGACCACTACTTCCTTTTAACCTCCTGACCCGGACAGTGCAGGACCCATCAACCCATTGCCAAGCACTTCGGGTACACAAGTTGCCAAATAATGCTTATTATACCGAGGATATTTCATCATCTTTATTTGTAAATCACTACCATACAACTTATATACCTTTTAACATAACGAAAATCAAACATACTGTATCTACCTTATTCCATAACATAGTAATTATAAGTCATATGATACAGAAACTAAATAATAATTTAACGGCAACTCAATTCCAATATATTTATGCCGAGTATAACGCCACATATGACGCTTTTTCAAAGCTGAATATATACCAGGGTAACGAACCAATCCGGAAAAAACGCGGTTTAATAAACCTTCTAGGAAGCAGTATCAAGTTCGTAACAGGAAATCTCGATAATAATGACCTAGAGACTATTATGCGAAATTTACAAATCTTGAAATATAACCAAATAAATGCAATGCATAAATTAAATGACGTCAGCTCTCTTGCAGGAAGCGTCGTCGCCCGATTAGAAAATAACATACACCTCGTAAACGAAAACGCGAAAGCTATCCGTTCTGCAATTTTAAAATCCAACACCGAGATAAATTTAATGCTGATTATGGAAAATCAACATTTACAAATTATTAGATTAAAAGATTTCTTAGAAAAACTGTTACGCATAATATCCTTTGCGCACCTAAAAGCATTAGATCTTGAAATATTAAATTTAAATGATATCGAAGAGATGTGGAATTATTTGGAAGTACACCATCCTAAAAATGCTCTATGGCCAATAAAACATTTGTCAGAACTTGCACTAATTTGTAAAACCGGCCTTTTAATATTAACTGAAATGGCAATCCTAGTTATTAAGATTCCTATTTTTGAAAAAACTGTATGTAACTTAAGATTTATTTACCCTTTACCCTTTACCTATTTACCCTAAAATATTAATTATACCTAGTAGATATCATTGTAACAATTTGTGGTATGAACAATGTGTAGAAATTAATACTAAGTGGATTTGCTCCAACCCTATCGCCAATGTATGTCTTTTCCCAAAAGATTGCCAGTAAGCCGTTGTTCAGAACCAATTTCAAATGCATACTCTAACGTATCACAGATTCCTTCTACTGTGTACAAAATCCCCTGAAACAATTTACGAGAATTGTTTTCAGTTTCAAAAAATTAATATCCAACATTGTAGTCTCATCCAAAGTAGCTGTGATGTGATAATAAATCAACATAAGTACTCCCTAGAAGTTAACAATATCTCAATACAATTTCCGAAGATTGATAAGATCCAAGATACTAACTTAACACTGGACTTACAAATCAAACACTTGGAAAACATTACGTCTTCACAATTGTGTGCCTCATTTTCCTTCTTGTAATAGCTATAATGATATATCTATGGCTAAAACAAAGAAGAAACAAATATATTCTGATGAAACTCTTACAAAAACTTGTCAACGAGGACGTTGAAAAAACTGAGGGTGGAGGAGTAATGACCCCAAACCGACAGATGTCCATTGCTTAACGCTGAATCAGCTATAAGTTTATATTTAAGGAGAATCTGTATTGTAGAGGTAATCAATTTTGTAGTGTCAAAGCTCGCGCTGTTCACGATATTGTTCATTAGTTTAAGTGTCCTTATAAAATAAAGTTTTTAAAAACGAAGTTTGTCGATTTTCGTATTTAACTCGCGTACATAATACATTTTAGTTTTAATTCCTGGCATACGGAAACTAGCATACTTAAAATTTAGTATACTGTTTGTGGTATACTAGTATATTTTTTGTATTCATTTTGAAAGAACATGTTTTGTCGTGGGGATATTGTGATGTTGTCACATCGTTTTTGACTGATGTAAGATACGAGTCTAAATTAAAAAAAAATGTTTCAACGACGTTTATTGCTTTAGTTGTTACATATCGACCAATTAGCATTTTCCATATATGTTTTTACACGTCTTTGCTTAAAATATTAATTCTGCCGCCGCTTTTCGATTGGTGATATAACAATTTTACAATATTTTTTTGTGAAAACTCTATTGATTTTCTTATGATGTTGTAGCGTTTACAAAATATCCGTCGCTACAGATAGTATTGTTTTGCGCGAGTTTTACTTGAAAGCGCACCTGTATACTCCGGGATGAGTGTCGAGGCAGTCGAACATCCCGCCTCGTGCTGATCACATGTCTCCACGTGAATAGGACGGACAGCGATCTAGAAGTTGATGCCTCTGATATTTTAGACCTTGGTAATATTAGAGCCCGGTTATCTTGAGATACAGTTATTTTGGGATCCAGTATTCTTGTTCTATAGTCATCTTACTTCATAAGCATTCCAGGCTACAAACTTCTTGGACCTCGGTCATTGTAGGTTCCAAACTGTTCGGGCTCTAAGCGTGTTGAACACTGAGCTGTTCAGTAATTGACCATCTTGGTAACTGGACAATCGAAAGGCTGGATAATTGAACAGTACCACAAAAGGACAAGGAGATTATTTTCATTAATATTCCTTTTGTCTACCAATTGATTAATAATACTATATAGTTTGATTTAATTTATTTTAATCTATGTTTCTTTAAGATAATTTATTTTAATCTTCTTTGTATGCTAGATAGAAGCCCTAATACTATGAGAATGTGAGTTTCAGATTGAACCTTTCATTTTATATGCCTAGTTAAGTAGGATAGTTAGATCATTTTTTATTGTGTTATAATTGTTTTTTTTTCATTTGTTGGTCTCTGAATTTATATTTGTGTGTATTCAATAATTATTAATGTTACTGAGTATTTTTAGTTTTTTTTGTTTTTATCTTTTACGATTCCGAAAATCTGGGTGGCGTCTCCGGCGAACGGCTGCCGTAGCTGTAACTTTAGTAACTTTTAAGAAAAAAAAAGTTTACATTACAATATGAAGAATCGTTGGTTAAATATACGAAAGATATTTCTCATACACCCTATATATACAATTACTTTAGAACGAATGTAATAAAACTACTATATCTTTTATCTGTAATTATTTCTACCCTATGAAAAATGTAATTGAATTCATCCTTAGTCTGCTTCAAATTTGCTCATGAATAAGTTGGTTAATAACGGCGACAAAGGATTGCCGACTGTCATCCCTTCTTATTGTTCATGGAATATATTGTGAATCTCTGAGTGCTACATGGAACTAAACAACCTGTTAACGTATGCCCTATGATGACATTATTTTACTATTTTTTTCTAATTTGCCACTCTTTCAGTTCTGAATTCTAGCGATTATCGAGTCTAAAAATAAATTAGTGTTATTGTAAAATTTAGTAAAAAAAAATAGTGAAAATTAGTGAAATTTACTAATCTTCGTTTATTTTTAGATAATGAAACGTGCTTATACCTATATGATGTTTCTGACAACGTTCTGAACAGATCTGCGCATCTCACAATATACACCAACACCAGCAAATACAGACCTGGTTGAATTAAAATTATCAATAAGTAATCGCATTTTAAGTAAATTTTTCTTAATCATTAATAGTATCGAAATATTCCCTTATACTTAACTCACTTGATGTCCCAGATAACGTTTTGAACATATCTATGCATCTCACAGTATACACAAACATCAGCCAATGTAGACCTGCCTTAATTAAAATTACCAATAAATAATTGCATTTTAAGTAAACATTTTTTATTCATTAAAATGTACCCAACTATTTCCTTATTCTTATACTTACGGGATGTTTCTTACAACGTTCTATTGAAGAATGACTCTCAAAGTATAGCTGTTTTACTAGTGCTATGTAAACAATGTTCTTTTTTTCTTCCTGTAGTACTACAGCCCGTTAGTAAGCCTGCAATCGAATCGATCCACCGCTTTCCCTTTTTCGTTTCCGTGCGCCGTTTCTTTTTCTTCGTTAAAGTGTTAGTAAACAGAGTATGGTTGTCTCTCGGAGTGCGTTAGAGCGAGATAGGTATCGATTTTGCCCCTAATTGAATGAATGTGATCAATTCCATTTTTCCTCCGATCTCTATTGGGTCTACTGCCCCACCATCTTTGCAGTTTCCGCAGATTACTGGGATTTTATTGTATTCGTAGTGGAAGTGGAGGGTCACTTTTCCTGTTGAGCACGGTGGTGAATTGTCTCCATGGTGTAATAATTTAGTTTATTGTATTTTTACGGATTTGCATTTCGAGGTCCCAGCCATAAGACTTTAGTTTTGTATTGATTTTGTGACGGTTTTATGAGACTTCTTTTGGGATGATTTAAAACACCAAACTCAAGGAAAGGTTTTCCTTGACAGTTGTCACCTCGACAGAGTGCCCACTACACATGGGTAGCGTTGAAACTCTTTTACAGGTAATATTGTTGTTTTATTTTTTTTGTAAAGTAGTTCGATAACTCAGTGCCAGAAATATGTACGTTCTTCTTTTTCTTGCTGGTTATTTGAGGTTTAAAGCCAGCACACCACGTGTGTGGTCTTCGACTAATTTGCGCCATCTTCTCTTGGCCACGGGGGCAAGTCGTAAAATTGTTTTAAGATTTTTTTTAATATCTTGTTTTTTTTATTTAGGGTTCCTAGACGAGACCACATTTAAGGTTCTTGAACGGAGGCAAATTTAAGGTCCTTGGACGGAACCGAATTTAGGTTCGGTTTGGTTTTGGACCTTACGCCTCGTAATTTTTTTTTCTCTGGGGGGCAATTAAAAATAAGGTTTATATTTCGAGGCGTATTATATATATATATATATATATATATATATATATATATATATATATATATATATATATATATATATATATATATATATATATATATCATCATCATCAGCCTGTGTCGATCCACTGCAGGATGAAGGCCTCTTCAGCATGCTTCCAACTTTCACGGTCCTGGGCTTTCCTCTGCCACTTGGGTCCAATATACTTAACGATGTCATCAATCCATCGTGCTTTCGGTCTTCTTTGCGGACGTTTGCGATCAAGCGATATCCATTCCAGGATTGCCTTGGTCCATCTGTCGTCACATCGCCTCGCTATATGGCCTGGCCATCTCCATTTCAATTGCTTTATTCTTCCAATGATGTCACATACTTTTGGTTGTTCTCTGATCCATGCGAAAGACTTTCTGTCTCGTCTTGTAATGCCAAGTATACATCTTTCCATTCCCCTCTGTGCCACTCAAAGTTTTTGAATTGATTGCGATGTGAGTTTCCAGGTTTCATTTCCGTATGTCATAACGGGTAGAACGCACTGATCGAAGATTTTTCTTTTCAGACAAAGTGGAAGTCTGCTCCTAAACACTATGTTGAGGCTGCCAAATGCCTGGCAGCCACATTTAACACGCCGTTCCACCTCCCGGGCGGTATTCCCCTCCATTGAGATCATCTGCCCAAGATAGATAAAGCTGTCCACAATCTCCAAATCCCTTCCTTAAACTTAAATTCTTCTGTTCTGAGCGAAGTTATTGAAAATAGCCTGACTCTTTTTCAGGTTTATTTTCAAGCCAAATGGTTCCCCAGCCCTTTACAGTTCTTGTATGCGTCTTTGCAGCTCTTCTGGGTCTTGTGAAAGGAGAACAATATCATCTGCAAATCTAAGATAGTTTATGTTTGCACCATTGATCTTTACACCATCCTGTTCCCAATCCAGTTTACGGAATACTTCTTCAAGGCCATCCGAGAAAAGAATAGGCGATATTGTAGGCGTCACCCTGCCGTACACCTCGTTCTACATTAATTCCCACTTCAAGATCATCAAGGTGAATTAGTCTGAGGCCTCATGCCCTGACCTGTCCGCCAGGGATTACCTTCGCAGGAGTGTAGACTCCAGACGGCATAGCTCAAAACGTCATTACCCTACTCAAACCCCTTTTCCAGGTCAAGGTCTATATATTTATGAATATAAGAATTTATACAGATTCTTGTGAATTGGTCTTACACATTTGGCAAGTTGCCATATTGTTCAAATAACAAATATAAATATATAATTTCATGGTTTTAGTATTATTACACAAAAAATGCTCGATTTTCGGTCAAGAATTGTCGATAGGGTTCTGCTACATAGTATATTTAATATTAAATAAGCAATTTACAAAAAACTGCATGTTTTTAAATTTCTTTTTCTTACTTAAATTTCTTTAAGCTGTAATGATATACCATAGAGCCATCAAGCGAATTCAAAATAAAAAATTTAAATAATATCCCAATTACAAATCGAAAGAATTCCTACGACCTATTATTATAGTTTTTCATGCGCTTAGAATGATCTGGAAGCAATTTTAAATAATAAAATTAGCAGAAAAAAAACTTAATGTTAACTATTAATATTTATTTTACAGGATGTCCCAAACTGAACGTAAAGCAGAAAATATTAGATGTTCCTAAAATGAGTTTTTTGACAGCTAATATAGTAAATAATTGAGAGATTAAATGTTTTACATTAAAACGAAAGAACGAAAGATAGATTCGTATACTACATTTCAGCAAATTTTACTCAATTTTATTGGAAATCTGGTCCTTCAGTGAAATCTATTTTTAACTTTAAAGAAAACTTGCATTTTCCTTTAAATAGATACAATAGATACAATTAAAACAAAAGTAAAAGTAAAATAAAAAAACTCACACAAAAGGTATTTCACAGCAGAAATTGAAATTGCCTTTTCATTCTCTAAGACAAAGGTAAAGATAAGGTAATATATAATCATAAAGGAAAGGTGGTATTAAATATAACATAAAAAAACATGGTTGGAGTCAGGCTTCCCACTAGAATGATAGAAAATTCAGGTGGTATTTTTTTATTTTTCTTCAAGCATAACCAGATAGTGCTTTTCGGGATATTTAAAACTATACTAGCGTCCCTAACGCTTGAGTGTGGATTCTCATTAAAATAATCAAGAACCAATTGAGTTGCTCAAAATTCACCGGAACGATGCTGATTAGCATGTTTATTAACAGTTACGTTTTAAACTCGAAGAGATTTACTACTAAACACCAAATCACTTATTGAAACTTCTCGTCTCACGTTTCGCTAACCATTTTAGCATCATTAGGAGATTACATTTTTAATCATTAACATTTAATCTGAGATTAAATCATCTCCTGATGATGCTAACATGGTTAACAAAACGTGCGTCGAGAAGTTTCAAAAAGTAAATTAGTGTTTAGTTAGAAGGTTCCAATATAAGAATTGAGTTCCGTTTTGATCAAAATATTGGTTTATGCAAGAAACTGTAATATAATTGATGTTCCGTTCTGGATGTCTTCTATTAAATTCTTTTGCTGCTTTACGAAAACTTCACTTCACTATAACACAAATCAATCAGTCAAAGTGATATTTGTTAATTAGTTTACAATTGTTGATTTCCACGGCATACATAGTTTTAATAACAGAAAGTACATGTAATTAGAAAAATTATAATATAAATATCACAAATATCTGGGACACCAAGTAATTTAGAACTATAAAAATCGGTACAATTTGATTTAAGGTGGTGCTGGTTAAGAATTCATTGTTAGTTTTTGTTTATTGTTTTTTGTTTTGTTGTTTAAAAAAAATCCTAATAGTACTTCTCGAAAATGGGACCCATAAAAGTTGACGCAGTTTGCCATATTAGCAAAACAAAATTTTGAAACATTTTCTTAATGCCGTTTTCCGAGATCTATCCAACAAAAGAAAGTTTATGAAAGTCGGTCCAGAAATTAAATTTTTAAGGGGGTGATAAATCCTTATCCTGTATACACTGTGTGTGTGTGTGTGTTTATATATATATATATATATATATATATATATATATATATATATATATATATATATATATATATATATATATATATATATATATTGTATATAAGTTGAGTCATTTATTTTAACAGGTTGTAGAACTCGTAAAAGTAAGTAATTTTTACCAAAAATCATTTATATAAAAATTGCAAAATAAAGAAGTTATACAAAACAGTTTCAGTTACAAAATTTGAAAACAGACCTACTTTTTGATATTCTCGACCACTGCGTTGTAGAATTCACAAAGAGAAAGAAGTAAATCTGGCAAAATTTATTTATATAAAAGGTGCGACTTTTCAAAAGGAACAAAACAATCCTAAATTTATGGTAATATGGTTAGATGCTCGATTAACATTAGGGATACACAAGGTTTTGAAAAAAGTGTACGTGAAGGTAATCTACAAACCATCTAATAAATTAAGAGAAGTCCTGGGTAATCCAAAAGATTAAGTAGATCAACATGAAAAATCATGGTATTTAGACACTTTATTGTCAGATTTTTAAAATTAATTGTCAATATTGTGATCAAAGATATATTGGGTAAACTAATAGATTTATATTAGCCAGATATATAAAAAAACATTGCTCTATATCATTCAGTTGACTTTTTCTATTATTAATGCAACATTTAGTTAACGTCAGGTTCATGATTTTTGATTAGGTACGTTTTCATATAAATTGATCATACTCTTGTTTAAGATTAAATTATTACCCGATGATGCTAACGTGGTTAGCGAAACGCGCGTCAAGAAGTTTAAAAAAGTGACTTAGTGGTTAGGGGCAAATTTCTTCGAGTTTAGGTTACATAAATTAAACTTTAATTTTTTATTTTATTAACAATTTTTACCAGTTTTTTTTAACAATTTTTTAAGCTAATGTAATTTTAATTTAAAATGAATTATAAAAACCCAATTTAAAATAACATTTAAAAACTCTTTTTGTCTAATAACTTTAATAAGCTCTCTAAACTCTAAAACAATACATTGAAAAATTAAGATATATTTTTTTATATAAAATTAAAAAAAAAATTAACTGTTTTGATGATGATGATGATGAACATAAAAAAAAAGCTTATAACTAAACTGGAACTTCTTATTAAAAGAATCACCTAATACGTTTATATAAAAATAATGAAAATTTTGATTTCAATTTTTGTTGGTAATTAATTGTGGTTAATTTTTTAAGTAGTATTTGGAAATATTGGTCATATGTATCCTATAATAGTGCAAAATTTTAATGATTTTAAAAAAAAATATTCGAAATAGGTATCGACGAATAATTACAAATAATTAACGTGGAAAAAGAATAACGAATGATTCGAATAACGAACAAAGCTGTGGCGGCTCGTGGGTTTTTAAAGTGGGAGGACGTAGAAGAAAATAGTGCTGCTGAAGAATTTTTTTGATTTCTCCTTCTTCTTTTTTACTTTTCGTGCTATTTAAACCCTGTACAGGAAGTGAACCAGAAAAATGAGTTAAAGAAAAGAAACCGAACGGAAATAAAATGTGGTGTTTTGCTCTGAAAAATTGTTTACTGTGATAAGGGCTGGAGGGGCGGTGCCCCAACGCCCTCCCTTGCGAGCCGCCACTTGAATAAAGTAATGTGGATGAATAACGAATAGCGATTAAAAAAGTTATTCGTTACGGTTAGAGTTCTACGTTTTACTCGAATAATACATAACAGTGTCCATTTTCAATAGTGTAAAGAAATTGTATGACAATTGTTTCAACACACCGATTGCCGTTTTCAAATACGAAACTGCAATGTAGAACTAAAAGGTCTATCAGTAAGAATGATAGAACTTTAAACTTAAATAAAACACACATTTTTTGTTCTAAATCGGTTCCGATTACTTAATTTAAGAGATTCAGATATACAATTTATGATTTGAACAAGGTTTCAGCCAAACGTCACCACGCATCTTTATACAGACCCTTTCGATGACGCATTTTGCCATTTCGCCATATGGCTTGACGAATGTTAGTTTCTACTTTAGCGTTAGTCGCCAATAGTCGTAGGTTTATTGCTATAAACCTATGTTTTCACATGTCCTCAAAGAAAATAATCTAAAGGAGTTAAATCGCATGATCTCGGCGGTCAAGCTCATTTCGTGAAATTTACGAGTTGCTGAACTTGACTCGCAATACGCCCATGTTTACACGGTAAATATGCGGTGGTGTGCCATCCTGTTTTAAATAAAGGTCATCCGCATCGATTTCATCAAATTCCTGGAAAAAAAATCTCTCAGCATTGCTTTTTACTGCTCGGTGTTGATTGTAACGGTGGCTCCTTCCTCATTTTTAAGGAAATAAAGACCGATGACTCTTCCATGCTAAAAGCGACACTAAACTGTAATCTTTTGTGGGTGTAAAGAACTCTAATGTATCACGTGTGGATTAGATTTGCACCAATACCGACTATTTTGTTTATGAATTCTTTGTTCTGATTATATCAGAAATGAGCATCATCGGAGAAGATGATTTTGCGATGAAATTCTTTGCCGGCTTCCACTATTTCGAGGACCTAATCGACAAATTCACGACAAATATGATCATCGGTTGGTTTTAATTCTAGCCTAAGTTCAATCTCAAAATTTGCCAGATTGTCATTGGCGAGAGGCCTAACTAACAACCGAGATGTTGTCATTGTCGGTTACACTTGCTTGAACGGCGGCAATATTCTTAATACTTCTGGCTTTTTTTGCCGTGCAGGCATCATACTATCGTAGAGAGTAAATTCACTTCAGAGGACCACTACGACGAATACTACCATGGGTCTGAATTACTCGTTGAGTAGCACGAGGAGACCGCGAATTTGCGTAATAAAACTGGACACTTTCCAAAGGTTCTCCTAATGCCAAATGAATCATGATTTAATTACAAACCTTTCGGAAAACAACTGACAAGGTATATTAAAAATTATTAAACAAATATGGCCGCCATGAGTTGTAAAAGTTCCATCATCGCTAATGATAATCGCTTTACTTGAAGAAGACATTGTATGTCGAAACAATTGTTATACAATTTTATATATTTAGTAGAAATTTTAGTAGAAATTTAAACCCAAGTCTTCTATTTAAAATGAATTTTCATTAAACATTATTATTATTTTCGTTGTTGTTTTCAAGATCACATAACTTCAGACAAATTTTCAAAACCAGTTAAACAGCAGTTAGTATGTTTGTATTGTAAATGGAAACGTAAGTTCTGCAATAATTGAATATTTATGACACAATTATCAATATAGTAGCCTGCTCCCTAAGATGCAGTTTGGAGAGGGGATGTGTGATTAGGAAAATATAAAGGAGTATAAAGCTTACAAAATTTAATTAAAAAAGCATAAAAGCAAATTCAGTGCTAGTTAATAGTACATCAAAATGGTAATATATGTAAGTATTTTTGTTTTGTTAAATACCTCATATTTTGTTACATGAGTGAAAACTTATATTTTCAATTATTCTTAACACTCTGCAGACGGTCCTCTTCGCTATATTTTAATGATGGATCGGGCCTCATAGGCACGATCCGTATTTAAATGAGAAATACACCTTTTTAGGATTTTCTCTATTTATATAAATTAGTTAGCAATTAATTAATTTAGTTGAAAACATTACATTATTTACCTACATAGTTACCTACATTTATCAACATTCTAAAATAATATGTTCTAAACATACGTTTTGTCACATTTGGTCACACACTTTTTGACTTTCTGTCTTATTTCGTTGGACAAATGTGACATCTTCTTTTTGGTTTACTCGAGGGGCCACTTTTTGCATTTGTTGATAACTCTTCAACTGATTCTGTTAGCCTTCCTTAGCGACCATACTAATTCCATTCTTTCGCTATGAGCTTTTTTCCTTTCGTCACACCAAGTTGTTCCAGTTTTCCTACATTTTTCTCTCTGGCCAACCTTCCAAACGTTAACCTTGTGTCTGAAACAGTCTCTATCCTGAATTTCACTTTGTGTAATATTTGCTGATCTTAGGTCCTCTTTAATTGCAGCAATCCATTTAATTATTTCTACTTTAGCTCTACTCCTATTTTCATAAAATTTGACTATTTGTCTTGTTAGCCTACTCGGATTCATCCGTTTTATGTGTCCGTAAAACTTAAGTCTTCTTTTTCTCATATCGCTATGTATATCTGTGTACTGTTCGATTTCTTGGTTTTCTCGAAGCCGGTATGTTGTGCTATTTATTTGTTTGGGGCCTAAGTTTTTTCTTACGATTTTTCTTTCCTTCAGTTCAATGTCCTCCATGTCTCTCTTTCTATTCAAAATAAGCGTTTCTGCCCCATATATACATTCTGGCTTAATAACTGTGTTGTGACGTCTCAGTTTTATGTTTTTCGATATGCATTTTTTGTTGTAAATATTGTGTGTATGTCTCAATGCCGTTTCAATTTTTTGATATCTACCCTTATTGGCCGCTCTTTCCAATCCATTTTCCATGATTATTTCACCCAAATATTTGAATTGGGAGACTTGTCTGATGTTACCATATTTTGTTTTCAGAAATGTTGTTCTTAGTCTGTTGCAGGTCATGTATTGTGTCTTTTCAAAAGAAATTTATAGTCCTACCTTTCCAGCTGTTTCTTTTAGGATTTCAATCTGTTTTTGTGCCGTTAGATCATCAGCAAACGCCGGACAATCAATTTTGCTGTTGGTTCTCCCCAGTTTAATGGACTGGTTAACATTCAGAGCCGACTTTTATTTACGCCACTCCTGTATTACTTTTCCTAGAGCACAGTTAAATAAGAGTGGCGAGAGTCCATCCCTTTGTCTCACTCCAGTTTTAATTTCGAAGGGCTCTGAGGTGTCACCCATGAATTTTTGAGATTAACTTTTGATCTTGTGTTAGTTAATGTTGCTTTAATAATTGCCAATGTTTTCAGATCTAGTCCTTGTTCTTTCAAGATTTGGAATAAAGATTCGCGGTCAATAGAATCATATGCTTTTTTGAAATCCACAAATGTACAGACGAGATTTTAATTGTACAGTTTTTGATGTCTTAGGCTCAACTTTAGATTCACTATCTGTTCAAGGCAGGATCTGCCAGGTCAAAAACCTGCATGATATTCACCAATTTTAGGTTCTAACTGTCCATGTGTCTGTCTAGTTGACATTGAGATAGAATTTTGTAACAAACTGGGAGAAGAGATATCCCTCTTTCTCCTTTCTTATGTAGTGGATGGATTAGAGCATCTTTCCAATCTTCCGGAATCCGTTCAGTTCGCCGAACTTCTTGTAGAATTTTGGTTATTTCCTTGATTGTACCTGGACCAGCGGATTTCAAAAGTTCGGCAGTGATGCCATCTTTACCAGAAGCTTTGTTATTTTTAAGTCGCTCGATTTTCCTGATTATTTATTCTTCATTCGGTGGTAATGAATCTAGGTTTGTTTGTTTAGGGTTTAGTGTTGGTAATTTGTTTAAGGGCTCGGGGGTAGTTTAGTAGTTGTTCAAAATATTTCGCAAGTTCTTTGTAATTGTCTTGGTTATTTAGAGCTAGTTGTCCGTTTTTCTTTTGGAAGCAAAGACTTTGGAGTTAATTTAATTTTAAATGTTTTGTAAACTTTTCGGGTGTTATTTTTTTTGGAAATCTTTTTCTATTTCATTAAGTTGATTGATTTCATATTTTCTTTTAGTTTGTCTAATTAGTTTCGATGTTTCTTTTGTTACTTCCAAAAAGATGTTATAATTTATTGCTGTTTTTTGACTGTTCCAATTTTTGAATGCTTTACTTCGGCTTAATACTGCTTGCTCGCAAACTTCATCCCACCACGGATGTTTTTTACGTTTTTGTAAAGGGACCAAGTTTTAGGCTGTTTTAATATTTTATGTTTCAATTCTTGCCAGTTCTGTGCTGGTTGTTTATCAAGCTCTTCTGTTAGGGTTGGTTTTATTTTCGTAGGGTCGAACTTTGGTATTACCAGTCTCTTTTGAATAAGTTTTCGATGTTTTAAGCTAAGTTTGATTCTAGTCAAGTAGTGATTCGTGTCTATGTTAGCTCCTTTCCTGACTTTGGCTTTCAAAATCTCTTTATAATTGGGGTACGAAATGGCAACATGGTCAATTTGAAATTCACCCATGTACGTGTTTGGGCACCTCCAGGTCTTTTGTTTTGTTATTTTCTTCTTAAAATGGGTTGACATTATTTTTAGATTAAACTGCGAACATAGTTCAACCAATCTTCTACCATTATGGTTAGTCCATTTATGAGAGGGAAAACTGCCGACTGTTTTCCTGTACTTTTTTTATTTCCCTAGTTGGGCGTTGAAATCACCCAATAGGATTTTTACATGGTTAGAGGGAATTTTAGAGATAGTCTTTTCCAGAATTTCCAGGGCTTATTTACTTTTACTTTTTCAGGATTAGATTTCAGTAGGTTAGAACTTTTAATATTAATATCAAGAGGAGCCGCATCGCAAATTTCAATTTCCGGTTAGCGATAATATAGGATTTTTTTTTAAATTTTGTAATTTTATAGCTCTTTAGCGGAACATTACTGTAGAAATACTATTACATATCTTTTTAGGAAATTGGACGTTCTTCAAAAAAGGTCTCTTATAAATTTTCCATAAATTTACTTTTTCAAACGTTATTCGAGGCTAAAACAGAATGCATAATACATTTTATATTTTTTCAATTTTTCAGTAAGGATTTCAAAAATTCAGTAAGGATCGTGAGTTATTTAAATTGAAATATTATTTGAATTAAAAACGTATTATCAAATTAAAATTCATTAGTAGTTGAAAAAATATTCAATTCACATGGGGTTGTTTGAGGGTTAAATATTTTTTTTATTTGTATCTTCCGCATAAAAAAATGTATTGTAACCAAATTTAATACACATTATCAGCCTTCTGATTGTCATAATCTGAGAGAATGTCAAGTCCTGCAAGTAGTCAGTAGCGTAGTTATAAGATTTTGCTACTTATTAATTTAAAAAATTATCACTACACAGAATATTCGTCTCTACAAAAAGTGTATCTTGATATTTTTTTGGTATTTGCTTCGGTTTCATGGTAAAGTTGACATAATAAAATAACTAATACAATGAAATCAACCTACCTATGAAGATAAGTAATATACATAAACGTCAAATTGACAAAAATTTTCAGTTGCACTTAGTTTTCTACGTGTTAATCATGAGCAACCGAAATAGTTTGGTTATTGTTATTTTAGAATACATTAGGGGGCAAGGCAGAAATATGCATAAGTGTATTAATGCAGAATTAACCGATATTCACCTCTATTACGGAATGACCGGAATGACCGCGGAATGATCCACTTTCCGATCTAACTTTGTTGCCTTAGGTTCGCGATTCTGTTGTCTAATGTTTTGTCTAGAATGCCTCTTATGCTTGGAATCTCGGAATGCTTGTGGAATATTATACCTATCAGCTGAGGCAAGACAGGAGTCAGTTCAGTCAGTTCAGAGTTGTTCTTAAAAGTTTACAACACCATATCAACAATTTGGAGGGACTAAAAAAGGAAATCACAAACAAAAGTTCTAGAGTTCGAAATATTCATTACATCAAAAGCAATAGAACTAAACATGAATTATCAATGTTCTTCTGAGACCTAGAACCAAAGCAAAACAATAAATCAGTTGATATGATATAGACATCTCGCAACATAGTTGAGTAACTGTTGATCTACTCAAGTAAACTATCTGGAGACGTTTATGATAGCAAAATATGTAATATAATCGAACAAAAAGATCTAAGATCTACCTTGTGTAATGACAATCACCCCACAGATTATAACGGCTGCAGGATATACTAAGAATTGCTACAAAAAACATTTCGAAGTTAAAACGTATAGAATGACAAGTGAAAACTCAAAATAATTAGCCATTACTGGTCCATATTACTACCAAGGAAAGATCTTATGCCTCTATTAAAAAATAAGTCGAACCAAATAACTTGACTAATGTTCGTATTTCAAATATCACTGCCTAACTAAAAGAACGTATAACGAACGTATAACGAACGAAAAATTAATCGAAAAAATGGCAGACCGTTCGGATGCAATGGTGACCATCATCACCAAATTCCTTACTAAACTAGAATAGACACACACCTGAAAGTAGAGATGGGAATTTTAGTTCATTTCATCCCATCTCGTTCACGATTAAGATTAGTGCAATGAATTAGTTCTCTAGTTCATTTTAGTTCACGCATAATAAATGTGTAACTTCTGGCGCAAACTAAACTGAACTTATTGGCGATCGAGACCGAATTAACTAAAACACAATATAATGAAAAGATAATACATTTTGTTTTTAATAATTCAATATTATACAACAGCTTTAAAATGCAAATAAATGTTACTCTGAACTCCGAGGTGAGTTAAAAAATAAATACATACATACAGTTAATATAGTCTGTTGTTTTTAATAATTTTTGGATAATTGCATAATTGTTTGTAGTCACACAGTATTATATGCAATCGATCTGACTACACGTACAATTAACCATACTTGAAAACTAATTGTACACATAGTCGGGTCAAATGCAAATATCGAGTGCCCACAAACAATTAAATAGCAGAATTCTTCATAAATTCCATTGAAAACTAAAACAGATTTGGGAATCTTCTAAAATAAATAAAAAATTACTGTTTAAAAATAATATCTGTGTTAATTTTTTTGATTTTAATTGTGTTCTACTTTCTTGCATGACTAGCTTCGCTTTCGAAAACATTTTTTCACAATGAACTTACGTTGTAAGGATGTAAAGACGACTCTTCATGTATAGAGTGTCGGGTATATATAGCGGCGCTCATACCACCATTTTAGATGATCTTCATGTCCATTAAGGGTTCACCTAAGTATCGATCCAATTTAAGTATAACAGTGGTTGTGGGATTTTTCTCCTGACGTACTAATTTGTTGACCGTTTCCTCAAACGTTTCCGCATTGATTCGGATTGTTTTTGTTCTGATGGTGAGTGATGTTCTTTTGTTGACTGTTCAGCTGTTGAATTATTATTACCAAAGAAAGAACCAAGTTTTCTTCGCTATGCACCAACTGTATTATTATAATTTCTTTCATCCTTAAATGCATATTTTTTGAATCTCGGATCTAAAATTGCTGACTCCGCTAATATATTTATATCTTCTACATCTCTAAATCTTCTAAAAAATTTTTTCTCTGAAGACGTGCAATACTGCCTTAAGTTCTGGTTCCATATTGTCTTGGATATAGTAACTTTGAATAGGTCGATACATGACATATACAAAAACTAGAACTTTGGAAATAGTAATGCTCTTCTCTAAAATAACTTATTCTGATATTTCTTTAAATATTTTTAAAATATCGACTAATTTCTGGAAGACAGCCCATTCTGCCGTTGTTATTGCGTTAATCTCAGAGTTTCAAGGGGTAATGTGGAAATAAGAGCGTCTTTAGTAGTAACTGTTTTCTATAGCATATCTAACGTGGAATTCCATCTTGTTTGAGTTTCAATTCGGGTAGACCGATTTGATTTTGAATCTGCTTTAACTTTGCCAAAGCCCAAGAACGTCGCTTAAGAAATGTTACCATTGCTTTAATCTTATTTAAAAGAGGCAGAATTTCTTTAAGGCCGTTTTGCACTAGGTGATTAATCGAATGTGCAAAACAATTATTTGATTTCTAGCCATCATTCCATATAGCCGCGACTATATTTACCGCATTATCGCTAACAACGCAACTAACTTTATTTTCTATTTGAAATTTCTCAAAGTTTGATTTTAAAATTGCAGTTAAATTTTGTGCAGTGTTTTTCTCATTGTAAGAAAAACAGTTTATTAAATGAGATTTTAGTAATAAAGAGTCATTCTATTCATCATTTTCTCTAATAAATAGTGTACAGTCATTGCGGTAAAATTCTCATTATTAATCGACGTCCATGAAACTGTAGTAACATTTACAAATTCAGCTGCATTAAGATCAATCTGAATATTTTCTCTTGCATTAGTTTGATAAATTCTGGGTCTTCAGCTAGGGAAAATGTGTAATAATGCTTTTAACGGGTAATACTCATGTTCTTTACTTTTGGATGTTGCTTTTCGAATGTCCGCCTCCTTCGCGGTGAACTAGGGAACGAGGTTTTTAAGTAATGAACTAGTTCATGTCGTTCACTACATGGAATCGTTCATTTAACTAGTTCGTTCGCGAACTACACATCTTTACCTGAAAGTGGCATGTTTGTTCAATACGGTCGAAAAGGAGCAACGTTTTTAAAATAGTATAATATTAATAATGAATATCTCCAGTATACCTCGCCTAAGGTACTGGACGGGTCACGGGTGGTGGATAGTGAAAGTTCCATTAGATATTAATGGACAGCTGCGAATATCCCAAAATAAGCAGCCCCGAACCAAGGCAAAAAGAAAGCTAAATCCACTTAGCGTCTGACTTGTATCAAGCGGCTGAGTGGTCAGCGTCTGTTCACCAGTGGTGCGGCTGATATTTAAATTCTGGAACTAACCCCTCCAGTCTTAACCTCTGAACCGTCATGGTTCAAACCTTTAATTCAAAGTACAAGATGAAGCGTTCTAGTAATTACAAAATTACCCCAGGAGGTAGACAATCCTCTGCCAGCTTTGCTGGTACAACCGGACTTTCGGATTCTGGGGCGTCCGGGCTTAAACGCAAAATCTTTCAGAGGGAGTCGGAGACCTCTGGCCAACGTCTGAAACCGAAAATAAAAACTTTCTTTGGAACGGTAAATATCAATTCTCTCCTGCGTCCAGGAAAACTACACGAATTGGGGCGAACATTAAATCAGCAAAAAATCCAAATTTTAGCTTTACAAGAAACCAGATTGATAGATGATAACACCTTGGAATTCGGCAACTACAGACTTTTTAAAAGTAAAACGTACAAAAGAATACTCAAAAATACACCACATCTCGGTGTTGCTTTCGGTGTCTCAAGAAACATTCTTGGTTCTATAACAAATGTCTAGCCAGTAAATAATCGACTTATGACACTATCCCTCAAGTGTGCTAACAAAAACTATACATTAATCAATGCACACCTCCCAGTTAACGAAGAAAATAAATCTAATCCTGAAAAAGTAAATAAGTCCTGGGAAATTCTGGAAAAGACTATCTCTAAAATTCCCTCTAACCATGTAAAAATCCTATTGGGTGATTTCAACGCCCAACTAGGGAAATAAAAAAAGTACAGGAAAACAGTCGGCAGTTTTCCCGCTCATAAATGGACTAACCATAATGGTAGAAGATTGGTTGAACTATGTTCGCAGTTTAATCTAAAAATAATGTCAACCCATTTTAAGAAGAAAATAACAAAACAAAAGACCTGGAGGTGCCCAAACACGTACATGGGTGAATTTCAAATTGACCATGTTGCCATTTCGTACCCCAATTATAAAGAGATTTTGAACGTTCAAGTCAGGAAAGGAGCAAATATAGACACGGATCACTACTTGACTAGAATCAAACTTAGCTTAAAACCTCGAAAACTTATTCAAAAGGGGCTGCTAATACCAAAGTTTGACCCAACGAAAATAAAACCAGCCCTAACAGAAGAGCTTGATAAACAACCTGCACAGAACTGGCAAGAATTAAAACAAAAAATTAGTAAAACAGCCTTAAAGTTGGTCCCTTTACAAAAACGTAGAAAACATCCGTGGTGGGATGAAGTTTGCGAGCAAGCAGTATTAAGCCCAAGTAAAGCATTCAAAGATTGGAACAGTCAAAAAACAGCAATAAACTATAACATCTTTTTGGAAGTAAGAAAAGAAACATCGAAGCTAATTAGACAAACTAAAAGAAAATATGAAAACAATGAACTTAATGAAATAGAAAAAGATTTCCAAAAAAATAACACCCGAAACTTTTACAAAACTTTTAAAACTAAATTAACAGGCTATCAACCACAGAGCCTATGCTTTCAAAAGGAAAACGGACAACTAGCTCTAAATAACCAAGACAATTGCAAAGAACTTGCGAAATATTTTGAACAAATACTAAACTGTCCTGAGCCCTTAAACAAATTACCAACACTAAACCCTAAACAAACAAACCCAGATTCATTACCACCGAATGAAGAGGAAATACTTAGGCAAATCAAGCGGCTTAAAAATAACAAAGCTTCTGGTGAAGATGGAATCACTGCTGAACTTTTGAAATCCGCTGGTCCAGGTACAATCAAGGAAATAACCAAAATTCTACAAGAAGTTTGGCGAACCGAACGGATTCCGGAAGACTGGAAAGATGCTCTAATCCATCCACTACATAAGAAAGGAGATAGAACGGATGTAAACAACTATAGAGAAATATCTCTTCTCCCAGTTTGTTACAAGATTCTATCTCAATGTCTACTAGACAGAGCACAGGGACAGTTAGAACCGAACATTGGTGAATATCAGGCAGGTTTTCGACCGGGCAGATCCTGCCCTGAACAGATCCTGAATCTAAAGTTGATTCTAAGACATCAAAAACTGTACAATAAAAATCTCGTCTGTACATTTGTGGATTTCAAAAAAGCATATGATTCTATTGACCGCGAATCTTTATTCCGAATCTTGAAGGAACAAGGACTAGATCTGAAAACGCTGGCAATTATTAAAGCAACGTTAACTAACACGAGGTCAAAAGTTAAATTCATGGGTGACATCTCAGAACCCTTCGAAATTAAAACTGGTGTGAGACAAGGGGATGGACTCTCGCCACTCTTATTTAACTGTGTCCTAGAAAAAGTAATACAGGAGTGGCGTGAAAAAAAGTCGGCACTGAATATTGACCAGCCAATTAAACTGGGGAGAACCAACATCAAAATTGATTGTTTGGCATTTGCTGATGATCTAGCAATTTTAGCTCAAGATGTATTAACGGCTCAAAAACAGATTGAAATCCTAAAAGAAACAGCAGAAAAGGTAGGACTCCAAATATCCTTTGAAGAGACACAATACATGACCTGCAACAGACTAAGAACACCATTTCTAAAAACAAAATATGGTAACATCAGACGAGTCTCTCAATTCAAATATTTGGGTGAAATAATCATGGAAAATGGGTTGGAAAAAGCGGCCAATAAGGGTAGATGTCAAAAAATGGAAACGGCATTGAGACTTACACAAAATATTTACAACAAAAAATGCCTATTTAAAAACACAAAACTGAGACATTACAACACGGTTATTAAGCCAGAATGTCTATATGCTGCAGAAACGCTTATTTTGAATAGAAAGAGGGACATCGAGGACATTGAAAAGAAGGAAAGAAAAATCATAAGAAAAATCCTAGGCCCCAAACAAATAAATAGCACAACATACCGACTTCGAGAAAACCAAGAAATCAAACAATACACAGATATACATAGCGATATGAGAAAAAGAAGACTTAAGTTTTACGGACACATCAAACGCATGAATCCGAGTAGGCTAACTAGACAAATAGTCGAATTTTATGAAAATAGGAGTAAAGCTAAAGTAGAAATAATTAAATGGATTGCGGCAATTAAAGAGGACCTAAGATCAGCAAATATTACACAAAGTGAAATTCAGGATAGAGGTTGTTTCAGACACAAGGTTAACGTTTGGAAGGTTGGCCAGAGAGAAAAATGTAGGAAGACTGGAACAACTTGGTCTGACGAAAGGAAAAAAGCTCATAGCGAAAGAATGAAATTAGTATGGGCTCAAAGGCTAACAACAACAAACACTTCTAATTGTACTTCGCGTGGTCCACCAGGGCCCATACGTGAATAATAATAATAATAATGAATATCAGAATCCAATTATACAAAATTCTCTTATACATAATCCCATTACACAGAAAGTTATTTGTAGTTCCCCTTTTTATATTCTTCGGATAACTTTCGCACCATGTAACAGGCATCGTTTTCATCTGCAGCGAAAATCACTTGATCGTCTGCGAACAGTAAGAGGATAGCGTTTTCCATACGTCCTTTTCAATAGATTTCAGGTACAATTTGAACAATATAGGAGCTAAGCAACAACCTTGTCTTGATCCTCTGGGGGACTTTAAATTAGATGTGAGTACATTTCCAACTTTGACGGAGCCTGTAATTTGGCTATATGGTTTTTTGACCGCATGTATTTAAGTAGGTTTTATATTTTGTTGTTGTTTCATAATGCCCGAGTTTCGATAGCGGCAGCGTGTCACGCATTTTGTGAAGGTTAATATACTAAACTTGAAGACATTTACCACTAAACACCAAATCAGTTTTTTTGAACTGTTCGACGCCCGTCTCGCTAACCATATTAGCATTAATCTGGTGAAGATTAAATCATCTCCTGATGATGTTAACATGGTTAGTAAAGCGTGCGCCAAGCAGTTTAAAAAAAGTGATTTGGTGTTTAGTTGTAAATCTCTTCAAGTTTAGTGTTTCATACCAAAGGTTCCAATAGAAGAATTGAAGGTCAATATACATCAAATGGGTTTCAAGATTGGTGGGGCGTTTGTCTGTCACTTGCCTTATAGTGCATATATTGTCGGTGTAAGAGGGACATGCACAAAGCCCCCTTTGTTCTTCTATCTCGTCTAGATCTTGCTCTATTCTGGCTTTTAGAATATTCCCATATATTATACCAACAGAGCTCAAGACTGTTATTCCTCCATAACTGGGACATTCGTTCCTTTTTCCTGTCTTAAAAACGTTGGAGATAAGGCGTTTTCTAGAATCTCTTGACATCTCTTTACCTGCTTAACCTTAGTTGTTCTCTGTAACATAAATTACATATTTTAAATCCAAAAGTGTCAAAGTTGTATTCCTTAGCAAAGTTTCATAAACTAAGGAAGTTAATGAGACTAATTGTATCAGCATGGTTCGCCAACATATAGCCTGGCAAAATGGCTAGCAAAGGAATTTGAAAATCTTTCAATCCTTAACTGTGTCTTCTTTTATAAATTTAATACAATTCATAAGAAAAGTCGTTTTTTTTTTTAAACCCTTTTAAAGGAGGGTGAGGTCTTGGTATCCGTTAACGTATCATCATTGTTTTCGAGTGTCCGATTCCACATATGTTGAACCAACTGTAAGAGTTATTTGAGTTAAACGGTTTCAGTAACAGGATTGTTACAGAGTAGATCCCTAACAAGACTATGTATGAAACAATATTGCTTCCAGCTTAATGATATATTAGACGAACAACAAGAGGGAACGGGAATAGGCAATCCTCTGTCAGCGTTCTTAACCAACTTATTCTTGAGCAAATTTGGAACCAAGACCAAGAAATAATTCAATTACTATTCGAGGGTGTCGCTAAGAATAGGGATGATGATTTTGCAATTTTCGATACAAAAAATAAAAATCTAGAAGAATTTGTTAAGTTAAATGGTAAATTCGCAATAATAACATTTATATATGAGCTTGACAATAATGATAAATTCACATTTTTGAATATTTTAGTTACTAAGAATAATAAAAATAGGATAGATTTTGATATCTTTAGAAAAAACACTACTAATTCGAGATACATTCCTAACGATTCAAATCATAGCTTCCAAAATAAAATTGCTAGTTTAAACTTTATGGTAGATATTATTTATGTATTATGGAAGGTAGTATTATGGAAAATCACTTGATGGTCTGCAAACAGTAAGAGGATAGCGTTTTCCAAACATCCTTTTCCATAGGCTTCAGGTACAATTTGAACAATATAGGAGCTAAACAACAACCTTGTCTTAATCCTCTGGGGACTTTAAATTAGTTGTGAGTATATTTCCAACTATGACGGAGCTTGTAATTTGGCTATATGGTTGTTTGACCGCATGTATTTATCTAGGTTTTATATTTTGATATTGTTTCATAGAATGCCCGAGTTTTGATAGCGGCAGAGTGTCATGCGCTTTGTGAAGGTCAATATACATCAAATTTGTCTCAAAATTATGTGCGGGGAGTCTATCTGTCACTTGCCCTATAGTGAATATATTGTAGGTGTATGAGGGGCCTGTACAAAACCCACTTTGTTCTTCTATCTTGTCTAGATCTTGCTCTATTCTGGCTTTTAGAATCTTCCCAGATATTATAGTAACAGAGCTCAAGACAGTTACAGATAGTTGAAGCCAGGTCTTCGACAGAGCAATAATGTGACAATTGTAATCCAATGTCTGAATGATTGTGGCGTGTTCATTTTTTTTTTCCTTTATTTGGGTTTTTCGCCACTATCTAAAACTCAAAAAATATCAAAAATACCTGTTCTTATGTAAAGAAAGAATCACTGGGGAAAAACAAAAAACCAAACGGAGACAAATTTCTCAGTGATCCTTTTTTGCAACAAATTTGCCTAACGAACAAAATTTAAAGATATAAAAATGTTATAGAAAATTTTACAAACTTTTAACGTTAACATTTCTCTCCCCCCGTTTTCAAAACTAAACTAAAAAAAAATTATATTAATTTGTAATACATAAAGTAAGGGAGTGAAAAAGGGAGTAAATATATTTTTTTTATATGTCAACGATACTTACATTGACAACAATAGATTTTCATGACAGTGACATACTACCAAAAAAAAATATATAGGTAATGTTTACTGTGTGATTGTTTATTGTACTGATTGTATATTCAAATATTTAAATGTTTTTAATTGTATTCTTTAGAATCGGGAACCATATTGAATTTAAATCTACCGAAGGTATAGCAATACAGTTATTTTTATTTAAATTAATTATAGCGGTTTCTTTTAATCTTCCGTATTTTGTTACCGATTCTTTTAATACCGCCGGTCGCGTTGGTGCGGCGGTAAGAGCATCTGCTTTGCCGAATCCGCGCTGGAGCGGTAGCTGGTTCGATTCCAGCGCTCGGATGGTTATTTTTCTTTCTTCTGTCCGTTTATCTTTCCTAAATGTTTGTGATTGTTTCTAGGCAAGAGTGTAAAATCCGACTACGAATTACCCCTCAGTCACGCCAGTTAAAGGCTGGGTAAGGCCGGATGCCTTCTGAGAAGTGTTCTACGTTGGTCACTCGCCAGTCGGTAGGTTTCCTGATAGACTTATGGGTAGGCACATAACCGAGGGTTTATAGCCCGAGGGGGGTGCTGGCCTGGGTTTGTCGGAAGCTGATGACCGTGGTTCGGAACCCACGTTAAGCTGTAGGTCCAGTCGCTAAATAGCCTAGTTGCTGATGCGCCTCTAACCCAAACACTTTACTTTACTTTACTTTTAATACCGTTTTGGAATTATTCCAATTTATTTTATGACCCGATTCCCATGCGTGTTGACAAATTCTAGATTTATTAAAATCGCCCTTTCTAAGAAGGTTTTCTTTCTCTCTTTTTTTCTCTCTTTTTTTTTCTCTCTTTCTCTTTTATTCTTATATCTAACGGTCTAGATGTCTCACCTATATAGAATTTGCCACATTCGCAGGGAATTTTATAAACCACATTTTTGGTTTTTGTTTGTATTTTGTTGTATATTGTTTGGTTTAGTCTTTGTTAATAGAGATCTAAGGGTATTTTTTGTTTTAAATGTCGTTCTTATGTTGTATTTATTTCCTACTCTTTTAATTGTGTCAGAAATACCGCGGATTAAAGGAATTGTGGGGTTAATAGTTTGAGAGTTATTATTATTGTTATTAATAACTTGCCTGTTTTGTCTAGTATAAACATTTTTAAACCATTTATCTATAAATTTTTTTAAATATACAATCAGTACAATAAACAGTCACACAGTAAACATTACCTATATATATATATTTTTAGTAGTATGTCACTGTCATGAAAATTTATTGTTGTCAATGTAAGTATCGCTGACATACACAAAAACATATATTTACATATATTTATTCGTGGAGCTACATTAGCTGTGGTGTCTAAGGCGTCAGCCTTACGTTACGGCAGTTAATGTGGAGCTGGTTCAAATCCCCCGTACTAGGCAAAAACGTTTTTCTAAAATTCTTGTGAATGTGCCTAGGTAAGAGTGTAAAATCTGACAAAGAATCAGCCCTCAGTCACGCCAGTTCGAGGCTGGTTAAGGCCGGATGCCTTCTGAGAGGTTTTCTACTTTGGTAACTCGCCAGTCGGTAGGCTTTTCGAGATACTTTCGATTAAGCACAAAACCAAGGGTTGATAGTCCGAGGGGGGTGCTGACCGGGGTTTTCGGTAGCTGATGACCGTAGTTCGGAACCCACGTTAAGCTGTAGGTCCAGTCGCTAAATAGCCTTCTCAGTTGCTGATGCGCCTCTAACCCCAAAACTTTACTTTACTTTCACTCGTTACTTTATATATTACAAATTATTATAATTTAATTTTTAGTTTAGTTTTGAAAACGGGGGAAGAGGACCCTCCGAAACGTTAACGTTAAAAGTTTGTAAAAATTTGTATAACATTTTTATATCTTTAAAATTTTGTTCGTTGGACAAATTTATTACAAAAAAGAATCATTGAGAAATTTGTCTCCGTTTGGTTTTTTGTTTTTATCCAGTGATTCTTTCTTTACATAAGAACAAGTATTTTTGATATTTTTTGAGTTTTAGAGTGGCGAAAAACCCAAATAAAGGAAAAAAAAATATGAACACGCCACAATCATTCAGACATTGGATTACAATTGTCACATTATTGCTCTGTCGAAGACCTGGCTTCAACTATCTGTTGTTGAGCTGTTCGACTCCAGGTACGTGGTCTTCAGAAAGGATCGGGATTTGCATGTCCTCGGAGTCGGAAGAGGCGGCGGAGTTCTCCTTGCCGTTTATTCATCTTTACAACCGTCGAAGCTCAACCTGTCCATTTTTGAGGAGTTGTTCCCAAGTTTCGACGTTGTTGGCTGCAAACTACTTATAAGTCAGACCATAATTGTAATTTTTTCTATTTATATTCCTCCAAAATCAATTATAATTACAATAATTACAATAATCTGTTTATAATATCATGAATTATAAAATTCTAATTTTAGGTCATTTTAATTTACATTATCAAATCCTGTTAACTATAAATTATCTAACCAATTTTTGCGAGCACTACACGACTTCCAGGCATTTTTTGATATTCACCAATATAATCACATATTTAATATACAAAACAATATACTCGACTTAGTTATTGTAATAGCGGGAACGTTTATGTGCGCTTACTCAGTATACAGTTGAACCGCCAGGAGATTACTCATACATCATCAAATGACGTCATAAATTTCATATATCATAGACATTATCTCAATATGTTCTATTTCTTTACCGAACGAGAGAGAATGAAATAAAGAATCAATACGTACCTCTTCGGGAAAGAGCAGTATGTTCGATAGTGTACAGGGAGGTAGAAAGAGAAAGTAACAAATAATTAATTGTTCGTACCAGTCTTTAAAAGTTCCTTTATTGAGTTCAGTGGTACTGTTTTGGTTGTCATTTGACTTGTTTTGTTATTGTGTTATAGTGAAATTTTATGCTGTAAAGTCCAGTTTTATTGTAAAATAAGTTCTTATAATAACTACTGTTATTGATTATTTTGTTATCGGTAAGTATTTGTAAAGATTCATAAAGTTTTATTTTCTTAAATAATTCTAACCTAACCATAGATATTTTATTACAAATGTTTAATAAAAAACAATTTATATTGGCTTATTCTAAAAAAAATACTGAAAGATAACCAACCGTTTCAAAATAATAACGGAAATATAGAAGTGCGAACTTTTAAGGTATCTTTATTTGATTTAACATTTTGTGTGATTTCAGATAATGTCGGGAAAAACACTGAAATCTCAAGCCCAACAATTTGTGCTCAATGTTTATGAGTATTTTGAAATGGAAAAAAGGAATGGGGGACCGTTAGAGTCTCTTTCATCTATTCAAGAGGTAAGGAATAGTTAATTTGGTCACGTTTTACTTATATTGCATTAATATATTTTTTAGAGGGTTGTAGCAGCATTAAAAATATCAAGAAAAACAGTGTATTCTGTTAAGAAAAGAACAACTTATTTCTTCTCCTGGAACAAGCAGAGCTCGTGCGAAGACCAAAATAACAGATTTACCTGAAGGAAGTAAAATGGAAGTTCGAAATACCTTGTATAATATGTATAAAGAAAGTAAGTCATTTAAATATAATGAATACATATTAATTGTTTGCCAGTTGTACCAAATACGCCTTTTATTTTTTCACATTAGCAAACATTTTGGCTCTACAATTTAATAGAAAACTGTAAAATCTTGAGCTGACACCTATCTTACTTAAATCTAGCACAAACATTTGGCATATAATGCTATTCCTGGTAAATAATAAAATATTCAGGTATTACCAATCATTATTATAGTACCAGAAATTAATAATTTTTACCAAAACATTCCATTATCAAAAATAAATCAACTTGAGTTGTACTTGTATATACAATGTACATACAAGTGTGTTAACTTAAACTATATTATGATATAGCTTAATTTTCAACAAACAGTTTTATAAACTAAAAATACAAGTATAGCAGTTACTTATGTCTCATAACATACTTTTTTCAATTGTAGAGAAGCATGTAACCATCAAAAGCCCTAATATGGAGTTAAGAAGAAAATCTCTCAAAAGCCTAGCTCCTCTTGAAGGAGCTAGAAGTAAGCTAGAAGAGTATGATGGGAAACGTTTTATAATCATTCATGCCGGCTCTTTGAAAGGATTTGTTCAGGGTGCAAGTTTAGTGATGGCCTCAAAATCTTTGACGTCCGATAACCATGGTGAAATGAACAACAGCATATTTCAAAAATGGATGACGACCGAACTAATCTCAAATTTAGAAGAGCCATCCTTAATAGTACTGGATAATGCACCTTACCATAGTGTACTTCAAGAAAAACAGCCCTGCAGTTCCTCAACAAACGCTGAAATAACTGCTTGGTTAAATGTCAATAATATTATATGTGACGAAAAAGTCACAAAACCTGAACTACTGCAAGTGGCGAAAAGGAACAGAAAAGAGTATATATATATATATATATATATATATATATATATATATATATATATATGGCTGGCATTAAAATCACAATGATAGGATGGAAGTCTTAAAATTTCATGACCAGGTTCCCTTATATATATATATATATATATATATATATATATATATATATATATATATATATATATATATATATATATATATATATATATATATATATATATATATAACCTGGCCATGAAATTTTAAGACTTCCATCCTATCATTGTGATTTTAATGCCAGATAATTAATTTGGGCTAATGCGAAGACATACTATAATAAACATATTGGTAGGGATAGATATAATGATGAAAGAGTATAAAGAGGGATAGATATAATGATGAAAGAGTATAAAATATATGGAAGGAAGCATTGGAACAGTGTAATGGGAAAAGTTTGTAGCACATACAGAGAAATTAATTGAAGACTGGTTTATCTGAGAACAACACATCGTCAATGTTGAAGTTGAGCCTATAATAATCAACGCAAATGAAGGTTCCTCGTCTGAATCTGATGAAGATATGTAGCTATGTAGTTAATGTGATTGATTACTGAACTTATTAATATACCTAATTATTTAGATATAGAAAAAATTATTATTATTTATGAATTATTGTATTTATTTATGTATTAAGTACCTAGTATTTAATACTATGTATAATGATATGAAATATTTAAAGTGATATGTGTAATAAATGTGTAATGCAATTATTTAAGGACCTCTATACTTCCATACCTTGGTAACGTTTTCATCATATAAAAATTGGTCTCGATAATAATGTTTATAGAGTAAATAAAATGATTTGGATCAATAACAAATTAATTCATTAACTACGTCCCTAAAATTTCGTGATAACTTGAAGTTCGTCCAATTTTAACCTACAAAATTCTTCGATCGATCTATAACATAAAACTTTACAATTTCATGACAAACACTCGAAATTTTACGTTAAAATATCCATTTATAACACAACGTCTTATAGTTGCATGTTATAAATATATACAAATAAATGTATCATGCATTTAAATCATAAACATAAATATCCGTCTTTCGAGGCAGTAGCTACGTCCATTATGAAAGTTAGCACTAATTTGACTAATAATTTTTGATTTGATTCGTATGGAAAAAAATTGATGACGCATGGTTAATCTTTGAACGGTTCAACTGTATCTCAGCTTTTGAGAAGGCTCGTTTTGTGTTTTGGAAAAATTTTTTGTAAAGATCTTAGAATCAATTTTTAATTTTTATATAAATATTTTTGTACCATTGTTAGGTTTAATTATAATTATTTTTGTTATATCTATTTGCGTTTTGCATTGTCTTTTAATTGGGCAGTAGCCTGTTAGACAATAAATCATCATTCAAACATCATTCATTCATATATTCAAAATAAAAAATATTTATTTTACATAGGACTGTCTCAAGGTTGACCTGTTTGGGCGCTGCATGGATCTATATTATCTAATGGGAATTGTACCAGAGCTTCCCAAGGAAAAGAAAAAACGGGGATACGTGTACAAAATATACGCATTGTTATTGTACTGCACCTGCTACATTTTCGACATGTTCGAGTTTATCAAACTTGGACAAAATATCATGGAAGGAGAAAATAGTCTAGAGCTCGTTATCACAAACTGCATGATAGCTTCTCTTCATTTAGCCGGATTGCTACATTCTCGTCTGGGTAAAAGTGAGTAAAAATATTTTTGAATGTACTGTATAAGCAATAATGTTTAATATTTATACTTTCATTCTCTTCTTCCTTTTATCTTTTTGGATGTTAAATTTCTGTTAATTTTAGAATTCTTCATCCACCAAGCCAACAACCCAACATTTTTTTTCTGCTTGATGTCATTGTTTTTTATAGTTTTTGTTATTTCTTCTCCCACATCTCCTATTTGTTATATCAGTGGCGGTTGGTCCATAAGGGCACGTGGGTACGTGCTCTACCTATAAATCGAAAAAATAATTTTAGATTTTATATTAATTTATTCTCTGTTCTGTCTCTGATCATGCTTCTCGTGACTTCTAGAGCCTAACATCCATAATGTCATGCGCGGTAACGAAATAGGTCGTGGGTTGCTGAAGCGCATCGATTAAAGAACATGTGCTTTGGGCGCAGACAAGTTTATGCCGCTACTGTTTTCTTTACTATCGCGTACGAAAAACAAAGAGAGCAATGCATCGCTTCGCTAGCAACCCGGAGATTAAATGCATTTTTAACGTCATATCTTGGGCGCTGCCCAATTCTCAATAGTTAGGTGTTTTTTCTATTTTTCGAGTGGTTGCAAAGTGAATGTTTTCAACGATTACAATAGTGAATATGAATTCAGTGCAATATATTAATAGAAATAATGTCACATGAACATTTGGGGACCGAATGTCAATCTTGGACGGTCGACACCGATTAGTTACCGACACCTAAAGTTAACGCACGAACATATAAACGCACATTTAATAAAACAGTGTTTGAGAAGTACCCGTGTTTATGCGAATGCGAGACAACAAATACATTTTCTTGTTTTCCGTGTATTTTGGCACAAGTCAGAAAATCAGTGAGTGTGGGCGATCTTGATCTTGGCTGGATTAAACACGGTGTTAATGATTTGAAACATTTGGACGCAAAGGTAATATCGCATTCTATTTCACAAAGACATTTAAAAAATGAGCTTGAAATTAGTATGTCGGGGAAGACAGACATTCGTTTTCAATTCAATAGTACACATCGGGATTCTATTAAAAAGCACAGTAAAACTGTTGATAGCAATCGTTATATATTTTCTAAGTTAATTGACGGTATAAAATTCTGTGGGGCATTTGAGCTTGCCTTATGTGGGCATGAATAAACCTACACCTCAGAAAATCCTGGCATTTTTAGAGAGCTAGTAAATTTGAAGGCCGAAATAGACAGTATTTTAGAAGCTCATTTAAAAGACTCTAAAAATACATTATTTCTAGGCATCTCCAAAAAATTCAGAATAAATTACTGGATTCTATATTGCGTGTGTGTCGTGATTTATTAAAAAAGGAAATTCACACAGTAAAATATGTTGCCATACAGGCCGATGAAACAACCGATACATATACTCAAATTCAGATGGTTTTTTGGAAATTTCGAGAGATTCTGGGGTTTTTAATAGCAAAACATCACACAGTAAATAGAATTGCAGACGAAATTCCGACGATGCTAAGCGAGTTAGGAATAGGCAAAGGACCTAAGAAACTCATAGCCCCAAAGTTATGATGGTGTTTCCATGATGAGAGGTAAAGTCGAAGGAGTACAAGCCAAAATTACAATATATTTTTAATAATGCATATTATATTCACTACTATGCTCACCAATTAAATCTAATAATTGAAAGGTGTCTTGTGTAATCTAATAAGTGAAAGGTGAATAGAAAAAGGTGTAAAGGTGTTTTTGCGAATCTGTCTTTATTTCCCGCTTTCCTTTCTCGATTATCCAAAAAGACAACTGTTCTGGACAGCGTCATGAAAAAGGCTTTATCCCATGTGGTCCCTACAAGATGGAACTTTACGTTTAAATGTTTGAATACTGTTTACATTTACAAAGAAGAATTGCAATTATGCTTTGAAGAAATGATGGACGCCGAATCGGATAAAAATTTTATTACTCAAGCTCAGGGGTTAATAAATTATTTGGTGGATGATAATTTTAAATTTTGGTTGTTTTTCTTCTATAAAATAATGCCTGACTGCGACATTCTCTTTGATCAACTGCAAAGCAGGCAACTAGATGCACTTTAAGTTAAGAAGAAGTTGGTAACTTTTTCAAGAGACAATATAGAAATACAAATTAATCAAGAATTTAGTAACTTAACTGATCTGAATCTACAACGACCATAGAGAATCGCAGAAAGAGATGGAATATTGCTGACAAGGAGGACCCCAATCCGAATGTCAGTTTCGATGTATACTTAAATGTTGCAAATTTATTTGAAGCTGAAAAATTTGGTGAATATCGAGCCGTCTTTCCAAATAAAGACATTAAAACAGTGTGTAACCTATTTGCAAACGTAAATTACTTAAAATTTAAAAAATAACTCTGGTTAATGTAATGTCTCGGTAATGTACCCATGGGTCGATTTTATGAAACACAGTGGGGCTGTGCCGCTGTTACAAATGTTTGTCCAAAACAATTTAACATCAACATATTTAGTGAATCTGTGAAATTGCTGACTGTTTTGTGTACCGTCCCTATGACGACTGTAGAAAGCCAAAGATGTTTCTCTCAAACCCAACCCAACACTATGAGCCAGGAGATGTGCGCGTTAGCAATGATATCTATAGAAAAAAAAACTTGTGAAGTCAATTTCAAATTTTAATGATCAAGTCATCGACCTCTTTGCTGCTCAGAAATTTACGAGGATGAACCTCAACTACAAACAGATTTAATGATCATGGTCCTGTGGTGAGTTTAGCAAAGTTATATTATTTTATTATCTAGGTACCTAAACTTGAAGAGATTTACCACTAAACACCAAATCACTTTTTTGAGCTTCTCGACGCAAGTTTCGTTAACCATGTTAGCATCATCAGGAGATGATTTAATCTAATTCTAAAACTAAACTATGTTCTATTTATATGAAAACCCTACCTAATGAAGTGGGTAAAAATCATAAATCGTAAAGTTTATTAAGCCTTAGCTTAATAATTGAAAAAGTTGACTGTACGGAATAAGTCCTTTATCTCGGTTCACGATTTTCTTACATTTTTCTATTTGAATGCTTTCATATGCATCCAAAGCCCTATTATTATTAATATTATTATTATATATTATTTTAGTTAGTCTTAAATTACTAATATCTATACTGTGGTCATGCTCGATTGCATGCTGTCCAACAAAATTTTTGTAAATAAAAAAATGTTTTCTAAAAATAAAAAATTTAAAAAACTCAAATTTGAGCGGTTGAAAGAACATATTCCAGAAAAGAGCATCAACATAGTAGAAAATCTTTCGACTGAGACGTTCAACAATCCAGAACTAGATCTTTTAAATAAAGGCCTCAATTTTGCTTCCGTAGTTCTTTGGAGGAAATGGTAGCCGGCAAACTTACCGGGGTCTTCTAAAGCTTTCGTCCGAGAGTGATGTAAAAAAAATTGGAAAAAATATTTCAAATAAAAGTCAAAATATGCCAAATATTTCTAAGGTTGTCAAGCGTCTGCGAGCGAAGGATTGTTCTTATTTAAAACCTGATAATGGAAATAAGGTTATAATAATGGACAAAACTGATTACTCTGAACGCTTTGAAAAACTAATTTAAGACGGTTCATATAAACGATTACCTCGCAATCTATTGTTAAAAATGATTAACGAAGTCAGAGATACATTGAAATCTTGTAACAGCCTTATTTATCCTTCTCTGAAAAGCAAAATACATGTTTCTAATCCAAAAATGCCAAGATTGTATGCTCTACCAAAAATTCATAAACCAGGAAAATTAATGAGACCAATTGTATCAGCCATTGATTCTCCAACACACAACTTGGCAAAGTGGTTAACAAAGGAATTTGAAAATTTAGCAAACCAACTACCTTCCTGTTCTGTGATAAACTCAACCAAATTCATAGAAAAAGTCAAAAACACACATCTACAGAAAGGTGAACTTTTGGTTTGCTTTGACGTTTCATCGTTGTTTCCGAGTGTCCTGATTCCACATATCTTGAAATACCTGAGGGAGTTACTCGAGTTAAACAGTTTTAATAACAAGATTGTTTCTGAGTACAATTCCTTAATAAGGTTATGTATAAAGCAAAATTTTTTCAGCTTAATAATAGGTTTTACGAACAACAATAAGGAATGGCAATGGGCAATCCTCTGTCACCGTTCTTAGCCAACTTATTCATGAGTAAATTTGAAACTGAGGCAAAATGTGAAGTTACTTTCACCTTTGAAGTTTAGTTACTTTCTAAAGGTATGGTTAAGTATGGTTAACTTAAATAGTAAATCCCAAAATATAATATCCACGCATTAACTCGAAAACAACAATAGTTTGCCATTTCTGGATATTTTAGTCAGTAGAAACAATAAAAATAGGTTAGATTTTGATATTTTTGGAGAAAACACCACCAGTTCGAGATACATTCCTAACGATTCAAATCATAGCTTTCAAAATAAGATGGCTAGTTTAAATTTTATGGTAAATAAATTAATTAATTTTACTTTAAATAAAGATAATTATAACAAAGAATTAAAATTAATTAGGGAGGTATCAGAAGTGAACGGTTATAAATAAGAACATTGTAGATAAATTAATTAGAAAATATAAGTTCAGAAAATTATTGAAAGAATCTTCGACTTTTCAAAAGGATCAGAACACTAATAAATTCATGGTAATACCATTTGATACCCAATTAACAAGAAGGCTAGACAAAATTTTGAAAAAAGTGGATATTAAGGTTGTGTACAAACCATATAATAAATTAAGAGAAGTTCTGGGTAATCCAAAGGATAAAGTAGATCAACATGAAAAGTCGGGGATTTACGAAATTAGTTGTCAAGACTGTGATCGAAGGTATATTGGACAAACAAAAAGATCCATATTGACAAGATATACAGAACATATTGCCCACATTAGATATGGGAGAAATGAAAAATCTTGTGTTGCCCAGTATGCAATCAAGCATGACCACTGTATAGATATTAGTAATTTAAGACCAATTAAAAGGTTAATAATAATATGGCTTTGTCTCATCAAAATAAAATCAAAATCATGAACCGAGATAAAGGACCTATTCCGTTCAGTCAACTTTTTCAATTATTAATGTAAGGCTTAATAAACTTCACGGTCCATGATTTTTATTCGCTTCATTAGGTAGGGTTTTCATATAAATAGAACATAGTTTAGTTTTAGAATTAGATTAAATTATCTCCTGATGATGCTAACATGGTTAGCGAAACGTGCGTCGAGCAGTTCAAAAAAGTGTTTTGGTGTTTAGTGGTAAATCTCTTCAAGTTTAGTGTTTCGCACTAAAGGTTCCAATAGAAGAATTGATCTAGGTACCTATTTGAAAATTTGGTGTTTGACAGTTGCACTCGTAATTCTACACAGCAAGTGTGTGTATGATACTAAAAAATGTAAAATTTTTGGTTACCACGCATTTTTCTATCCCCATTTCAAAATTTGGGTATACGTGCCCCACCTGATTTTTCCCCACGAACCGCCCCAGTGTTATATCCATGTCTTCTCTTTATCTTGGCCTTCTTTCAAGGCTCTTTTATCAGTCTATTTAGAACCATTCTATTAATGTATTCATGTGGTCAAACCAAATTAATTTTCTTCTTCCTATTTTGTTCACAATTGGCTCTTACTCGATCATTTCTTCCACATTCCACATATTCTTTTACGTGTATCATTTCAATTGTATTTATCTTTTTCACGTATTTTTTTCGTATTGTCAAATTTTCGCATATATAGGATGATTTTTAGTGCGTCCGAACTTTAAATTTAAATATAACAACCACTAAATTAGATGCCTTCAAACTATTTATATTATCTGAAATAACATTCAATGGCAGTAATGTTTGAAAACAACTCCTGAGCAAGCGTATTCTGTCAATCCAATTTCCGATCACTTTTTCAAACAATTAGGGCCTTATGTCCGCAATTGTTCCAGTTAGGTTGGCCCCGAAGATTTCAATAGTTGCTGGTTTATCAGCATAGACCAAAGATTTAACATAATCCCATAGAAAATATTCTAAATGAGAGCAAATAACACGACATTGGTGGCCAATTAGTAGATCCGTTCCTCGAAATATTTTTCTCTCCGAATTATTATCTCAATAAATAGATTGTTGTGTTGGCTGTATAATACGTGGATCTGTTCTGTTGGAACTACAACTCTTCCAGATTGATACCATTAAAATTAGGAATTAAATGCTAATTGATCATGGGTCTGTAACGAACCCTCATTAACGGTAACCTGCTTTTCAGCTTGATTTTTAAAGATATACAATCCAGTGGTGCCACCACCGTACAATCCGCACCATAAGGTGCATTTTTGCGGATATAACGGTAATTGTTGGATCATTTTCACTCCAAATGCGGCAATTTTGCTTACTAACGTAACCATTTAGCCAAAAATTAGCTTCGTTGCTGAACAAAATTTTTCGGTTAAATTCTGGGTCAAGTTGCAATTGATTTTGAGCCCATTCACCGAACGTATGGCGCAAATGACAGTCTTTAATTTTCTTCTCCTTGGCGAAGTATGCGCGCGAAAATTAATTGACGGTTTCAACTTTTACTTGATGAAAATCCATTATAAATTAGTTTAAAATAAAACTACAGTTTTATACGATTTTCACTGAATTATATTATTCTGACATGTTTCGCCAACGCAGTGGCTTCTGCAGGTATTGAGTATACATCAGGTATTGAGACACTGAAACTACCTGGAATTTATTTTTATCGCGTCTGGCTCGATCATAGCCCACACTATTTTAGAGAAGGAAAAAAGTGTTAAATTATTAGTTTAATAAAGGTCAATTGTTTGTTTCTATTTGGTCATTTAACATTATATTTGAACCTTTTAATTTATTAATTTCTTACGATTCCAACAACGACAAGTTTTTTATTTTTATTTTCTACATGTAGTATTCTAAAATTACCATCGAACTTATGGTCATTACTTAGCAGGTGTTCCGAATAAGCCGAATCAGTTCTTTTATGTTTATATGATTGTTTGTGTTCTGATATTCGTTTTTTGAACATTCTGCCAGTCTGACCGACATAAGCTTTAGGACAATCAGAACAAGTCCTGACTTATTTTCACTTGGGATTTTAGCCTTTTTATTTTTTTTATATTTGCCCAAATGTTTATTTCCCCAATTGTTTTAAATACTATCGCGTGATTGTGTCTATTTTTAAATTTTGCTATTTCATTAGAAGGTTTTCCTATATAATTTAATAAAGTATAATATCAAGGTTTACTTAGATTTACTGGATAAATTTCCGCAAAAGCTTTTTTATATAACTTATTGTTTAAAATATTATCTATTCGTTCAGGTTTATTTATTTTATTATTAACTGTTATTTGTTTAATAATGTTAAGGTCCTTATTAAAATTATTCTCTGTTAATGGAATATTTATTAACTTTATGTTGGTATGGGTGAGTAGACTTATGTATTATAGTATCTGTGTGTGTGGGTTTATAATAAATATTGAAAGTGTGATTTGTATTGATACTACTAATGGTTAGGTCGAGAAAATTGATTGATTTATTTACTTCCATTTCTATTGTAAATTTAATATTCGGGTGTAAACTATTGATATAATTTAAAAAATAATCGAGTTGTCTAGGTGTACCTGTAAAACAAGCAATTATATCATCTACATATCTGTACCAATATATAAAATTATTGCTTATGTTATTGTTTAATATTAATGTTTCCAAATCATCCATAAATATTTCTCCTAATAATGGGCTTAGGGGATTATCCTTCTATAATACCTTCATTACCATTAATAAAATAATAAATCTTATGGTTAAAATGAAAATAATTTTGTTTTAGACAAATATCTATTAAGGTTAATATTTCTTGTTTATTATTACATTTGTATTATGTTTATCTAATAATTTAGAAATTATCTTTATAGAGTCTTTGGGAGGAATGCTAGGAAAATGCTAGGAAAAGTTTGCATTAATAGGAAGAATACATTTTGTTAATTTATTAATAAATTCTATAGAATTTTTGATAATGCGTTTTGGTTTAAAATTGTTATGTTTTGTTATAATCTCTATTAATTTTTTAAAATCTCTTTACAATTTTTAACTTGGAGTAGTAAAGAAACATATGGCTTGTCTTATTGGAAAATTTTCTTTTATTTTATTTTTATTAGAAAATTTCATATTACTGTTTATATTCAACATCTGAAGAAGCCACTGTGTTGGCGAAGCATGTCAGAATAATATAATTCAGTAAATTCGTATAAAACTGTAGTTTTATTTTAAAGTAATTCTTAGAAAATTATTAACCGAAACCGTTTTAGCTCGGATACGAAATACCCACGTTTAGAGACGAAACATTAAATATTAACTGCCTATTAGTTGAACAATATACACATAAAGTTATATTTTTTTCAGAATATATTTTATTTTATTTTTAGATGCACACATATCTTTTTAATATTTATAAAAACCAAGAACAAAAACAAAATCACTCAATTTTTTCCCTTGTACGCATCCACTAATCCTTTAAGCTTTCTTTTGAAAAAATAACCCAAAACAAAAATAAAAAGAGGGCGCAAGACTTTTGCCGATGAGTGTAGTTGACTTCTTGTTCTGCAAAATAGTTCTTTACAAATGTCATGGCCTCCTCTCTGTATTCCGAGATAACTTTGAGTCAAGGTAAGAGAAAAAGGTGGCTGACCACTGAAGTGACTCTCACACTGAAGTGTGAGACGGTGCGTCTTCTGGGTGGAAAATATTGTCTTTTTCTTCAAATGCGCCCGTTTTCCGCAATTTTTACTTTCAGCTTGTTAAGTAATGATGCGTATTATGCCCCTGTTATTGTTTTCCCTTATCAAGATAGTCAATTAACACTACTCCATGACTATATATAAATTTTTAGTTTTTTAGGAAGATGTGGCCAATCATCCGGTTATAACTTCAAACAGATCAGTAATCATCGGAAATTTTAATATATGTTGGAAAAGTGATTGTTCGAATAAGCGAAAATTAGAGGCAATAAGCGATAATTCTGGATTTAGACAAGTGATAGAAATCTATACGCGTGTATCGCTCGATACTCATTCCCTCATTGATCTGGTATTTACTAATGATTATAATTTGACCGAAGCAGGTAAAAACTTTTCGCAACTTTCTGATCATGAAATCATTGGATTTATCGTTAAATGCGAAACAAATGTGAAAAGGCGTAACTGTATAAACGTATACGTATAAAAGTATAAACTGATAAAAAATTTAAGCCTTAAAGATATGTGGACCACTTTTATAAACATTTTATGAACAACATCTATGAGACAGTTGATGCCGTGGCACTCTTAAAAACGATTAATATTGACGCAACACCGTGGATTACAAATTCTATTAAGCTTACCCAAAAAGAGAGGAACATGGCCTACAAGAAGTTCGAATTAACCAGAAACGACATTGGCTGGAATGATTATAAGATGAAATGTAATAAGGTTTTAATGGGGATTAGAAACGAAAAAAATGGCATTTTATGAACAGACTATTGATCGTAATAGAGGAAATAGTGAGAAAATGTAGCGAATGTTGAAGGAATTGGTGGGGAGTGGCGGAAAGTCCGACGTATTTGAGGATATTGTTTTCCAAAGGAGTGTTGGAAAGTTAGAGGAGAATTTTAACAATTTTTATGCTGAAAGTATTTGGGAGATAGCTCGAACCATTCCAAATCAGATTCAAACATTTGACAGTACCGTTGACATCTATTCAGGTGAAGAAAGTTTGGATCGATTTGATTTATTAACATTATCTCAATTGAGAGATATTGTCCACATCTGATGATATATGTAATATAAAATTTTTAACGAGCGTATTTTAACAAGTGGGCTATCCATTTTATTTAACCAATATGTCGTTTGTCAGTGGTGGAGTTCCAAGGAATGCGAAAGTGAGCATCATTGTTCCAATACCAAAGGTTGAAAATCCTGTATTACCAGAGGATTTTAGGCCTATCAATCTATTGTCAATTGTTGACAAAATATTGGGTTTAGGGTTTACGGTTAGAGGCGCATCAGCATCTTAGACTGTGTGTGTGTGTGCGTGTGCGTGTGCGTGTGCGTGTGCGTGTGGGTGGGTGTGCGTGTGCGGGTGTGCGTGCGCGTGCACGTGGGCGTGTGCGTGTGCTTGTGCGTGTGCGTGTGCGTGTGGGTGTGTGTGTGTGTGTGTGTGTGTGTGTGTGTGTGTGTGTGTGTGTGTGTGTGTGTGTGTGTGTGTGTGTGTGTGTGTGTAGGGTAGGAAGTAAGACGGACAGAAGAATTAAAGAAAAACACCCATCCGAGGGATAGAATCGAACCAGCTACTTTTGGATTGCCAGGCAGGCTACTAACCCACCAGACCATTGCGGTCGACTAAAAAATATTGGAAATAGTGGTGTGTAGACAGTTGCGTAGATACTTTGAAAAGTAGAATTACATTTATGTGGGACATCGGGATTTCATGATAAACATTCATGCGAGTCTGCACTGCAACATCTTTGTACAAAATGGCGCCAAGATATTAGTGACGATAATGTTTTTGGTGTATATATGGACCTAAAACGTGCTTTTGAGACTATAAACAGAGAAGATCTGATTGTGAAGCAATGGTACGGAGGTAGCACAAGGGAGCATATTGGGGCCCTTTTTGTTTCTTTTATACATCAATAATCTGTATAAAATTAAAAAAAAAATAGACTTAAATTTGTTTGTAGACGATACGCTCCTTTCAATAACGTGACAGTATTATGACCAAATGGTGAAAAATCGTAATTTAGAACCCTCTATATTAGATAATTAGCTATGTGTGAATAAATTAAAATTAAATTCTGAGAAGGGGTATTTGCAAGTTCTTTACTGATAAAAATTCTAATATTTACATTGGGAACAACAGCACTGAAATCGTAGATCAAGTTAAATATCTAAGTGTAATTCTTGATTCTTAATTGAAGTTATGTGCTCATGTAAATTACATGAATAAGAAATAAATAAGAAATAGGGTTCTTTCGTAGAATATCACATAACTTAAGTAATTGGTCAAAATTGTTAATATATAATACCATAATTTATCCCCATTTTAGCTACTGTAGCTCATTGTTGTTAGGTTGTAATAAAAATGAAATAAACGGTGGATTTGATGTTGCGCTCTTTGGGCTGGTGCTCTGTATGGCCCAGTATTGCATTTTTTATTACATATTACAAATTTTGAACGCAGTACCTATATGCAGAAATCTTTTTGGGAATGGTATTCGGCTGTTCAATAGTCTGCCAGCAAAGCTAAACAGTATAGAGAATTTGGGAATATTTTTAGATAGAATCCGTAAACATTATTTGGCAAAATAGGTCAGTTTGTTGTTAAAAATAGGTAGGTATGTCTAATTTTGTATGGACTAGTGTGTATATATTGAATTTATATTATTATAATATATATCATATATGGATATATTTGTATTATGTATAGACTGTGCAAATAAAATTGATTGAATTATTATTATTCTGCTTATCCTTGCTCATGCTCATCTCAGCTCATGCTGGTCGATATTGCAATGCCAAGAAGAAAGAGCAATTCAGCTCCTCTCACCCTAACATAGTATTTTACGAATAATGTAACACGTCTGCAAGAGCACGGCACGTTGTCCCACTATGGCAATCGATTTCGATGTACCCAGGCTCTCGAGGTTCTTTGAAAATCTCTTACTTATCAGGCCTTCGGTGGATATAAAGAAGGGCACTACATTTACCTTACTCAGTTTCCACTGGTTCTTCAAGTCGTATGCCAGATTTTCATACTTTGTGGATTTTTCCATCTCGGTTTTTCTAATGTTGTGAGAAAGTGGCACTGCGATGTCAATTATAAAAGCTCTTTTCTCCTTTTTGTTGATTAGAATAATATCTGGCCTGTTGTAATCAACCGTTCGATCAGTTGTGATTGGTCTATCCCAGTAAAGAATGTTATCGGATGATTCAAGTACAGGAGAAGGCGAGTACCTATAATATGGAGGTGCGCTTTCTAATAGCGAGTATTAGTGCAATTTGCTGATAAATGAATTTTGCCATCTGATTATGCCGTCCTAAATAAGCATTAGGAGCAAGGGTCGGGCAACCGCCACTAAGGTGCTCAATTGTTTTCCCCAAAGTACCGCATTTCCTGCACTTATCTATTACTTCCAAGTGCAATATATGCCTTTCATAGTTCTTTGTTCTTGTTACCTTATCTTGAATATATATAGTAAAACCTTCTGTTTCTGGGTACAACAGACCATCGGTCAGCCATTTTAGGGACAATTGTTCATCAATGGTGTCATCTTCGAGTGACTTAGGAAACCTTCCATGTAATGTTTGTGCTTTCCATTCTCGAGCGCAAACCGTGAGTGTTGTTCTGCTATCAATACGGTTTTGATTATTTAGGTTTAGTGGGGTGAAACCCCGGTCCTCATTTGCAACCAATTTCATTAGGGCACTGTATGAATCAATGAAGTGTTTTCTCATTCTATTTTCTTGATTGAGACAGAGATTTTTTACCTTCACAAGGCGTCTATCCCCTAATTTTTTTGGGATGTATAGTCTTTTCGTAGATGAGTTTGGATGCAGGCATCGGAACTTTGTTAATGTTCGGCGTGTCAACCTATCAAGTTCATCAAGGTCAGTTTCTGACCATTTAACAATGTTGTAATCAAGTTTTTGCTTTTGAGGTATTCCTAAATATTTGTATGATTCTTCTGGTGCCAGTTGTATGTTACAGAATGTTGAATGTTGACTCTGTACCTTTCTTTTCTGTATGCTAATGGTAGAACATTTGTCCAGTCCGAATGACATTCTGATATCCCTACTAAATGTTTCGATCATTTTTATCAAGGAGTTTAATTTTTCTCTAGTTTCTGCATGTAGTTTAAGGTCATCCATGTATAGTAGATGGGAGAGCTTTCTTGGGTTCCTTATGTTAAGTTTATATTCAATATTGCTGCTGTTCAGTAGTGTCGATAGAGGGTTCAAAGCTAAACAGAACCAAATTGGAGAAAGGTAATCTCCTTGAAAAATTCCTTTTTTAATATTTGTAGTAGCAATGCATTGTTAATCTACAAAAATATTTCTTTACCACTTCCCTATCAGTCACTTTAATGAATTAATCATCTGTGGGCTAATTTTATAGATATTCAGAACTTCAACCAACCAATCGTGTGGGACACTATCAAATGCTTTCTTGTAGTCTATGTAGCAGATATTTAAGTCGCGGTTTCTTTTTCGCGCTTGCTCAAGAACAACAGCATTGATGGTCAACTGTTCCTTGCACCCCATATTTGCTCTTATACATCCTTTCTGTTCTTCTTAAAAATGTTGTTTTTATCACAATGTTGGTAGATTTGTTCATGGAGTAGGATTGTGAACAGTTTATACGATACTGATAGACATGTGATTGGTCTGTAGTTATTGGGTTGCCTAACGACCCCTTTTCTGTACAGTACTTATATATTGCCCTCCATTAATAAGTTGGGAAAAGTGTCTGGGTTTAATAAAACTTCTTTAAATGCATTTGCAAGTACAGGATAAGCGGCTGTAAAGCTTTTGATCCAAAAGTTATGCAATCTATCTGGTCCAGGCGCCTTCCAATTGTGAGTCATCCTGACTGCAAATGTCAATCGCTGTGAAATCGTTACACTCCATATATGGGAAAGCATTTGTCTTTCCTTGAATGGTTTTAACCCAAGGAGCCAGTTTTTCGAAGCCATCTGATTTTTTCCAAACCGATCTCCAAGTCTGCAAAGGAAGACACATCCATATTCTTAAGTTCTGACTTACTATTACCTTCTGCTTCGAGTTCTCTATAAAATTTCTTTTGGCTATTAGCAAATACTGAATTTTGATGTTTTCGCTTTTCTAGTTCATTATATCTTGATAGCCTAGCCCCTTTTGATTAATTATTTTGCCTAACCCGATCTTTAGATCTAACATTTTTTCTCATGTTAGGATCGTCGAAGTCAATGCCAGCTTTATTCGCAATTATTTTTGTTCGCAATTATTCTGTTTCGGTTAGATAGTTTTTCCTTATAATTAGATTTTTACGGTCGGCTAAGTTTTGCTCCGACAACTAGTTTCAGGGAACCTCTTTTTATATTCTTGGTGGAGTGCATTTCTCCATCCAGGTAGCGGCTCATCTCCGCACTGGTTTACGTAGTAATAGGCACACATTACATCAATATTCATTTCGCGTGTCCATCTGATACGTGGAGTGCGTTCGGTTCTAGTGACAGCCCTCCTTATTGGGGGCGAGCCAGCAAGTACCGGAGACTTTCTATCTTCTATTCCATTATTTATTTCCGCTCTATATTGATTTTCTGGTGAAGTCTTTGGTGTCGCTAGATTAAGATGATCTAGTTGTTGTTCACGTGCCTTTTTCGTTGCCATTCTTGGTGGCAAGAGTTGGGAACCGCCACTCGCTCCAGATTCCCCAACCCTGGACAAATCCAACCGACGGTCCCGAAGAGTTCTTGTCCGCAAAACCCTACCACCTTGTGTAATACTATTACATATTTTATTCTCCATAAATATTCTTGGGTTCAAGGGAAAAACGGCCACCCAAGGCAGGGCCCCGATTTGCCATGGGAAAGCTATTTACTACCGGAAGGCACTAGGTGTCCGAAGACATCGTTAGAGACATTTTAACCCTGTACCATTCAGCTCCTCGGCCCGATGCTCAGCTCGGGAGGGAGGTGGCGCCACTCACCAAGCGGATTATTCGCCCCCTGTCCATTTATTACTATTATTATTATTATTATTATATATATATATATATATATATATATATATATATATATATATATATATATATATATATATATATATATATATATATATATATATATATATATATATATATCTATATCTATATATTATTAGGTGCGTAAAGACCCGGTTGGATCACGCAAAACATCCTGACTCATTTTCGAGTGTTCTTTCTAATCCTCCACACCTCTCTCATCCTTTCTCCGTGGATTTTCTTTCTCTCCTCCGTCCACTTTGTTCCTGATCTCCTCGAAACTTCGCTCTCTGATGCAACGTTCCACATATGTATTTTGTGTCTGTATGTTCTTCTATCCTCAATCTCTGTCGGACCCATTTGTGCCTTTGCCAGATCAGTTCTGACTTGTGCGATCCATGGTACTGTTGACTTGTATTGTACTATGTACTGACTCCTTGTATGTACGTAATAATTCTGTTGGTGAGTCTTGTCGATGAGAGTTTACTGATATGTCCATAGAATTTCAACCTTCTTTTTCTTATGTCCGTCGCTACGTTGGACATTCTCTCTGTGGTCTTTCTAAAATGTAGTCTGTATTCTTCCTCTCTCAGTTTTGGGCCGAGAATTTTCCTCATAATTTTGCGTTCTTCTTTTAGTATGTTTTCTATGCCGCTTTTTGTATGGAGTGTAAGGGTCTCGCTTGCGTATAGTACCTCTGGTTTGATTACTGTGTTGTAGTGTCTTATTTTTGTGTGTGTGGATAGGTATTTTTTATTGTAGATATTGTGTGTCTTGCCCTATGCCCCTTCATCTTCTGCAATCGAGTCTTCTGTGCTATCTTCTCTCCTCCTGTGAGTTCGAGGATCTCGCCCAGATATTTGAAGTGAGTGACCCTATTTATTTTGCCGTATTTGGTGTTCAAATTTTGGACATTTAATTTTGAGCAGAAGAATTCGGTTCTTTGAAAAGAGATTTGTAGGCCGACTTTCTCTGCATATTCATTGAGGACTTCTATCTGTTTGGTTGCTCTTGTTTCCTTATCTTTGAGTATGGTTAGGTCGTCTGCGAAGACTAGGCATGATATTTCTATGTTGTTTTTGGTTCGTCCGAGTCGTATTGGTTTCCAGTGTCCTTGATTTTTTAGTTCCTTTTCTCATTCCCTTATGATTTTGTCCAGGACCAGGTTGAAGAGGAGTGGAGATAACCCATCTCCTTGGCGTACTCCGGTTTTAATCAGGGTTCGGAAATTTCTCCCATAAATTTCACTTTAGAGATTGTGTCGGTCAGTGTCTGCTTGATCAATCGTAGTGTTTTGGGGTCGAGTCCTTGTTCTTCTAGGATGTTGAACAGATATTTTCGGTCAATGCAGTCGTATGCTTTCTTGAAGTAAACGAACGTGCAGATGATTGGGACGTTCCTGATAGCTTTGTATTTCAGTATTGTTTTTAAGTTAAAGATTTGTTCAGTGTATGAGCGACCAAGGCGAAAGCCTGCCTGGTACTCGTCAATTTTGTGTTCTAGTTGTTCCTGTGTTCTCTGGAGAAGGCATACTGAGAATATTTTGTAAGTGACTTGTAGTAAGGAGATTCCTCTGTAGTTGTTCACATCTGTTCTGTCTCCTTTCTTGTGCAGCGGGTGTATAAGAGCACTTTTCCATTCATTTGGTAATTTTTCTGGTTGCGAGATGTTCGTGATAATTTGCGTGAGTTCCCGCAGTGAGTTTGGTCCGAGGTTTTTCAATAGTTCCGCGGTGATACCATCTTCACCGGATGTCCTGTTATTCTTCAGTTTTTGTATGTGCTAATGAATCTCTTCCTGTGTTGGTGGTGGTGATTCTGAGTGGGTATAGATACAATTTTCCTTGGGGAATCTTGTATCGCGTTCGGGGCAATTGAGGAGATCAGAGAAATAGTGTGCCAGCTCCTGACAATTCTCCTGAATGTTTAGCGCTAATCTCCCATTTCGCTTTCTAAAGCAAAGATTTTGTGGTGTGTACCCACGGATTTCTCTTGCGAAAGTCCTATAAAAATCTCGTGTTATAATTGCGGAAATTCTCCTCTATAGAGTCTAGTTGTTCCTTCATGTACTTCCTCTTAGTTTGTCTAATAACTTTGGCGGTCTGTTTTCTAGTCTCGTTAAAAAACTGTTGGCTTTCTGGGGATTTTTTACTGTTGTACTCCTGAAATGCTCGTTTGCGTCGCTGCAATACACTTTTGCATTCCGAGTCCCACCAAGGATGTTTTGTGTTCTTTTTCAATGGGGTCAGTTCCTGTGCTTTTTGTGTAATTTTTTTGTGGAATTTTTGCCATGTATCTGCCTGTTCCTTTTCCCATTCCTCTGTTATGTTGGATTCCTTGATCCTTTTCGTGTCGAATTTCTGTAGATGTGCCTTCTTCTGATGAATTCTCCTTGGGGTGAATTTTACTTTGACTCGTGTTAGGTAGTGGTCTGAGGCGATGTTTGCGCCCCTGCGGACTTGAACATCATGAATCTCTTTTTGTTGTAGGTATGAGATCGCAACGTGGTCTCTCTGGAATTCACCAATCTGTTGTATAGGCGATCTCCATGTCTTCTGTTTTCGTGGCGATTTTCTGAGGGATGTTGACATGATCTTCAGGTTATTTTGTTGGCATAGTTCGATGAGTCTTATGCCGTTCTTGTTGGTGAATCTGTGACCGGGGAATTTGCCTACGGTTTTCTGATGGATTTTTTCCCTATTAATTTGTGCGTTAAAGTCGCCCAGTAAAATTTTGACGTCATCTTTTGGGATCTTTGCCATTATCTTTTCCAGTGTTGCCCAGAATTTCTCTATAGACTTGGGGTCTTTCTTGTTGTCCCCGTTTGTGGGGGCATGTACGTTGATCATGGTGTATTTTTTATTGGCGCACTGTATGCGCATTGTCATCAGTCTATTGTTTATGGGGGTAATTTCCTTAATAGAGTTAACTATCCCTTTGTGTACCACAAAGGCCATGCCCAGGAGCACCCCTGGCGACTCGTTTGTCTGTCCTGCTTTTGAATATGAGATAGTTCCCGTAGTCTACCGTGTCCTCATCTGTGATGCGTGTTTCTTGTAGGGCAAGCACAAGTATCTTTTGTCTGTTAAGTTCTGAGATTAGGTTGTGAAGTTTTCCTGGTTGGATTAGCGTGTTGATGTTGAAGGTGCCAATGTATGTGGGAGTTTTATGTGGAAATTTGGAAATGTGGGAGTTTTATGTGGGAAAGCTCCCACTTTTTTGAAATCGTGAAAGTCCAGGTTCCCCAGAATCCGAGCACCCGGTTGCCGTCTGTCGACGGGTGGATTGGTTACCACTTGGGGTATTATTGTTATTATTTGCACGAATCATGATTGCTTATAAGCTTATGGGTCCAGTGTTTCTACTGGGAGTTTAGAACCAGGGATTGTTAGTTCCTGGAGCGTGGTGTACAGCCGCATTCTCTGGGTGAACAGACGCCGAATAGGTTGCCGGTGGTTGCCACTGCAGACGCGACCTGGGTTTTTTTTTGTCAGAGCCCTGTTAGCCGTCTGTTCCCGAAATAAACGTTCGGGTTCAGCCGTTGTCCGCTTCCTGCGATGTGGACGAAGGGTTGGAGCTTTAGGAAGCTCCAACTATATATATATATATATATATTATTAGTATTATTATTATTTTCTAATATGGCTGACATTTTAAAGGTTAACTTTCAACGCATGTGCAATTGTATTACAAACATATTTTTGACTAGTAATGCATTTTCATGTTGAGGATGGAAACTTTTCAGACTATTTTCATATATGAAAAACACATTCCCCTATTTAAACATTCTTCAATATTCCTTGTACATTACTATTACTCAAATCGATGGTCTTTTCTGTCTGTTTTCAATAATTGAAATTATTTCATACCTAAAATTATTTTATATTTACCAGGTAAGAAAGGAGGAGAATATCTTCAGAAGGTAATTGATTTCGAGAGAAAATTATACGCAAGTCGTAATAAGAAATTGATAGATTTATACAAACGCAAGATTACGGACTTTCGAACTACAGCTGCTGGATATTTCTCTTGTGCGTTGCTTGCCGCTGTGTTTTATTGTTCATCATCATTAATAAGGCGTAAGTTTCTGACAAGCTATTCTATTTCTTTGGTAATAAAATGATGTCGGTTTTTCCATTAATGAACTTTGCTGAAAAATAGTTGATAATAATAATTTGGGGGTACCCGATAATGACGGTTTACGACATTGCTGAGAAAGATCCGATTTCTAAGAAGTCCAACAAATATCCGTCAATAAAGAAGCGTTAAAGAGATCTGACAACGAGGATCCCGACGGTTCTGAAAAGAGTTAGTGAGACCATTTTAGAGCTCGCAGGACACAGACATTTAAGAGAACTGGCGACAAAATTGGTGCGAGAAAGCCGACAATGCGCCAGATTGTAGAAGAGAAGAAGTACGGGATGCATAAATAAAGTAATAAAACTGGTGTCGAAGTCTTCGATCCTTCGAAGCCTACATCTGTTGCATGTTCAGTGGCAGTTTGAATTCTCTAGAGTCACTTGATGAAGCTCCATTACGCTGGAACCCGCATTAAAGAATATTCGATTTTTTGCTTATTTTTGCCTAGAAACGATGCTATTAAAAGTAATATAGTTTTTTTTGTAGTGTCAGTAATGATGAAGGAAAAATAATAGATAATGTTCAAGGCAGCGAATATTGATAATATTACGAAAAATAGGAATGAAATTAGTGCTAAATTGTTTGTAGTTTTTTATAATCAGAAAAAAACTATACTCTATTTTACTATATTACTCTATTTTATTCTATTCAGGTAAATAAATATCGGATAAAATCGAAAATAACGAAGTTGTCGGAAAAAACCACCCTAACTCAGAAACTACAAATGATATAAATATTTGTAGTAGTACGGGTATATTTGTAGTGACTGTTAAACTCTTGTTATAACTGCAAACAAAAGAATCAACTGATCAAAAAATGATTATGATTAAAAAGGATATATATATATATATATATATATATATATATATATATATATATATATATATATATATATATATATAATAGGGCTTATAAGGCTTCCTAAAGCAAGGAACACTAAAGTATAAACTATACATCTTTTATGGGGCAACTGTTTCCATCTAAAATCGTGGAGAGTATAGAAAAATAACCGCGAAAATCAGTTGATTCTTTAGGCAAAATTTTTTTATCTGAAAATCAATCAAAATCATTTTATAATCTGCAAAAGTGTAACAACACCCCTTTCAACAAGAGTTCGATTGAATGATTATTAACAATTTATAAACTACAAACGATTATTTCGAATGTAGATATAAGGTTCAACAAATTATCGAACCGTTTGTAGTTAGCGATTTTTTAACAGTTTTCTTGAACTGATAAGATAGCGTAGTTCTCTATACTTACTAGTGTTCTTCGATTTTTGATTCATTCTATCTTCCGTTACATAAAACTACAAACAATAATAAATAGAAATAAACAGATTTCGTAACTTATTAGCTGCTGAGTCATTGTTGCTATTGCAGTATGCATTGTAGTATCAACTAACTGGTGATTTTTAGGGAACAAACGATTCCACTTTTTATAAAATCTTTTATTGTTGAAGATTCTTGGACAACAATTTTCTGTAACTTTATTAACTTCAGTGCTTCCCAGACATAATCAGTGCCGTGATTTATAGGTTAATTTATTCTGTAACAACATAAAACTACAAGAAACATTGAGATGACACCTTACCCGTCATAAACTCGTTGATACAAATATTATCGTTTCAGTAGCACATGTTCTATGATATTTGAAGATTATCAGGAGAATCTACGCTCGATATAATCGTTTGTAGTTTATATATCGTTTGTAGTGAGCTTCTGAAACTTTATCAACTTCAGTGTTTCCCAGACATAATCAGTACCATGGTTTGTAGGTTGTTGGTAATTTTTTCTGTAACTACATAAAACTACAGACAATTTCCATTAACAAACGATTGAGTCGACACGTCACCTATAATAAACTCGGTGGTATAAGTACTATCGTTTTAGTAGCACATGTTCTATAAAATTTGAAAATGGACAGAAGGATCTACATTCGATATAATCGTTTGTAGTTTATAAATTGTTAATAATCATACAATCGAACTCTTGTTGAAAGGGGTGTTGTTACACTTGTGAGGATTATGTTACTTCCCTAAAGAATCAACTGAATTTCGCAGGTTATTTTTCTATGCTATCCACGATTTTGGATGGAATCAGTTGCTCCATAAAACATGTATAGGTTATGCTTTAGTGTTTCTTGCTAGGAAGGAAGCCTTATAAGCCCTATTTACTGACATTCATATGTGCAATATATATATATATATATATATATATATATATATATATATATATATATATATATATATATATATATATATATATATATATATATATACTAGTTTTAGAAACAATAGACGATTTAATTTCTTAGGCTTTAACCTTTTTAATCATAATCATTTTTTAATCAGTTAATTCTCTTGTTTGCAGTTATAACAAGAGTTTAACAGTCACTACAAATATACGCGTACGACTGCAAACATTTATATTATTTGTAGTTTCTGGGTTAGGGTGTTTTTCTGACTTTATTCTGACTATTTTCTGACTTTATTTCGACGTTATTCTCGATTTTATCTGTTATTTTATTTACGTGAATAGAGTAAAAATAATCTTCAGACTACAATAAACTACAAACAATTTCGCACTAATTTTATTCCTATTTTTCGTATTATTATCAATATTTACTGCCTTGGGCAATATCTATTGTTTTTCCTGCATAATTACTGACACTACAAAAAAATTAACTATACTACATTTAGAGAACAAAACCGACATTATTTTCCTACCAATATCATAAAACATTTCTAAGTGGAATATTATTTTGCAGCAAAACAGTTGGCTGTGATTGGAAATGCGACGTATGCAGCCAGACAACTACCTGCGCCAATTTTATCACCATTTAATCACTTTACTCAATTCACGTTGTCGTATCTTTGGTCGATTTCGATTGGCTCTCTATTGTCATTGTGGATCGTTGCTGGTGACCTGATATGTTTTGGGTAATACACATATTGGTTAAAAATATGACTGTTATTTTGAATTTTTAGAGATATATTAAACTAACCGACTGAGAGGATTTTTCATTTCATATTATAAATGCGCTAATAGCAATAGGATTCTGTCAGAATTTAAGTGATATCTAAAGAAAAAAAAAATAACACTGTTTAAGTAATCAAGTGCAACAAATCAAGTACTAGTGATACTTGTTGTATGCAGTAAGAAGTATCCTAACACTTAATTCAATGACATTTCTATAAACATGGGTCTTACTCTTAACTGTTACATATATACTGGGGTAAACAAAAATTAAAACGTTTAAGATTTTTTTAATATTATTTTATAATAAATAGTTAGACTACGTTTTGTAGTTTTCAAAAATACCTCCATTTACTTCCAAACACTTGTCAGCTCTCTTATGAATAGCTCGGGTTGTTTTGTGAATGGATTCGCGTCTCTTCCTTAGGCCCTTTTCACACTATCCACTCCACACCACGCAACTCCACACCACATGTCGGCAACATATTGGTCCCTTTCACATTTGTCCACGCCACGCCACGCCACACCACACCACTCGTCATTTCACACTTATCAACTTTCCATCAATACCTTATCCACTTGAAAAGTGAGACTTTTCTGTTCAGTCTGTTTTTGCCATCGTCATGGACTATTCGACTGAAGAGTTGGCTGGCATGAGTTTAATTGTCCTTCGAAAGTTAAGAAGGTGTTTAAAAAAAAAAGAGAATTTTGGGTACACCCATATATTTCGACCCGACAAAAAGCAGCGCTTTTGACTATTTTGAGGAGCTCTTTGATAATCCCATGAAGTTTTTCATCTTCTTTCGTATGAGCGTGGAATCATTTCAAAAACTGTCTGCAGTTTTAGAAGAAAGTTTGCGCAGATAAGACACTGTCTTGAGGAAGTTTATTACTCCCCAGCAGATGCTGATAGTTACATTGAGGTATGTACCAATCAATATATGTTCAATACGGGGATACATTTTGTCGTTGTAATTCAGACTGTGAATCAAACTTTTGGCCTTCGCTTACGCGGTTGGTTACACATGTTAGGTCCGGTTTCAACAAATTTGAAATGACTCGCATTAACTCCATCCGACAATCCAACATTTTATGATTTGGTACTTTTTTCAGTTGGGGTAATAGCGATAAAAGAAAATATCGACTGTCGTCACCTTTATGTTCCATATTTTTTTCTAAACTCTGCGACAAAGTGACCATAGCTTTTTTCCTCATTTGACCCAATATTTTCTCTATTCATAGACCTTTTAGAAGGAAGGGGGCGAAGTGCTGCACTAAGAGTAGGAGTAATTTATAAACCAATTTCTATTTCATTTGAGTCTTGTTGTTGAGAGGTTATTTCGGAGTCTTCTTTATCATTGGCCCGTGATGAGTCATTTTCACTTGCGATGTCTATGTTTGAAGTAGTTCTGAAATAAAAATGGAATAAGTATTGCTATTTAAAATAAAAACTTTTATGACAAACCAGTTTTTCAAATAAAACTTACTTTTTTCCTGTTACAAAAATTAAGCTGGTCAAAGTGAGCGTACATTTTTCTCTGAGAGCCAACTGATCCCGATGGTAAGTTATATTTAGAAAGTTCACGTGCGAATGAACTTCGAATGCCCTTCCACTTCTTTTGCACGTCCAGTTCTAAAAAATATTTGAATACAAAAAATAATAATTGATATTTTTATTAACTGGTACCTGGCAAGTGGATGTACACTGACTGATCTGCAATTATACTACAAACTTGGAATACCAACTTTAAGTTGCAAAATTAATTAAATATGTAACTAATTGTGTTACCTTTTCCAGCCGAAGAGATGTGGAAGTCTATAGCTGTGTAATTTTGGTAGCGAACTAATTTTCCTAATTGTACTGGCGCAATAGATGGTAAACATATTCGAGTTATTCAACCGGAACATTCTGGATCTCTTAATTTTAACTATAAAAAATTCTTTTCTATTGTACTTCTTGCCTTATGTGATGCAAATTATTGTTTTACCTATGTTGATATTGGAAATTATGGCAACAACCCAGATTCATCTGTTTTTAAACAATCTACTCGAAAAACTTGCAAAGTAATAGTTGTAATATTCCTCAGTCGGACGGAGCCCCTTCCTGGTACAACAGAGCCAGCGTTCCCTTTTGCAATAGTTGGGGATGAAGCCTTCACACTTTCAAACACAGCGTCCGCATGGAGGTACGCATTTGAGTGTCAAGAAAACAAAATTGAACTACAGACTGTCAAGAGTTAGACGTATGATTGAATGTACATTCGGCATTATAAGCAATAAATGATGCATATTTCACTGAGCTATGAACGTTGGTGAAGAATTCACAGTAGATATAGTGAAGGCTTGTGTAGTACTTCACAATTTTGTAAGATTAAGGGACGGATTTTCGTTTGAGGATACATTATCCCAAACTGGGTTGCTTGACATCACTGAAAGTAATAATGAAAGGTCACGTCCCGGTACAAGTATTAAAGATAAGTATGGAGATTATTTAAGGGACTAGGAAGTGTACCCTGGGAAATGTCCAAAATTTAAGTCTTATAAGTATAGCTAATAGTTATGCTACATAGGTATTTTATTTAGGATAATATTATTTTTATATTGGAATTATTTCTTTATAAATATATATTTATAAACCAACTTCTATTTCATTTGACTCTTGTTCAGATGGCATTTCGTGGAATTTTTCAAAATTTAAATGAATCTCGGCTTGTGTCTCTTGTCTGTTGCCTCGCGTGTCGACCACTCCTGCCGCCAAAAAAATTAACTGAGATCGTTAACTTCTCAATTTATGGTGCAAAAGGGCGCTCAGCTAGATTTTGCACGACGACCACGCCAAATTACAATGGCATGGTCCTGCTACTGCATTGAAAATAAATACATTTTTACTTACCAGCTTCTTTCTTTTTCACATCTGTCATTTCTGCATACTCAGAAAACAATGCATTTGCAACTTCAGACCAAGCAAACTGTTTTTTTATGTTTATTTGAATAACCACCGAGTTGTACGTTTTATATACATTCATTTTTCTTTACTTCGCCTATTAACTTTTCAGTATCCAAAAACTCCATGTAATCAAAATTACAAAAAAAATAATCAAAATTACAAAAAAAGGAATCAAAATTAAATAAAAACAAAGAACAAGCTTGGGATCAAATAAGCACTGATAACTGATATGATTAACCACGTATGTATTGTGATTGTGGAGTGGGTGGGGCGTGGCAGAGTATGAAAGTGCCTATTGGTTCTTTCAGGCCTACTATTGACAAGAGGTGGTGTGGCGTGGATGGAGGACTACCCATCGAGACGTTGGAGAGTACACACGTGTTCTCTAGCTCCCGAAAAGTGAGGTTAAGTGCAAACAAACGTTTAGTAAACGTTTAGTGTGTTTTTTGTGAAATTTGTGAATAAGTGCCTTCGCGATGAGCAAAAACCACAGAAACAATTACCTAAAGCAGGTAAAAGAAGCGTACTATACGTATGACGATTTAGTACGCTGACACGCCGAGTGTTTGGAGTATCATAGAGATGCTCTAACTAGTGTTAATAAACAATTAGCGGAAGTAACCGCAACCAATTTAGTGCTTCTCACTGAGAAAACAGTGCTCCAAGTTGCAGTCGACTATATGAAGACTGAAATCAAAAAAGCCGGCGGAAGGGTAAGTGCGGATGGCACGATCTCATTTCCTACGGTTTCTAAAAAAGAAAAAGGTCCACAAAACTTAGTCTCACACCAAACCACTAAGGCCCAGACGGACCAAAGTGGACTAGAAGGAGGCTCCAAAAAAGCCACCGCAGACAAAGAAGGATTCCAACAGGTTTCCTCCAAAACAAAGAAGAAGAAAGGTCAACCAGCAGCACGGGCTCCTGAAGCAAGCCATCCTCAGACAGCGCCGACTGCTCCTTCCTCTTCAAAGGCCGAAACCAAGAAGGTAACGACCGAAAAGCAAATAGCACCGTCCACTACGGAAATACCATCAGTAAGTGCGTCAGAACCAAAAACTGACAACAAAAAACCAATAGCCATTATCCTGACGGATAAAGCTAAATATTTAGAAGTAATGAAGCTTCTAAAAGAAAATAAAGTGGCGGTCGGGCCAGCCATTACCAGGCCTAACGGGGTTTTAATACCCCCGAAGACCGAAAAGGACCGAGAAGCCGTTTGCAAATTGCTCGACGACAAGAGCTTTGCATACGACACACCTAAATCCAGTAAGAAATTTCTACGAGTCTTGTTGAAAGGCGTACTAGAAACAATCAAAACCGAAGTAATCTCAGAAGAACTCCAGAAAATGGGGATCCAACCAACCAAAGTAACGAGATGGCTAACTAAAGAAAAGAAACCCATCGCTATAGTACAAGTTATTGTGCCAAGCGAAGGGAGAAAAATCATGAAGATCACGGAACTCTGTCACCAACCCGTCAAAGTGGAAAAACAGAGAACCAAGAAGTCAATCAATCAACAGAATCAAATAAAGAAACCTCAACATCAGGCAAGTAGAGATGCACATCGCTCAAACCAAACCGGAACTGAATTTCAGGCAGTTCCAATAAGCCAACAATTTTCGACGCTATCGGAAATTGTACTCAACCTCCAGAGAATTCTAATCGCGATTCAACCGAATCAAGATGCGAATTCTCAAAGAAAATCATCGAATTAAATCGACGAAGCAGCTGCAAAGTCGTGAACTTTGCCCGCCCTCGACCACGCCCACACGGACAGTAATCAAGATACGCGTTTTTCATTCGTATCATTCGCGGAATCGGACCTTGCGGTCCGATTCCGATGCAGTAAAGAAAATATTTTCATCAATTTGAATAAGGACGACTATGTTTACCGAAAGGTCTACTAATCGTCACTACCGGGCTAGCTAGAAGCCCCTCGAACATAGATCATGAGCTCGCGTAAGCAAACTAATAACCGCTTTGCGAAGAATTCAGTAGGAACAGGTAAGAGTCGGAAGACTAACCTAAAAACCCAGATAAATAAGAAGAAGAAGAAGTGGCGTGGATGGGAGTTGCGTTCATGTGGCGCCCGCCTACTGTTGATCTCGAGTGGGACCCTTGTGGCTGAGTACAATTATGTGGCGTGACGTGGATAGGTGTGTTAACTCTCATCTCTCTACTCTTGTGTACTTGGTGTGGCGTGGCGTGGCGTGGAGTGAATAGTGTGAAAAGGACCTTATAACTGCTTCTGCATTTACTATCCGGTCGAGTAATGCATCTCAAGTGTCTACTTTAGTTGCATATACAACAGAATTAACCCACTCTCAAAGACAATAATCGAGAGGATTAAGGTCCGGTGATCTAGCTGGCAAATTGTCCCCTTGTTTGGGAAGTTGTTGTTTAATAATTTTCTTACTTGTAAACTGTAGTGTGCTTGAGCGCCATCATGTTGTAAGTAAATGTTTTGTCGTACATTAAACATGTCGTTACATATACGTTAAATATACATACAACGTTAAACATGTCGTACAATATTTTCTAACGGGTGTTGCAAATAATTCTGTATATATATATATATATATATATATATATATATATATATATATATATATATATATATATAACCCTATATAACCCCATATAGGGGTATATATATATATATATATATATATATATATATATATATATATATATATATATATATATATATATATATATAACCCTATATAACCCCATATAGGGGTATATATATATATATATATATATATATATATATATATATATATATATATATATATATATATATATATATATATATATATATATATATATATATATATATATATATATATATATATATATATAACCCTATATAACCCCATATAGGGGTATATATATATATATATATATATATATATATATATATATATATATATATATATATATATATATATATATATATATATATATATATATATTATATATATATATATATATAAAAATCTGCCAACCCGCATTGGACCAGCGTAGCAGATTACGGTCCATACCTTCAACATGGTATTTCAGTATGTTGAAATATGACAGTACAACCTCAAACACGGCCCTCATTCCCCTGAGGCCAAGGGGCAACTACCTACGGCAGCGGGAAGACCTGCCCCAAGGCAGAGGGTGCTAAGAATCACCGGGTTAGATCAGGCTGCCATTGGACTTTTGACATTGCAACGTTAAATATACGGACTATGAAAACAGAGGCCCGATTGCAAGAACTGTTAATCGAACTTGACAACATACATTGGGATATTATTGGGCTCTGTGAAACACGAAGGAAGGGTGAAGAGTTAATCAAACTGGAACCAACTGGACACGTACTCTACACTCGAGGTACGGAAAATGGCCGATGTGGCGGAATAGGATTCCTCATCAATCGAAAGCTGAAGGACAGTGTGGTAAAATTTGAAAGTACATCCGACCGATTAGCCCAATGCGTCATTCAGCTGAATAAAAAGTTTAGGCTTCAAATCGTCCAAGCTTATGCACCAACTATAAGCCATAAAGATGAGGAAATTGAGGAATTTTATGATGATGTGGCCCAGCTTTTATACAAGGAGAAATGTAGGTACAAAATCCTGATGGGTGATTTTAATGCCAGAATTGGAACAACAACAACAGACGAAAATGCAACTGGCCCATATGGAACTGGTGAGCGAGACAATAGAGGTGACAGATTAGTTGATTTTGCTGAAGGACAAGGACTATATATTATGAATTCATTCTATAAGAAAAATATCAGCAGAAAATGGACATGGAAAAGTCCATCTGGGCTCACAAGCGAAATTGACTACATCATGACCAACGATAAAACAATATTTACCAATTGTACTGTCCTTAACAATTTTAATGTTGGAAGTGACCACCGAATTGTACGAGCAAGGGTTCGGATTGACTGTCGAAAAGAGCGCGAAAAAATGGTAAGATCAAAGAAGGGCAAGGTGGATTCTGGAAAACTGCTGGAGAGAGGAAGCGATTTTGAGATTGCTTTGTCAAACCGGTTTGCTGCGTTACAAGATCCAGAGGAGGTGGAAATATCAGTTCAATATGAAGAAATCGCCAACAATGTACTTCAAACGGCTGTTTCAATAGCACCAGAGGAAAAATGTCTCAAACAAACAAAAATCTCCAGTGAGACCATTGATTTAATGAAGAAACGGCGAGCAATGAGAAATGCAGGTAGTCCTTTTGGCAGGGTCGAGTACACTGAGCTCTGCAAAACTATAAGAAAACGTATCAGAGAGGACACGCGCCGATTCAATATGCAGCTAGTGCAAAACACCCTGGAAGAAAACAAAGGAATTAACAAAGCTAAACAGAAGCTGAGAAACAAAAGAACGCAAATATATGCTTTGAAGCGTGAGGATGGCACAGTGTGCAGGGCGCGTACCGAAATGTTAGAGATTGTCAGAAGGTTTTATTCCCAGTTATATGAAGATCAGAGCCAGTCAGGGACAGCAATACCCACAGAAGAACAATATATAATACCAGATATCCTAGTGGAGGAAGTAACAAATGCTATAGAATTGATGAGGAACGGCAAGGCTCCAGGAAAGGATAGTGTAACTGTCGAAATGCTAAAAGCTGGTGGTCGGACGTTACATAAAACACTGGCAAAATTATACTCAAAATGCCTCAAAGAACAAAAAGTACCTGACTTATGGAAAAATGCAGAAGTGATCCTTTTACATAAAAAAGGAGCACAGGAAGATTTAAAGAACTACCGTCCAATAAGCCTCCTATCAGTGATGTACAAAGTTTTCACTAAGATAATTTCTAAAAGAATATTAAAAAAACTGAATGACGCACAACCAAGAGAACAAGCAGGATTCAGAAGTGGATTCAGTATAATGGATCACATCCAGGTTGTACAGCAGGTCATAGAAAGGCACAACGAATACACCATGCCACTGTGCTTGGCTTTTATCGACTACGAAAAAGCATTTGATTCAATCTCAAAGCATGCGATAATGCATGCACTGCTTAGCCAAGGTGTAGAGAGAGCCTATGTAAACCTATTAGAATCGATATATGATGGAGCTACAGCCACAATTCACCTTGATGATCTTGAAGTGGGAATTAATATAGAACGAGGTGTACGGCAGGGTGACGCAATATCGCCTATTCTTTTCTCGGCTGGCCTTGAAGAAGTATTCCGTAAACTGGATTGGGAACAGGATGGGGTAAAGATCAATGGTGCAAACTTAAACCATCTTAGATTTGCAGATGATATTATTCTCATTTCACAAGACCCAGAGGAGCTGCAAAGACGCATACAAGAACTGCAAAGGGCTGGCGAACCATTTGGCTTGAAAATAAACCTGAAAAAGAGTCAGGTTATGTTCAATAACTTCGCTCAGGACAGAAGAATTTCAGTTTTAGGAAGGAATTTAGAGATTGTGGACAGCTTTGTATATCTTGGGCAGAGGATTTCCGTGGAGGGGAATACCGCCCGGGAGGTGGAACGGCGTGTTAAATGTGGCTGGCAGGCATTTGGTAGGCTCAACATAGTGTTTAAGAGCAGACTCCCACTTTGCCTGAAAAGACAAGTATTCGATCAGTGCGTTCTACCCGTTATGACATACGGAAGTGAAACCTGGACACTCACATCGCAATCAATTCAAAAACTTCAGGTGGCACAGAGGGGAATGGAAAGATGTATGCTTGGCATTACAAGACGAGACAGAAAGTCCTGCGCATGGATCAGGGAACAAACAAAAGTCTGTGACATCATTGGAAGAGTAAAACAGTTGAAATGGAGATGGGCAGGCCATATAGCCAGGCGATGGGACGACAGATGGACCAAGGCAATCCTGGAGTGGATACTGGCTTGATCGCAAACGTCCGCGAAGAAGACCGAAAGCACGATGGACTGATGACATCGTTAAGTATATTGGACCCGAGTGGCAGAGGAAAGCCCAGGACCGTGAAGGTTGGAAGCATGCTGAAGAGGCCTTCATCCTGCAGTGGATCGATACGGGCTGATGATGATGATGATGATGATATATATATATATATATATATATATATATATATATATATATATATATATATATATATATATATATATATATATATATATATCTTAAATAAAATTCTCACTATATGTATAATCTCCGATTTGAATTTATCCAGTTAGAAAACTGCATTGATAACGCAAAATTACCATCCTGCAAATGTTGCATCGGTTGTAAATTAAATGGATATAAATAATTCATGTGAAGTGTTCTCCAAGCAGACGATTAATTTATTTGGTAAATATTTGCAATTAGCCTTGAACTAACGCTTGGATTATTTACAACGTTGTCAAGGATTGCCTCTTCTTTTTCTGGATCAAGTTTCAATTGCCGTTCAGAAACAATTCTCACACTTGGAAACATACCAGATTCTCCAGCAGTGATAAAAACTTGTTCAAAAATCCTTCTATTTGGCAGTCTTCGATTCGGAAAACGACGCTGATATTCGGAGACTGCGCGATTTAAGCTTCCGTTAGAAAAACCATAAACAAATAACATATCAGCATATTCACGATAAAAGAATAACGAAGGCATAATGAAATCAATGAAATAATTTTAAAACAATTTGCTAATGACAAAATAATAATTAACTGGTATAAAGAATGGTTGCTTAGAAGTAAAAAAAAGTAAAGGTATATTTTTTCATTTTTTATTACGTTTGTCATCCGTAAAAAGGTTTACCCCTGTATCTCTGAAACAGTTTAGAATATGACCCATGCATATAGAATATAAAGCTGCAAAATTGACATTTTCTCCTGAATCACCCTATATATATATATATATATATATATATATATATATATATATATATATATATATATATATATACCAGGTGTCCCATTAAGGATGGATCGCGGCCGTATCTTAAAAATTATTTATCCCACAGCTTTGGAAAAAAAATTGTACTAAAGAATGAGAAATTCACCAAAAATATTTTTAAGCTTCTAAAACGACCCCAAGAGGGCGTGACGAGCTAAACATTTTTAAAAATAATTTTTTTTGTGTATTTTCAAGTGTTAACCGAGTAAGAAAAATTTTCAGTTATAATTAGCAAACTGTCTTCTACAACTTCGTTTTATGACATTTTGTCGTAACTTCGGGAATAAAGAAGTGGGGGGGAGTTTTACCTATTTAGATAAAAAGTCGTCTAATGTCCGTTTGCCTAAACCGATTTTCTTCAATTTGGATTTATTTAAAAGGCAATTGCTGGGACAATCAGATAATCTGGGAGGTAAATTAATTAGTTTATAAATGAAACCGCGAGGTGGCGTTACATTCAACAATAGTTTTTTTTGAAGTTTGGTTCAGTTTTTTCAGATGGAATGGTCCAGCTTCTACTACATGGCAAGAAAGGTAATTTAAAGAGGAATCGTCCAGTGAAAACCCGAAATCGATATCTCTGACATGTCAAGAGATATTTCGATTTTTCTGAAAAAAATCAGTTATTATTTCACTACTACCTGCATTAAGTTAAAAAATATTAACCTAATGTTTGCCTTCGTTCACACTTTACCCAGGCTTAGGACTGATCCAAATTATTCATGCCATATTAATTTCGAGCGTGTTTAAAGGCCAACGGGCCAACAACGAAGATAATAATAATAATAACAGTCTAATAATTAACAGAATCTGAACTTTAACGCCTTTCTAAATGTTCAAAATGCCTTCCATCCTTAGAAATGCAAAGATTTATTTTTCGACGAGTACTAAAAACGGCAGCTTCAATTTCCGCTCTTGAAATGCTGGTTATTGAATTTTGAATTCTTTCAATCATGTTTTCTCGTGTGGTAGGACGAGTTTGAAAAACAAGGTCTTTTAGTCTTTCGCAGAAGTAAAAATCGAGGACTGTCAAATCCGGTGAGCTCGCCGTCCACGAAAATAAACTACCCCGTCCTATCCAACGATTTGGAAACGAAGCATCCAAGAAGTTTCGAACCACCTGCGAGAAGTGGGCAGGGCATCCATCATGCTGGTACCACATTTGTCTTCTTGTTTCCAACGAAATATCTTCCATTAGTTCTGGCAGTCCATTTTGTAAAAAATATGTTTTACTATTCAAATGTCCATTAAAACTAAAGGGACCAATAATTTTGTCTCCCAAAACACCACACCATACGTTCACACTCCATGTATTTTGGTGGTTGATTTCTAACATCGAGTGTGGATTAGCAACTGCCCAGTAGTGCATATTATGCATATCAAGTTAACGCCTCCATCACTGCTAAAAGTAGCTTCATCAGTCCATAGTATGCGTTTTAAGAATTGTTTATTTCCACTACACATATTTTTTAACCAGTGACAATAATCTAACCGTCTGTCGAAATCGTTATCCAAAAGGGCTTGGTGTAAGACAACATGATAGGGGTGCAGCTTGTTATCTCTTAAGATTCGATGAACGGATGTCTTGCTAATACCTAATTCTTAATTCTTAAATGGGGGTTGGTTTCAACATAAGCCAGAACATTTACGACATTATCTCCATTACGAGTCGAACGTAACCTGGTGCGGACTGGATCTGGATGCACAATTCCTGTTTCTCGTAAGCGTCTTGCTAGACGTGTAAACACCTTCTTCGAATAATGCCTTCTTTCGGGATATTGACTTGCATATTGCCGCTCTGCAATACATGCATTTTCAAAACATTGGAAATACACCGCCAACATGTCATAGGCCTCGTTATTCGTAAAAGGCATTGTTAGATATTATTATAATAATTATTACTAATCAATAAATGCAATGTTGAAAATGTAATGCATTTCAAAACTGACAAGTTAATTTGACTGTTTTTGTTTGTTTCCATGGTTCCCTTCTTACACTCTTTGTGTAATGTACCTAAGGATTGCATGCGTTTATTTGGAAAGCCGAAAACGCATAATTTCATTTTCATTTAGTTTAAAAGAAAGAGTAGGTATATTTATTAATGACTGATTTCAATATTCTGTCAAGTAGTATTTAAGCATCACAAAAGAGAAAATGCAACAATTGGGGAAAGACATTTTTCCGCTTATGTAATTAAATTAGAAAATATTATCAAGGTCAGGATTAGAACATTTATGATGATTGATACTGAATAGATAATTTTATTTTTTAAATAAAATTGTTGCGGTTGCGATTGCGATCTAAATATTACGACCAATTTTTAACTTAATATTACGGTAAAAATTAAAACTAACTGATTTTTTTCAGAAAAATCGAAATATCTCTTGACATGTCAGAGATATCGATTTCGGGTTTTCACTGGACGATTCCTCTCTAAATTACCTTTCTTGCCATGTAGTAGAAGCTGTACCATTCCATTTGAAAAAACTGAACAAAACTTCAAAAAAACTATTGTTGAATGTAACGCCATCTCACGGTTTCAGTTATAAACTAAATAATTTATCTCCCAGATTATCTGATTGTCCCAGCAATTGCCTTTTAAATGAATCCAAATTGAGGAAATCGGCTTAGGCAAACGGACATTAGACGACTTTTTATCTAAATAGATAAAACTCCCCCCCACTTCTTTATTCGCGAAGTTACGACAAAATGTCATAAAACAAAGTTGTAGGAGACAGTTTGCTAATTATAACTGAGAATTTTTCTTACTCGGTTAACACTTGAAAATACATAAAAAAAATGATTTTTAAAAATGTTTAGCTCGTTACGCCCTCTTGCGGTCGTTTTAGAAGCTTAAAAATATTTTTGGTGAATTTCTCATTCTTTAGTACAATTTTTTTTGTCCAAAGCTGTGGAATAAATAGTTTTCAAGATACGGCCGTGATTCATCCTTAATGGGACACCTGGTATATATATATATATATATATATATATATATATATATATATATATATATATATATATATATATATGTATATATATATATATATATATATATATATATATATATATATATATATATATATATATATATATATATATATATATATATATATATATATATATATATATATATATATATATATAGGGCAGACAAACAACACTTTTGCACCGTGGTTTTCCAAACAGTATTCTCTCCATAAACGACACCAAATCTTGTTCTTTTGTTTGACAATCGTTTTTGCCCTTTTTGAATCAAAAAACATGATGTGGTCCAAATGCAAGTTATTGATTGACATTTTCAATTTGAATCAACTTGACCAACTTAACTCAAATTATCTGAACGTAAATATTGTAAATTCCACAGGAATTAATAATATGTAAATAAACATTATTAATTCAATGCAGATTTTTTTTTATAAACGTTAAAGTAGCAATTAAGGGAAAATCGCTAGGAACTCTCCGGATATCCCGATACATATTAATTCGACAATATTGATTTTGTCGTCTTCAGAATAAGATCCTTGAAACATCCTACATACTATATTATAATAATAATATTAATAAAAATTAATTAATATTAATAATTTAGTATATAGGTAGTATTTAGAGGTAACATTTGGTATTTAGTTTAGTACCGTAAACTGGGGTGACATTGGCATCAAGCCTCGGCAGCGAATCGCGGGAGTGGAAAAGGAAAGTGCAGGTACTAATCTGTCTGTGCGTGATTGAGTTTTGTTACGGGAGGTCGTGTCTTGCGTTGCGATGCCTCGTAAGTACGTTAGTGCATTAGGCGCGCGTCATTATCACAATTATAATGACGATAAACTGAAAAAAGGACTAGAAGATAATAAAAAGGGCATGTCTCAAGCAAAAGCAAGTAAAAAGTGGAAAAAAGCTCATGGCATTATTCAAAAAAAGATTAAGCGACAAACACACACAATAAAATAGTTGGCGGCCCTCTTGCATTAAATCCCAAAGAAGAAACTTTGATTGCGGACGCTTTACGTCAATTTGCAACATGAGGCTTCCCTATTGAACGCCGAAATTTGAATTAATAATACAAAAATATTTGGATAAACAAGGTAGGATTAATAAAAACATCAAAACAAAAATAACCATGACCAGATTAAAGGACCAGAACCAGGACCAGAACAGCATCTAACATTAAAAGAACTAGAGCTTTTGTTGGCTGTCCGCAAATAATAGAGTTTTTTGAAAACATTATACCCCACTTCTTGAATACCACAAACGCCTCTGTTTAAGATTATGATGAAACCAACATAACTGATGACCTTCGAAGCAGAAAATTCTTGGTACCTCGATGTACCGATGTACCGTACCAAGAGGGTTAAAAGAGTGCAAGAACATTCTCGTACAGCTATTAGCATCCTGGTTTGTGAAAATTCTAATGGTAACCTCCTTCCACCAATAGTTGTCTACAAAGCCATAAACTTATATGATAATTGGATTTCTGGGTACCTACAGGAACAATCTATGCAAACAGTTCAAGTGGATTGTTCGACATGAATTTATTTGAGAAGTGGTTTTTTTCATTGTTTAGTTCCACACATTAAATAAAATAATGTGACAGGCAGTACTGCAATTGTAATTGGCGACAATTTAGCATCTCATTTTTCTACAGCTGTAATAAAAGCCTCGTTAGAAAATAACATATAACCCCATTGCCACCCAATGCTAAACATTTAATGCAACCATTGGATGTGTCATTTTCTGCATCTATGAAAAAAGTGGCATGAAATTCTAGATACGTGGCGCAAAGAATCGCGTCTAAAATGGTCAATCCCAAAAGAACATTTCCCTGGACTTCTTCATCGCTTATGGTCTGGCCTAGAGAACAAGTCTAAGGAGAATATGATTTCAGGTTTCAGAGCAACAGGCCTTCACCCGTTCTCTGCAGAAGAAGTTCTAAGAAAACTTTCTGATTCTTGTGAAATCGTTGAAGAAAATGAACTAACTAATACAGTAAGCACTTCCTCGTCTCACGCATGTGCTTTTTTTTCATTGATCTCTTACGAAAAAATCGGGGTGAGGCGAATGAACGAAGTCGTAAGCGTGGTAAAAAAAAATAGGCCAGGTCAAGTGATGCAACTATCTGACGAAGAACCGATGCAATCAGTTGAGTTGCAACCTAAACCTTCTCAATCAAAGAAGAAAAAAGAGGAAGATGACGATGTATGCTCTGTAAAACAACAAAATGGAGTACATATAAGGGAGTAGACTGGTTACAGTGTATCACATGCAAGAAATGGGTTTGTGGTATCTCTCATAAAGAGAGTAAAGATCCATACTTTGTATATGCATTTTGTGAAGATGATGATTAAATTTTTGTTTCTTTTTCACTAAATCTGTTGCTTTTAAGACTTGTGGTAATAAAGATATGTTTACTTAATATTGTTTAAATTATTGATTGATTTGTCCGTTACTTTGTGATAGTTCATTTTTTAAAAAGGAATAAACCAATTTGTTACTTTGTTATCTATCACTTTTATTTTTAAACAAAATTTGTGTGACTATACTTAAAAATATATATACTTGACACTACTTTAAAACTGAAAGTTTAAAACTAAAAGTTTTAAAGTAGTGTTTGAGAATGTAAAGTCGTTTTACGAAACTATACTCACACAAATTTTCTTTAAAAATAAAAGTGATAGATAATAAAGTAAAAAATTGTTTTATTCCTTTTTAATATTGTTTACTTTTACACCCATTATTTTATGTGACCTAGTCGTTTAAATAACGAACCATCCTCAGAACAGTTCTACAATAAATATTATTTTTATAAAAAACACAAATTTACATTTAAAAACCTACCATTATCTAATTAAATAATTAATTTTTAAAATTTTTTAACTATAAACAAAAAAAAAAAAAATTAATCAAAAAAACAATAAAAAAATTAAAACTTATTAATTGACCGAAAGTCTCAAGAAATAAAATAATAATAATAATATTAAACGGTCACGAAAATATATGTAATAAAATTTTATTAATAATGTAACCCCAGTTTACGGTATGTATTAAAAACTTATTCAAACGGTACTTTCATAAAATTTATTATCGAATTACTTTGTACATCTATTATATCTAAACCAACTTAAATTTTAGATACACCATATTTGCTTTGTGTCAACTGGAAGTGTTGAAACACTTTATTACTGATTTTTTCGAGAAAGCCAAAGAAATTCAACAATATTTGAATTGCGACGAAGTTGAATCTTACAGGATCCTACAACGGGAATGTATCATTATGCATCAGGATATAATTCGGTAAAAACAGCTGCGGAGCAAGTTGTTGGAATGGTAAAAAGTAAATGCGTTTTTAATTAACGAGTTAAGTTCACCCATGATAAAAAAATGGAGCAAATTTTTAGATGGAAAAAAACAACAAATGTATGTTTTAGTTCTGTTCATTTTTTTGATTCCTCAATATCAAAAAATAACAAAGCTGATTGTATCTGTTAATTTATGTATTTTTATTAAAACTAAACTGATAAAATATAATTTTATTAAAACAAATTGATAAAATATAAACAAAAAAAGAATATAATGACAAACATTGAAGAAGAAATAAATATAGCAGTAGAACAAAACACTTTAAACTCTAGTAGATTTACCACTAAACACCAAATCGCGTTCTTCTCAATGCACCTTTGTCTAAATTCAATCTAAGAAACAAAAAATAGTGAAATGTGTCGAACTAAATGAAATAATAAGATAAAATAAAATTCAGAAACAACGAAAAATTTCAAAAAGGTATAGGAAAGAATTAAAACATGAAAGTACTACCACCTTTTCTAGGTAGCAACGAAAATGTGGCATTAATAGACTAAGACAAAAATGAATTAAGATATAATAAAAAAAAGGAATAGTACCAGAATATTAAGAAGAATTGTAAACATCTCAAGAAAAAGCTTCTACATAAACAAAAGAAAGGTTGAAGAAGAAAATAAAGAATGTAAATGCCGTATACTTGCCAGAAATAGAACAAGATGAAGTAACAAACGCATTGAAGCAAACGAAAAGCCAGAAACACTTGGAAAATGTAATCTAACAAAGAATTGCTGATTGAAGGAGGAGACGAACTTATAAGAACCTTGAACATATTATTTTTTAAATACTTAAAAACGGGAAAGATAGTGTACGAGTGAAAGGAAGCCATTACAATACTAATACACAAAAAGGACGATAATCTAGATCTAACTAAGTACAGGTCCATAATACTTTTATCGTAAGTATATAACCTTTTGTCAAGAATAATAACATCAAGATTATTTAAGGAAATTGAAATGTAGCTATCCGATAATCCAGTTGGTTTTAGAAAGAGGCACAGTACAGTCGATCACTTATCAGCACTGAAAATTATAATAGAAAAAGCAATTGAATATCAACTTCCCCTATATATCGCATTAGTGTGATTTTGAAAAGGCTTTAGAGCGCATCGAAATAGGAAAATGCAAACAAAATATATAGTACAGCAAGATAGATCGCAAATATATAATGCTAATTAAAGACATTTACGAAGAAATAATAACAATCAAATTATTAGAAGGAATTGAACCAATCCCAATTCAACGAGGAGTTTGGCAATGTGATACAATATCTCTAGAATTATTTACGTTGACTCTCAATAACGTTTACAAAAGCTTAAATTGCAAAGAAAAATGTTTAAATGTAAACAGTAAATATTTGAATAAATTAAAATATGCAGATGACATCATAATATTTTAATATTTACTATATGCAAGAGATAGAGACAAATAGGAGCAACAAACAGACAGATAAGAACAAACTAATAAAATATAAACCAAAGACGAAAATAATGACAATATTTCGTAAGTATATATATAAAAATCACACATAATACTGTTGAAATGAGACTAAACTTAGGCAAATTCACAACTCCATCTGTGTTATATTTAAGAATTAAAAAAACCGCTCAATTTAAAATACTTTTTACAATGGGAAACGCATCCCGCTGAAATTGGAAGATCTCTTTAAATCTAACCTGATCTAAGTTTTGCAGATGATAACTTGAGTAGGTACAATATTGAAAGAACTGCAAGCTATGACCGAATAATTGGCTACAGGCTCGGAAAATAGGTGCGGAAAAGAATCCCCAGAAGACCAAAATAATGACAGATATGGAAGAAATAATGTAACTATAACATATTGTCCTCTAGAGAGACCATTTTTAATATTCATCAAATAAAATTAGACAATCAAAGTAACTACAAGAATGCGATTGATACGGGCAGCATTTGGCAAGCTAAGTGAATTGATAATAAGCAGAGTGCGTCAATCAATACATCCTTCAAATACACACAATAGATGGTATGAGACTGGTGGCAAATAGTGGTGGTTGGTCCATAAGGGCACGTGGGCACGTGCTTCCCAAAAAATTTCAAAAATGAAGTAGAAAAAATAATTTCAGATTTTATATTAATTTATTCTCTGTTCTGTCTATGAGCACGCTTCTTGCGATTTCTATAGTCTAACATCCATAATATCATTCGCGGTAACGAAATAGGTCGTGGGTTGCCAAAGCGTACCGATTAAAGAACACGTGCTTTGGGCACAGACAAGTTTGTGCCGCTACTGTTTTTTTTACTATCGCGTGCGAAAAACAAAGAGTGCAATGCATAGCTTCGCTAGTAAACGCATTAATAACAACATATCTTGGGAGCTGTCCCATTCTCAATAGTCAGCTGTTTTTCGCTATCGCGCTTTTTAACTTTTCGAGTTGTTGCAAGGTCAATGTTTTGAACGATTGCAATAGTGAAGATGAATGTGTAATATTTGAACAGAAATAATGTCACATTAACATTTGAGGACCGAATTGTCATCAAAAACCTTGGATGGTCGACACTAATTCTGCAAATCGAGCAAGTTAATATTGCTCAAAAACGAACATACACAACGCATATTCAATAATATCGTGTATGAGAAGTATTCGTGATTATGTGGATGGGAGACTACAAATACATTTTATTATTTTTTGTGCATTTTGGCACAAGTCGGAAAACCAGTGAGTGTGAGCGATCCTCATCTTGGCTGGATTAAACACGGTGTTAATGATTTGAAACATTTGGAAGTAAAGGTAAAATCGCATTCTATTTCACAAATACATTTGAAAAACGAGCTTGAAATTAATATGTCGGGGAAGACAGACATTCGTTCTCAATTCAGTAGAGTACATCGGGACTCTATTAAAAAGCACACTAAAACTGTTGATAGCAATCATTACATATTGTCCAAGTTAATTGACGGTATAAAATTCTGAGGAGCATTTGAGGTTGCCTTACAACGAAACGTACACTTCAGAAAATCGTAGCATTTTCAGAGGGCTAGTAAATTGGCCGAAACAGACAGTATTTTAGAAGAAAAGAAGAAAGAAAAGAAAAATAAATTATTTCTAGGCATCTCCAAACAAATTCAGAACGAATTACTGGATTCAATGTTGCACGTTTGTCGCGAATTATTAAAAAAGAAAATTCACAGAGCAAAATATCTTTCCATACAGGCTGATGAAACAACCGATACATGGTTGTTATAATCAGATAAGTTAAAAATGGAGAAATTTACAAGAGATTCTGGTGCTTTTTAATACCAAAAAATCACACAGCAGATGAAATTGCAGACGAAATTCTGACGGTGCTAATCAAGTTAGGAATAGACAAAGAATCTAAGAAACTCAAAGCCCAAAGTTATGTAGGTGCTTCCGTGATGAAAGGTACAGTCGGAGGAGTACAAGTTAAAATTAAAAATATTTATAAGAATGCACAGTATATTCACTACTTTGTTCACCAATTAAATCTAATAATTGAAAGGTTTTTAGAAAAAATTTTTGCAAATCTGTTTACATTTTACGCTTTCTTTTCTCGATCTTCCAAAAGGACAACTGTTTGTGTCCTGTGAATACAAACAATTGTGAAAAATTTGGTGAATATCGAACCGTCTTTCCAAATGAAGACATTAAAACTGTGTGTAACTTGTTTGCAAACGTAAATTACTTAAAATTAAAAAATGAACTCTTGGTAATGTACGCACGGGACGATTTTATAAAACACAGTGGGGCTGTGCTGCTGTTACAAATGTTTGTCTAAAACAATTTAACATCAACATTTAGTGAATCTGTGGAATTGCTGACTGTTTTGTGTAGGGTCCCTATGACGACTGTGGAAAGCCAAAGATGTTTCTTTACCCTTTAACGAATCAAAACATTTCTAAGAAACACTATAGGCCAGGAACGGCTATGCGTGTTAGCAATGCTATCTATTGAAAAAAAAAACTTAGGAAGTCCATTTCAAATTTTAATGATCACCACTTTGATGCTCAGAAATTTAGGAGGATATACTTCATTACAAACAGATTTAATTGTCATAGTCCTTTGGTGAGTTTAGCAAAATTTTATTATCTAGTTACCTATTTCAAAATTTGATGTCTGACAGTTACACTCGTATTTCTTCACAGCAAAGTGTGTGTATAATATTAAGAAATGTAAAATTTTTGGTTGCGACACATTTCCCTATCCCCATTCCAAAATTTGTTTACGTGCCCTACCTGTTTTCCCCTACGAACCGCCGCGGTGGTGGTGGTTTTTCTTTCCCTTTGAAGGGGAGGCAATTCGAGCTAAACTCACTAAAAACTAGCTTTAGTACGAGTCTAAACTATCTAGAGTCACTTGGTGGTCCATAGCAATTCTTTTCGGGAATCGCATTTTTCTAGTGCGCACTGAAAATGAATGATAACAATTTTGAGCAACGATGCGCTATCAAGTTTTGATTCAGACGGGCATAGCTTGTTGGAAACTACAAGTCGATACGCTTTCTTGACGCTATGGTGGCTGCTGAGCGTAAAGAAACAAAGGCATCCACGTGGAGTATAGATGTTGCCATCTTTTTATCACATCTTTTGAATTACACTCTTGGGTCAAAAAACATATTGGTCAAACAACTGGCAAAAAAAACGCAATTACTTTTTGATTCCTTAATACATTTTTTTTATTCTAGCTATATTGAGGATTTGAATTCACAACTAAAATATTTAATGCTCATCGATTTCTTACCTGGATCAATAGAGATGGCTGCTTTTATGTATCAACTAATGGTAATATCTTAAATGTAAATGATTTTGCAATAGGAGCATTTCACGTGAAGCGGACGACGAAAGCAAGTGAGGTTTTGAAATTCGTTCATATTGGGCATATTTGTACTTCTAGGGGATATGAACGTGTGCACATAATATTTTTTATTTGATGTTTAGTTGTTAAGATATGGGATTCTATAGAATTTACCGGATTGACGGAAGGGTTTCTTTGGAATTTTATTTTTATATTGAAGTAAATTATAATAAAATAATAAATGTGGTGTTTTGTATATAAAATTTACTGTTCTTTTTGATTTTTAAATCAGATTCCAAATTTGATTTTTTTTTGTAGTGTTAAACCGGAATTATATATTTCAAATATAATTTAGACCATTTTAATTTTTTTTACTGAAAAATAAAGCTTAATATTTACAAATTTTACCATAACAATTGCAAAATGGGATCTAAATTAGTTTAGGAGATAAATCAATTGGAGTACGTACGTGTAGCGTGATACCTGTCACTTTTTAAAGCTGGTTGGTGAAGTAAAAAAACATTAAAACGTTGGTTATATTTCAATAATATTGATTATGTATTATTGTCATTTGTCATTGTCTATTTGTGTCATTATAAGGTTATTTACCTTAGGTTTAATACCTAAATTTAAAATAAAACATACTATTTTGAAGAAAAATATGTGTAGAAAGCAATATCAAAATAAAACATTATATTACGTGATTTTTTCTTATATTGTGATACGAATAATAACGCCATCTCTTAGTTGCGAAAAAAATCACTTTATTAAACGAATGAAAGTTATATAATATAAATATTTAGAAGTACGATGCCAAGCCACTCTTGTTTTCCGTTATTTTTTAGTTGATGTTCTAACCTCTTAGTGAGCTACTTTCGTTAATAAGTTATATCATTTTTATTGATGTATTATGGCTCCTTACGGTGATCGGTGTTTCAATCCATTTAATTTACCAGGTCACCGATGGTTTAAAGATATAAGAAAAATTCCTAAAAGTTTAGCTGAAAAATTGAATTGTTCTTCCTCAAATGTGTATGTGTGTGCATATGTCGGTTAAAACACCTCCGATAGTGGTAGAAAATCTCGTGCAAAGTAGTCAATTATGAATTATAACTCCATAAAACTCCTAAGGTATACCGTACGTTCCCGTTCGATCCAAACTAACCAAGACCAAGACCAAGAAATTTAGAAGCAGTTGAAGGAGAAATTTAATGATCCGTGTTCATCTACTTCTATGAAGACCATGACACTGACCGTAGCACCTAAATCTTGGACTGAAAATAAACATGCAGAAGAATTTAAAACTTCCAGACGACAAGCGAGAAAAGCAAAGCAATTAGTATCCACAATCCACAAGGTGGCCGTAAATTATCCGTCGATGCAGATAACATCAAATCAACGTTTTAGTGTGTTTTTACATCACTAACCGGCTTTAACAAGCGACATGTATCACGCTCAGAGCTACATGTACGTACTCTAATTAATTTATGTCCTAAACTAATTTAGATTCCATTTTGCAATTTTTATGGCAACATTTATAGATGTTTAAAAAAAATTAAAATTAAAATTGTCGATGTTATTAAAAAAAATTGAAATATTTTCTTCCGGTTGGACTTGGAAATCAAAGAGAACAGTAAATTTTCTATATAAAACATTACATTTATTATTTTGTTATAATTTACTTCAATACGAAAATATAATTCCAAAGAATTCCGTCATTCAGGTGAATTCTGATTCCCATATTTTAAAGAAATCTCAAATAAAAAAATATTGTATGTTCACGTTCATATCCCCTAGAAGTATAAATATGCCCAGTATGAACAAAGCTCAGTACCTCAATTTTTTTCGTTGTCCGCTTCACGTAAAATGCCCCAATATACAGGGTGGCGCACAGGAAATGCATGTTTTTTGAAGGGCTAGTATTTTGCAAAGAGAGTGATGACGACATTGCCGTGCCGCCATCAACGCCGGGCAGGTCAGGTAATGCAGTTTTAGGCACGACACCGTGGACCTTGGAGCATCGCGTGTTTTTCGTCGAGTTTTTTAGAAACAACGATTTTGTAGTTACTATATAAGCCAATTCCAAAATAAAAACTCGATACATTGATGGGTTGAAGCATTTCGAACTACCGGATCTGTCATGAAGAGAAAGCCACCCTCGTGCCGTTCGGACACCAGACAATGTTCAAACAGTGAGAAGGGCGGCTTGCTCAGCGTTCCATTAGGCGCTAAGCTTCAGCTCTGGGTATGTCCCTTCGATCGTTACAACATATTCTGCCTGACGACTTAAAATTTTATCTTTACAAGATAATAATTGTGCAACAAAAAGGAATTTTGCACTGCGCAGAGAGTTTTTTTTGCGAAAATGCGCGTCATTTTTGCTGATGATTTTGATGCTGAGATAATGATGAGTGACGAAGCACATTTGCATTTAAATGGATATGTCAACAACTAGAACTGTAGGTACTAGGCGGCAAATAATCCATAAAAGCTTCACCAAAGACCTCTCCGTAGTGAGAAAGTTACAGTGTGGTGCGGAATTTTCAAATTAGTGATCATCGGTTCTTACTTTTTGAAGAGATGGAAAGAACAGTAACAGTGACTTCGGCACGTTATGTTGACATGTTACAACAACTTCAACGGCGATAAGTAAACATGGTAGAACTGTTCCAACAAGACGGTGCTACATTGACATTGCTATTCGTCATGAAATCGCAATAGTATCAGAAGAAATAATTTTGAGAGTGATGCACAACTTTTAAGAGAGATTGCAAATGTGTGATCGCGAAGAAGGGCAACACTTGACTGCATTAGTTTCCACCACTAGCTGTTTTTCGTTTAGCTGTAATTATACACAAATGATTTTAAAATGAAAATAAACAATGTTATGTTTAGATGAAAAACATGCGTTTCCTCTGCGCTACATTGTACTATAATCTCACTTGTGCGGAAATGAAAGACGATGTAGACATATAAATTACGTTTTGTAAAACGTCGAAGGAAAAGTTTATCCCGTTTTTTTGCACTAGATGGTACTGAATCACAAAATTTTCAGTTTATATGTTGTTTATCAAAGACAATTTCGGCGTATATTTGGAAAACAAATGTTGATATGTTCTGTGTGCGATGGCTCAGAAAGTTTCGTGAAAATAATTTTAATCTTAGTGACGAATCAAGTTCTGGATGACTGATATATTGGCCCTAATTGAAAGTAATCGACAAAGAAAAACTCGCGAGATCCGAGAAATTCTTGGAATCGACCTGATAATACTGTAATCTCGGCCTTTAAGTCAATTTGGAATAGTTATCAAGGCCGCATGGTACCATATAAAATATGGTATGATGCATAGTATCAGATAAAAACCTAATAGACCGAATTTCAGTGTGTCCTATTGAAGCGCAACGAAATCGATTCATATTTAAAGCAGATGGTTACAAATGATGAAAAATGGATTGTGTATAATAATGTTAAGCGTAAGAGACCAAGGTGTGCGGGGAAATGCCCTTTCAACTAGCGCAAAAACCAGTTTTTGATTCAAAGAAGGTAAAACTCTGGTAAGGTAAAACTCTGCCTTTGGAGGGGCTAGAACGGAATGGCTTATTATGTGGTGTTACCTGAAAAATAGACCATTAATTTGGAAAAATATTGTTTACAACTAACTGAATGAAAATGAGCAATAGATCAGATGCGGCCTGAACTAACCAATAGAAAGAATATTGGGTTCCATTGAGATAATGCGAGTCTACATGTGTAAATACATATGCAGTAATGATCACCCGACACATACCTTTAATACTACTTTCAACTAGCGCAAAAACCAGTTTTTGATTCAAAGAAGGTAAAACTCTGGTAAGGTAAAACTCTGCCTTTGGAGGGGCTAGAACGGAATGGCTTATTATGTGGTGTTACCTGAAAAATAGACCATTAATTTGGAAAAATATTGTTTACAACTAACTGAATGAAAATGAGCAATAGATCAGATGCGGCCTGAACTAACCAATAGAAAGAATATTGGGTTCCATTGAGATAATGCGAGTCTACATGTGTAAATACATATGCAGTAATGATCACCCGACACATACCTTTAATACTTGACTGAGCTGATTTGGTTTATCCATAGAACTCTCCCGACCTTGCTTCCTCTAACTACCATTTATTTAGATCGCTTCAAAACATTTAATAGAGTAAAAACTGCATTTTTTTGAAAATTCACCTGGATAATTTTTTTTAGTTAGATAACACTCAGTAAAAAAAACCTCCGATCACTTATTGACGTGGTGAAAACATGTGCTGCAAATTCTTTATTATAAGTCATTAATCAATTCTTCTATTGGAACCTTTGGTGTGAAACATTAAACTCGAAGGGATTTACTACTAAACACCAAATCACTTTTTGAAACATCTCGACGCACGTTTTGCTAACCATGTTAGCATCATTAGGAGATGATTTAATCTAATTCTAAAATTAAACTATGTTCTATTTATATGATAACCTTACCTAATGAAGCATGTAAAAATCATGAGCCGTGAAGTTTACTGAGCTTTACATTAACAATTGAAAAAGTTGACTGTACGTAAAGTGTCATAATTTATGTATGTAAAGTTCATAATAAAGATGTAAAGTTCATAATTTTTAAAGCTCTATTGTTATTTACACTTTTTACGAGTCTTAAATTTCTAATATTTATATATTGTAATTATGTTCGATTGCATGATTTGGTGTTTAGTGGTGAACCTCTTCGAGTTTAGTATAAGTCATAAGATATATAAAATATTATTGTTGTTAACCCCATATATTATAAGGGTTGCTATTTTTGTATCCGGAATTGACAACAATAGTGTTGCTAGGCACCATTTGACATATACATCGTAAAGTTCGATATTGTTGACTGTATACGGACTCAGAATGTTTTGTCACACGGACGCTATTTGTTTTGTTTAGTGACTGGAAAATTTCATCTCAGTCAAAAAATGGAATTAACTCGTGATAATTGTCGTGAATGAATCTATTGAAGGATACAACAATTATCGAAAGGGTGAAACAAGAAATAAACGACAACTTAGCTACACTTCAAGTATGTCCAGCCGAAACAATAAACAACAAATGGGAAAGCATAAAAAGTATAATAACAACAACAATAAACAACAATTTAAAGTCTCAGAACAACAGAACAAAGAACAAAAAATGGATGAATAACGAAATCTTGGAGCTAATGGCAGAGAGACGGAAACTAAAAAACAGAGATGAACTGGAATACAAAAAACTGAATATAACGATCAAGGAAAGAATAAAAGAAGCAAAGTCAGAGTACCTGCATGAACAATGCACCGAGATAGAAAACTTAGGCGCAAAGCATGATACACTGAACATGCACAAGAAAATCAAAGAAGCAGCTGGCGTATTCAAAAGTAATGGGAGAACGCTACTTGCAGACAAGCAAGGCAACATAGTCTGGGATTCCACAACACGTTTAAAAACATGGGAAACCTATATAGAAACACTTTTTGAGGACACAAGTAGAGGGGATATAGCAACGAACAACGACATAACTGGGCCTTATATCACTCGAGAAGAAGTGATCACAGCCATAAAGCGACTAAAGAATGGAAAGTCCCCTGGTCCGGATAACACCTATATAGAAGTTATAAAACTTATAGACGAAGAACATCTAGACACAATAATACAATTGTTTAACCAAATATATGATTCTGGATCAATCCCAGAGGAATGGTTAACCTCGACGTTTATACTTATTCCTAAGAGTACACGGGCAAAAAAATGTGACGAACATCGCTTAATCAGTATAATTAGCCATTTCCTGAAGATCTTTCTGAAAATAATACATGAAAGGGTATATAGGAAAATTGAGGAACACATAGGAAATACTCAATTCGGCTTCAGGAGCGGTTTTGGTACAAGGGAAGCCTTGTTCAGTATACAGGTACTCATACAAAGAGCAAGAGATGTGAACACGGACGTATACGCATGTTTTATTGACTTTTCGAAAGCATTCGATAAGGTCGAACACGATAAACTGTTAAGTATCCTAGAAAGAATCGGAATAGATGGACCTGAAAGGCGTATAATAGCCAACTTGTACTGGCGCCAAAATGCAACGATCAGAACAGGAAACCTAACTTCGTCTCAAATAAACATCCAAAAAGGAGTTAGACAGGGGTGCATTCTGTCACCCATGCTGTTTAACATATATTCAGAGGAACTGTTCAAGGAGGCACTCGGGGGAACAGACGAGGGACTAATTGTTAACGGAGTAAACATCAATAACATCCGCTACGCCGATGATTCTACACTACTAGCAAAGACTGCAGAAGAACTGCAAATACTAATCAATAGAATAGCAGAAAAGAGCAAAGAATACGGTCTAAGTCTCAATATAGAGAAAACAAAAGTTATGATTATCAGCAAACAGAACATAATCGCTGATTTCTACTTGCATGACAGGAAACTAGAGCAGGTACAAAACATTACATATCTGGGATGCAACCTGAACGCAGATTGGGACCACGCTAGAGAAATAAAAATCAGAATTGAAAAAGCACGAAATGTATTTAACAGAATGAGAGGTGTATTATGCAATCTAAAACTAAACATCAGACTACGAATTAGGACTCTCCGATGCTATGTTTTCTCAATATTATACTATGGGGTGGAGGCATGGACCTTGACAGAGAACACTGTAAAACGACTTGAAGCATTTGAATTCTGGTGCTACCGCCGTATACTTCGAATCTCCTGGACACACCACGTTACCAATGAAAAGGTTCTGGAGCGGCTGAACAAGAGAAGAGAAGTAATTGTCACCGTAAAGAAACGAAAAGCATCTTATTTTGGACATGTCATGAGAGGAGGAAAATACTATAATCTTTACTACAAGTTATACTACAAGGAAAAGTAGAGGGAATGAGAGGACCTGGTCGAAGAAGGATATCATGGCTGAAGAACTTGAGGCAATGGACAGGAATGACATCAACCGAACTATTTAGATCAGCGGCCAACAGGATTAGATGGGCCATGGTAATTGCCAACGTCCAATGAGGATATGGTACCCCCAAGAAGAAGAATTGTCGTGTGACGATTTACTACGATTTTCGAAGTGGATAATCTCAACAACAGTGCATCGATAAAGTCACTTTGACTTTTGGCGATAAAGCACCATCAAGTGAATAAGCATTATTCAGATAAAGTGAATTCAATCGTGGCCGTTGTTCGCCCAAGGACGAATTTAAAGAAGGTCGTCCAAAATCGGTTGTTGTGCCAGAAAACATCTATACTGTGTGTGATCTGATAAAGCAAGATCGTCATGTGATATACCGTGAGATTGAGGCATTCCTGGGCATTAATGCACAAAAAAGATTTGTGGGCGTTTGATTCCTCATAATTTGAGAATCACTCAAAAAAAGTCTCGTATCAACTGATGTAAAGAAATGTTCAAAAAATACAATGGTGGTGTATTAAAAGCGGTGTATAACATCTATACACGTGACAAATTTTGGATCTATATGTATGAGCCCGAAAGTAACAGCAGTCGACTGTATGGACGTACCATTGGTTTGCCAGCGGTCTTTGAAGAAATAAGAAAAAAACAACCAGCGACGCAGAAATATTTGACCGGCCAAAACATCGAACTGATGGGTCATCTGCCATACAGTCTTAATTTGGCACCCAATGGTTTCTTTTTGTTCCCGTCCGTGAAGAATAAACTAGCTGGTCAACGATTCTCAACGCCCGACTGAATCGGAATGAAAAAAGTGCTATAAAAATTGATTCAAATAGATGCAGAAGTGTATCGATCATCGCGGAGAATATTTTGAAAACAATAAAACCATTTTGAATAACAAATATTTGTTATTATTTATTATCTCGGATACATAAATAGCAGCCCTCGTATTTAAAGACTTTTGAATATTGAAAAATCAATTGTTAAATTCGAAGACTATTTCCATTTTAATGATGAATTTACTAAAGCAGAGACCGTCTACAGCTTGATCTTTTGTTTAAATTTCAGTTTTATCTAAATACAATTCATGATTTACTCATTCAGTTTAATATTAGCCTTCAATATAGAAATTCGGTGCGCCACTTGGGAAGTGATTATTAGAATGCATGCAGACGAAAAATTATTTCTACACATTGGAAATATTTTTAAAAAGCCACCGGCGTAATATATTATTACCTGGAATAAGGAGCCCGGCAATGCTGGCAATAGACCTCATTGAGGACGGCCAGAGAAATTAAACGACATCTGAAAACGTGCAGTCATTAAAGAAGTCAATACCAATCCTTCTACAAGTGCCACCGAAATTTCAGGAACTCTTACTAACACCTCAAATAATCCGTACTATAATAAATAAATTATAGTTTAAAAAACTAAAAAACACGCTTTAATGGTAAACCGAACTAAAAAGTAAAAAATAATTTTTGGTATAAGAATAAAGTGATAAACGAGAAAATTAATTTGTCATTTTGAAAAAAGCGTAGTGTGCTTGATGTCAGTTGTTATAAATATTCCATCAGTTCCATAAGTAGAGTTATATAGTAGATAAGTAGAGTTAGTGTAAAAATATGGCACCTCACGCTCTTTTACAATGACACATACATTTTCTTGTGCATCACTTTTATTCTTATACTAAAAATTATTTTTTACTTTTTGGTTCGGTTTACCATTAAAGCGTTTTTAAAAATTTTTGAAACTATAATTTATTTTAAATTTTTTAGTTCCATCTGCAATAAAAGCGTGTTTTTTAGTTTTTTAAACTATTATTTATTCGTCACTACCTACCGAGGCGGAAGTGGGTAAATGGCGCGTCTATTGCCTTCCTTGGGCGTTGCAACCGTGTCTCAGGCTCCCTCCCTGAAATCAAATCCTTGAGCCTGACGATCCTGTTCACGATAATGGGACGAACTTATTAAATTGTTGTATTGTCATCGATCGTTGAAGTGTGCAAAGTTTCAATTTAATCTGACGTTTTGAAGTGGGTGAAAAGAACGTCCAAATAATCCATTACGTAGATAGATACAGGTGAAGCTAATAAAAGCGTGTTAAAAACAAGGGCTGCACGGGAACGCCTAGGAAGAAACCCTACATAAGCAAGGAGAACAAGAAAAGACGCCTCGAGTTTGCTAAAGAGCATTTAAGCAAGCCGGGGGGGTTTTGGGAGACTGTTATCTTCGATGACAAAAGTAAATTTAATGTCTCATGGTCGGATAGACGCAAAAAAAATGTGGCGCAAGCCAGGCAAACATCTAAAACTAAAAAATATTTTACCGACGGTCAAATATTGTGCGGCGGGGTGTATTTGGGGTTGCATGTGGTCTGCAGGAATTGGAAATTTGCACACATGAGTCAGGTCATGTCCAATAAATTTGCTGAGGAAAAAAGGATTTCTATTTTAGGAACGGATTTGGAAGTTTAGATCACTATATATATCTTGGACAAAGGGTTTTAATGGAAGGGGGCACCGTCCGGGAGGTGGAACGATGCGTTAGATGTGGCTGGCAGGCATTTGGTAGGTTCAACATAGTGTTTAAGAGCAAACTACCACTTTGTCTGAAAAGGAAAGTCTTTGATCAGTGTGTCCTTCGGCTATGACATACGGAAGTGAGAGCTGGACACTTACATTACAGTAAGTTCAAAAACTTCGAGTAGCATAGAGGGGAATGGAAATATGTATGCTTGGCATTACTAGACGGGATAGAAAGACCTGCATATGGATCAGAGAACAACCGAAAGTGAATGACATCATTGGAAGAATAAAGCAATTGAAATGGAAGTGGGCAGGCCATGTAGCGAGACGATGGGACGAAAGATGAACCAGGGCGGTCCTTGATTGGATACCGCTTGATCGTAAACGTCCACGGAAAAGACCGAAAACACGATGGACTGATGATATTATTAAGTATATTGGACCTGCATGGCAAGGGAAAGCTCAAGACCGCGAGGGTTGGATGCATGCTGAAGAGGCCTTCATCCTGCAGTGGATTGATGATCCTACGGGTTGATGATGATGACATATATATATATATATATATATATATATATATATATATATATATATATATATATATATATATATAATAATAATAATAATAATTTAAAGGATAGTGCAATTAAATTGGGTGTAGAAAATATTTTCATATTCAACAAGATAACGACCTGAAGCTGGAAAAACTCGAAAACAAGAATGGTTGTTGTCACCAAAGCACCTAGACAGTTCCGGACACGACTCTAATCGCCAGATTCGAACCCTATCGAGCCTTTGTGGGACTATATTAGAAGAGAACTTAAAAAGAAAAGGATTAAAATTAAACAGCAGCATATACTCCCCGATGTAATAAAATAATTAGTTTATTCAATGAAAAACCGTTTATTGGCAGTTATAAAAAATAAGGGTGAACCAACAGGTTATTAAAATAAAATTTCAATAATATCTTTGCTTATAACAATTTTGAAAAATAACGTGTTCAGACTTTTTGTATACTTACCGTATTTTGTCTTGATTATTGTTGTTTACGTTATCCAGTTTTATTTCTACGCAATGTTTTATTCATACAATAAAGTTTATTGTTACACTAAATTGGGTTTTTGAATAAAAATTAATTTTTCGATTTTTTTACTTTATTTTAAAATTTTATAATAAATAACATTGATAATCGATGCGAAAACATTTTAAAAATTTGCTACAATTAACTATGAATTAATTGAAATGTATAAAATTCTATTCAGGCTTCTATCTGTATATACACTGTCAACATTATTGTTGGTTAAATGCGAAATAAAATATTGTTTGTTACTAATTTAGGTCAGTAATGTGTGACAAAGGTTTTATAAAGGCTAATTCCGATAATTTACCTGCTGTGGAAATTTTTATGGTTCACATATTTCTCAAAAATGACATTCGGTTCAATTCAATTGAATTTCGACCGCAACAATGTTATTTGCACGGTAAAATAACGTGTATCGGAGTAAAGCTTATAATATACATATAATGCTTATTAAACACAATATAAATCATAATTAGAAAAACAAAAACACATACATATTGTTTAAATCATTAATTTTATTTCAATAAAAATACACTGTTAAATATACATAATAAAACTTCCCCTAACTAGGGTAATATGTTACAGTAGATTATAATATGTAAACTACATTAATAATCAATTCAGAATAAAAACAGCCACTACACAAGATTATATACATATTTGTTTGATTGCCTAATAGTTTGATTGCTTTCATTGAAGTTTGCAATTCTTTTAAAACTACACCGATTATTCAAACCACCACACTAAACTCAATTAACAATATTTAAAAAAAAAAAATCCACCCATACTATATTATTGCTTTAATTAAGATTTTCAGTATTTTTAAAACGATGGCGATTTTTCGCCTTACATTAGACACATTAGACTCTTAAAATATAAATAAATCTGGCTGCTAACTCACTCCAATGCATGACCAGTCAGAGATTTTCCAAATAAGAAAAGGCACTTAAACCATTTTTTTTTTAGTGGAAAATTTTTATAGTCGAAGTGTGGGACTCTCCTGTTAAGGTTTACCCACTATAAAACCACTTGTACCACAACATATTCTGGAACCACTGTCAGCCTACCATCAGTCTTCATTGCCTATAACAAATTTCTAACCTATGTTTAAACATACCCTCTCAAATGAATATGTTCAATTAATACATGAAATCCTGAAAACACTAAATATTTTAACTGTTTTGTTTTATTGAGAATACAAATATACCATTTGTTTACACTTGGATCATCTACAAATTAGATTATCCTGTAAAACTTTCATAAGTTAAAGACTTTTCATATGCGATTACCTTCCAAATGGTTAGTCGAATTTTGGTCTTATCTATTCGCGCTTTTTTGAATATTGTTATTCGTATCCTACAAAATAGACGATCCTATAGGGCTTCATTGTTACTACCCTCGGTTGTGTTGCTACATGTACAGCTCATTCAGGGAAATAATGTAACACCAATAATACCCAGACTTTTGCTTTTGTGATCGATAAAGCTGTAAATGAAAATGTAACACGAAAAGGTTTTTCTTTAAAAGTTTTAATCAAACCGACGCCGTTCATCCAGATCTGTGGTGTAACTGTTGATAAAGCTTTTTTCCACATATCTAAACAGTTATCAATCATTCTTCCATCTCGACCTATATGTAATAATTTTCTATCAATTGTAATAATTGTAATAATTTCTATCAATTCTATAGGATTGAATATGCAATGATAAGGGGGAAGACGTAACACTTTGTGGCCATACTCTTCAGCCATATGATCAGTCACATGTCATTTTTTAAGCTTGTTCCTAGAAAAGAACCTTCTAGTTCCTAGAAAGAACAAAAAAATCTGCCCCTTTAATTAATGTTTACCGAATAACGATTTCCAGCAGTTCACTTTTTAACATAGTATTTTCAAAAGGAAGATTATACTTCGTCAGCCATTCTGCAATTTCTGGTTTTGTCCATGCACTAGTTGGAGGTTTATCCATCAGTGTACTGTGATATGGTGCATTATCCATGACAATAACTGATGGTTCCTCCAAGATTTTCAACAGCTGGTTTTCAAACCAAAACAGAATGTTATCTTTATTCATTTCTCCATGATAATCGCCTTTTGTTTTCGAAGAGAAAACTAATTCAGCCTCTGGAATAAAGCCATTCTTGTCCCAGTATGAAGAACAATATATCTGCAATAACATGTTATAATTGACACCTCTTAAAACAAGTATTTATGATTAGCACTAAGTATTAGAACTAGCACCTTTTTCCATCAACTTTTGTAGTCTTAACAGTTCTCTTGTTATCATCTTGCTATGAGTGACAAGGCCCCATTTTGAAATATCCATGTTTCATCCAAATGAAAAAATCATACCGAGATTCGTCTTTGATATTTTGATACATCTTGAAAAATTGGATTTGTTTAAATGCAATATCTGGTTTTATAAGTTCCATCAGGCCTCTACGTGGATTATCCTTATTCCATTTGAAACCAATTTATTTTAGAAATGGATGAAGCGAAATTTTTCATCCAGCAAGGAGCTAAATGTCCTTTAGTTTTTCATGAATACCTTCAAGATTAACCGTTTGTTCTGAAATAGTTCAATACAATTTCATAAAAATACAATATTTTATAAAAGTAAATAGATTTACCATGTAAATCTACTTACTTTTTTCATACATTTCACAGATTGATTGTGAATTGAGCCGACGTCAAGATCATATAGATTAGTTACTCGTTTTGGTTGTAGACGCTTTGTCTTTGGTGATTTTAAGATTTCATTATTCTTCAACTTTTTCAAAATTGCGCTAACTGTACCAATACTAATATTTAGTGCAGTTGAAACTCGCTAAAACAATTCCAGTTAACCATGAGACCTATTATGTTATTAATTCATACCTCTCGCACGGCATTTAATGGCAAAAGAGAAGCCCCATTATCTCATTCCTGTTCAAAATAATTGATAAGTGACGAGACAAGTTGCTTACACCGAATGCTTGATGATTTTGGCATTGTCTTGCAATTATAATCGCAGATATTTTACTACAGAACTCACAAAAACAGAAACCAAACCAGAAAATAGCTAAAACAATAAATAATACAGTAAAACTAATTCAAAACGTTTGAAGGTACAACTCAAAAACGATCTGAATATGAAAATGTCAGATTCGACGAAGGAAGTTTTGTTAGGCCGCCAATACTTCTCAGAACCATAAATCTAACTGCCATCTTGAACTGCCATGTGATCCAACGGCGTACCGTATTTTTATTCTATTCTAATACGATTAAAGGAAGAAGGAAAGAGAGTGCTTCGAACTTTAAATTATTTTTTCTTTCTTATGGATTTAAATTGGCTATAGATTTCTCTAGATTGATGACGTGCAATCATTATTTTCATGAATGAGCTATAGATTCTTTGCCGACACGCAGGAATATTCTTTCTTATAATTTTAGAACGTTAATTTGTTTTCCCTATATGAATTAAATAATATAATTAGAACTTATAAAAACGAATGCAAAAAACAAAAGAAACCTTTTGTTTTCGGGAATTGTCGGCGTGTCATCGGCACTAGGTTTAAAAATATATTTTCAATTTGATATAACTTTTTATTTTAAGGAAAAAAATAAGAATAGTTTTGTTGTAAAACTTGAATATATATGAATTTTCTATTTATGGCAAAAAAAAATTTTCAAAAGCCCAATTTAATAAATTTTAACATTTGATGTTTAGTTCTCTCAATACAGAGGTTTGTTTCAATTGCACTACATGCGTTCGGAGACTTTTTTTACTGATTGTGTATCGGATTTTCTGGCAAGTTGAAAGAAGGCGCAAATAAATTGCGTAAATATTTATAGTCTATCATGAAATTACCATTATTATTTACTTTTTACCAACGTAGTGCTATGAACGTATCACTGAGTTGACAAAAATGCCTTTTTTGCCAAAAATGTGCATAATTATTGTTAAAATCTGTTAACAGTTTTTTTTTCAGTTCTTCTTTCGTTTTAAAAGATTTCATTTCGTTTAAATGGATGGTAATTCGACGGTGCGATGTCCGGTGGGTGAGATGGCTGTGGTAAAATATCTCCATTGAAGCTCAATCATTTTTGTCAGGTCCCGATTGAAACGTGTGATTGGGTAATGTCATGATGAAACTCGATGCCTTCTCCGTTTGGCCGTTGATTCTGGAAATGTTTCTTCAATTGTTGCCTTCTCCCGATTTAATTGTGAATATTAGAGGTCGGTGTTGATAGTTTGGTTGCGTTGAAGAAGCTCAAAATGTATGGGTCTTTTCCAGTCCCACCAAATGCAAAGCATAGTTTTCTTTGAATAAAGGCCGTGTTTCACCATATCGAAAACAGTTGATCCTAGCAATCTCCATGATTTTCCATTGCACGTTGTTCTGCACAATCCACTTTCCATCACCAGTTACCATCCGCTTCAGAAATGGAGCCTAAGAATTTTTTGTCAGCAGAGGAATGCACGAAGAGGTTCGGGCCAGCAAATTTCGCTCTCTAAGTTCGCCAGGTATCCACACATCGTATCGGCAGACGAACCCATTTTTTAGATGGTCAAAAACCGTCGATTTGCCAATATTTAAATTATGTGCTATCTCACGAGCCATGGTGCGTGGATCTTCGGTTACTACAATATTTCCTTGTTATCAGTGCTTGAAGGACGAACAGAGTGATGCCGGTTTTCCAGGTCAAAATCTCCCCCACTGAATCGACCACACAACTTTTGCACCATAATCTTCCTAGCACCACCCTCTCCATAAACTGTAATAAAATTAATTTTTATTTGCACAGTAAATGCAAATTATCTACCGACATGCTCAATTTGAAATCCATAATGAAGTGAAGAAAATGAATTATGGAGAAAACTAAATTCAAGAGCAGCAACAACGTTTCGGATCGATGGGTAAACCATTTTCAAATAATAGAATGCCAATTTTTGTTTTAGAACAACTTAAACCTTTTCCAAATGGTCTTTATTGGTGAGTTCATAGCAACCCTAACATTTCGGCTTTTCCTATATTGCGTGAACGCTAACAAACTCAACGTAGAAAGCCAAGAAATAGGTAAAGTATGGTACCAACTGGACTGGACTGGACTACCGAAAGATATGAAGAAAAACATTACTATCTGCATAGCTCGAACTCAAAAACCACTGTCCATCACAGTTGGCGATTTTCAGGAAGTCTCTTTAGTAATTTTTATATCTGTAAGTATGTCATTTTTTAGTTATATTAAGCAAATATATCTCGACACCTAATGCTGTACGATTTTAGAAATGCAGGAAATAAATTTTTTAAATTTAACTAACGATTCTCTACATCATTTTGAACAGTTTTTTTTAAAACATGTAGCCAAAATACAATCATTTCCGCGGAAAACTCAAATTAACAATGTCGCAGTGTCGGGTTTTGTGGATATCTAGTTTCGAGAAAAAAATTGAATTAATTTTTTTGTTTGATTTGGTAAAAATGTAATATTTTTAAAACTTACTCATTATTGCTGTTTAATGCCAAAGTTGAAAGTATTAGAATATTGTCAATTTTTTAAGAATTTTTCAAACCATAACACGTTTTAAATTCACGTCGCATTAGGAAGCACATGATAAATTGTTTGTTGTAATTTTGGGTATGTAACAGGTTTTTGTGCCTTTGGAATAGTCGAGATAGAGAAATACTTACTTACTTAGTCTTAACTTCATCTACCCTACTGGGTATATAGGTTTGGGTTATCCATTAGCTCCCTTGGTGGAATCTTTTCCATTTCTATCTGTTTCTGTTCATCACCATAGCGCCTTTCCAATCAATTCCCCGTCTCGCCAGGTTTTCAGCGATAGACTTGTTCCAAGTTTTCTTCAATCTTTCTCTCTTTCTTCTTCCATACACACCCATGGCCCACACTCTTTTTACCACCCGAACGTCTGACATCTGCACGAGGTGCCCGAACCATCGCAATTGGTTTTTCTCAATCACCTCCAATATCTCTCTAAGATCCAATCTCTCCCTTATCTCGGTATTTCTTAGTCTATCCCACAGTGTCACCCCTTCAATCCTTCGTAACACCCTCATTTCAAATATTTGTAGTTTTGCCTTTTGCTGTTCAGACAACACCCATAATTCATTACCGTCAGTCACTATATGCATTATCACCCAGCTATAAACTTTAACTTTGGTCTCCTTAGTGATTTCCCTTCTACAAAAAAATAATTTGTAAATTGAATAATAAGCTCTAGTCGCACTATCTATTTTGTTTGTTACATCGCACTCTCCATTTCCCTTCTGCTTCAAGGTGACCCCTAGATATTTAAATTTATTAAGTTGCTTAACATTTACGACGTTAAGTCTTATATGAAGATCCCCCAAAAATTCTGAAACTACCATCACCTCTGTCTGATCCACATTTATTCTTAGATCACTTCTTGTGAATGCCTTGCTCCATTCATCCAAAGAGTTCTGCAATTGGGCTTCTGTTTCCCCCAGCCACACCAGATCATCCACATAAATCAGTTCCTTTATTTCAACCGTTGCAAGTTTATGCACACCTACTCTAGCTCCTCGAATATTTAGACCCACTTCCTTGGCCAATTCATCATTAAGGATGATAAACAATAGCGGACTCATAATACCACCTTGTCTAATGCCCTTATTTGTTACAAATTCGCTTGAGCTCATGTTATTTCTTCTGGCATAATTTCTACAATTTGGGTATAGAGATTGGATTGCGCTCATTAGGTGTTCATTCACTCCTTTATTACGTAGGGCCTGCTTTATTCGTACCCTGGGAACATTGTCGAATACCTTATGAAGATCCACAAAACACAAATATAACTTATTTTGTCTTTCCAAGGTCTTTACCAAAAGTTGTTGCAACGTGAAAATAAGATCCTGTCTGCTCTTGCCAACTGTAAATCCATGCTAACTATCATCAATTTTATTTTTCAGCTCTTATCTTAACTTTCGTTCTAGTATGCGTTCATATATTTTACTCATTACATTCAATAGGGCAATCTCTCTGTAATTATGACACATTGAGCGGTCTCCTTTTTATAAAAATTGGCAAAATGATTGCTACTTCCCAGTCCGTCGATATATATCTGTTCTTTCATGCAGCGTTTAGTACTTTAAGGAGAAGATCTGTTCCCGGTTTTCCTATATTCTTGAGCAATTACACTTCAACCCCATCATTCCGCGCAGCCTTCCCTTTCTTACACATATGAATTGCACTATTAACTTCGTTATACTGGATAATGTTGCCTTTGAATTCCTATTGGTTTTCCTTTAGTCTCTTCTCATCACTTACTGGGATGTCCCCACTCTCTAATACTTCTTTAAAGTATTCCAGTTAAACGTGTATTATCTTGTCGTTCTCAGATATCAACTGTGCTTCTTTATTTCTGATATATGTTACATTTATTCTTTGTTCCCTTCTCACACTTTTTAAAACACCATAAAATAATTTTTGATTACTCTTGACGTTTCCATTCTGACGCCAAAATGTTCCCATTCTTTTCTCTTGGCCTTTTCGACGCTCTTCTTGTCAGCAATTCTTTGATCTTTATATTGTTCATAAGTTGTTGTACTTTTATTGGCAAGGTATTTCTTCCAGAGTTCTTTTTTCTTTTTAATTTTGCTTTAATTTTTTTCCCACCACCACTAGGTATGTTTTCTGTTATTTTCTATATTTTTCCTCCCACAACCTTTATCGGCAGCTTTCACACAAATTTGCCTAAATGTGATCCATAGCTTATCAGTATCCTTCGACTGCCATTCTTTATAACACTTCACTCTTAGTCGTATACTTTCCTCAAATTTCCTTTTGTGACTATCCAATTTTAGTTTTTGAATATTTATGACCGACTTCTGTTTATTATCGTTTTGATATTATATCCAAATTGTTTCTTTTGGCCATTCTCTTTTGAAAATGGCCATTAGCAAGGAATGGTCGCCGACTATCTCAAATCACCTGTTTACTCTGATGTCATTTACTGTTTTTAAATTCTCCTGCTCAATAAGTATATAATCGATTATCGATTTTTTGTTCTTATTCTTTTTTCAACGAGTAATTTGTTTAATGACTTTGTGCTGAAAAAAAATATTGCCCATCAACAAATTGTTCAAGAAGCAAAACTGAATTAATGTCTTGCCATTATTATTCTTGAAATTTTCTCCATGCCTTTCCAGTGTATTCGCTGACTCTTCATCTTTCGCCCCACTCTACTATTGAAGCCGCCCAAAATGATAATAGCCCAAAACCTATTCTTATTTTTCTTGGTATCATTTTACCCTGAACTGTATAGAGTAATAAGATTATATTCTTCCTTTCCAATACCGAGTACAATGTACATCACTCTATCTGATATAAATTTCAATTTTTTGACATGTTTTGTAAGTTCTTCCCTAACAAGACAGCCAACCCCCGAACCTCCATGTATTCAATGATAATAATTAAAACACTTGGTATTTGTTTCACAATATATTCAAGATATTCTCTAACACGTTTCGGCCTCGCGACCATTCTCAAAGAGAGTTATGTATAAACTAAACTAAAGTTTCAAAGTGCTGTCTAATGGAAGTCGGTTTTTTCATCTCGTTAAATTTATTACACTATCAATAATTGGAGTATTTCCGAAGTCTAGCTGGGTGTTTGTTAGGTTTTTGCCGTCGTATATGGCTTTTTTAATTTCGAAAATTTCCAGGTATTTTAACAGCCTGCTTTTATTGCAGCAATGTATTAATTTGGTATTATTAATGTTAAAATAATGGTTCTGGTCTATACAATGTTCGGCAAAGCCCGTCTTTCTCTGATTGTGTAAAATTGAATATTTATGTTCTTTTAGCCTATCATTGAGCGATCGGCCCGTTTGGCCTATATAAATAGCGTCACACATATTACATTTAATTTCGTATACTCCAGATTTGTCACAAAATTTTGCTCTTTCTTTGTTATTGTTTAACATCGATGCAAGATTATTCTTATTAACAGAGATAATATTAATATTTTCGTTCTTTAACTGATTTGTGATTCTTGAACTTAATTTGTGAATATAGTTTATAGCATGCCAATTTTTAGAATCTTTTTCGGGTGTTGCGGCATAAAAATGTTTGGTGTTGTTTTTCTTAATCTTGTTTTTTATCATTTTATCTATGATGCTTGGCTGATATCCATTATTCCTTGCGATATTTTTGATAATATTAAGTTCTTTTTCATAGCTGTCTTTTTTAAGTGGACTAAGAACTTAATATTATCAAAAATATCTTTTTCATAGCTGTCTTTTTTAAGTGGACTAAGAACTTAATATTATCAAAAATATCGCAAGGAATAATGGATATCAGCCAAGCATCATAGATAAAATGATAAAAAACAAGATTAAGAAAAACAACACCAAACATTTTTATGCCGCAACACCCGAAAAAGATTCTAAAAATTGGCATGCTATAAACTATATTCACAAATTAAGTTCAATAATCACAAATCAGTTAAAGAACGAAAATATTAATATTATCTCTGTTAATAAGAATAATCTTGCATCGATGTTAAACAATAACAAAGAAAGAGCAAAATTTTGTGACAAATCTGGAGTATACGAAATTAAATGTAATATGTGTGACGCTATTTATATAGGCCAAACGGGCCGATCGCTCAATGATAGGCTAAAAGAACATAAATATTCAATTTTACACAATCAGAGAAAGACGGGCTTTGCCGAACATTGTATAGACCAGAACCATTTTTTTAACATTAATAATACCAAATTAATACATAGCTGCAATAAAAGCAGGCTGTTAAATTACCTGGAAATTTTCGAAATTAAAAAAGCCATATACGACGGCAAAAACCTAACAAACACCCAGCTAGACTTCGGAAATACTCCAATTATTGATAGTGTAATAAATGTAACGAGATGAAAAAACCGACTTCCATTAGACAGCACTTTGAAACTTTAGTTTAGTTTATACATAACTCTCTTTGAGAATGGTCGCGAGGCCGAAACATGTTAGAGAATATCTTGAATATATTGTGAAACAAATACCAAGTGTTTTAATTATTATCATTGTTACTATGTTTCACCAAGAGCCAACCGCGCAATCAATCAAAACTATTGTTAATGCACTCCATGTATTCGGCAATCAACCCCATTGTACCACATTCCTGCACCAATCTCCAAAACTAGCACTCTCTTTCGTTTTAGTGACAGATAATATGTGCAAATCTGTCCTTGCAAATTCATGAATTAATTTTGTTTCTTTATTTTCATTCCCCTCACATTTCAAGTATAAAACTTTAAATATTCTGTGCTTTGCCTCTTACATTCTCTTGCCGTTTCAATATTCGCATATTTGTTTTGACATTCATTTTCCCATTCAGGTACATTTGCAATTTCGACGTATGCATTTGCTCTATCCTACGCCCAATCCCCTGTTAGTTTTTTGGATCTCTATGTGATGTTGATGCTTTTTTATTTATTATTAGTTTTTGTTCCTCATCGCTCCACACCTCACCTCCTATGATTAATTTTCTCAATCATAAATTTCTCATTGATTAATCAATCTAGACATCCTTACCTTTCTGTTGTATTTCCTTCGCTTTCCTTCTAATCACCCCGTGGGTTTGTCTATCCATTTTTTACCATATGATTTCGATATATGCATCTGTTTTCATAAATTTCTTCAATTTCGACTTGCTCTTTATCACCTTAATCTTGTCTTTGAAGCTCTCCATCTTAAGAATACCATTTATCTCTTCAATGTTACGCACATCCTTAACCTTAACATCAATGCCCATGTTTATCGTTATAAAATTATTTGTCTTTTCCCTTAATATGTTCTTATTGGAATCCAGTTTCAACGCTGAATGTACTAGATTATTTTTGAACTTATCTCTCTCTAGATAATTCAATCTTGAATTCATTATATCTAGCTTTATCTTTAATTCTGAATTTTCGTTTTTAATGATTTATTATCAGCTTCATATTTTTCTTGTCCTAATTTCAAATTCTGTATTTCCTGCATCATTATCTTCCTCTTCATTTCCTTCATATCTTTAATATCTTCCTTCTGACTTCTGTCAGGTGTTCAGATCATTCTTCTACTTCTTTTGAATGCTTCGTAGTCTTCAATCTCATCATGCGATCTCCGCCTTCGCTTTCCTTCATCTGTAGAATAACTATCACTTTTATAATTCGCCAGTTTGATTTCAAATGCTATTAGTCTTTAATTCATCAATCGCTCCGCGCTCGCGGCAACATTGCTTCACCTCCGAAATGGCGAGCGTACACTTACACAGCCACAAACAACACCTTAACTCTTAACCGCACTTCCACTATCACTACTGCCAATGTTTATATCGGTGATCATAAGTATATTTAGAAAAATTTGTATACTCCGCGTTGAGTAAACTTAAATTTTACTATTTCGCGACGCACCCAACTAATTATTCTCTGTACCACACGAATTTTGAATTTAATGTAGGAGAAAAAGCAGCGGATCTATCACACTCAATTGTGACGATGGAAATGAGATGGAGAAAATAATTACGTCACCAGTCTGGCCACCTAGAAAAAGTTTCACTGCAGGATCAGAAAACATACTTCATCCACCGTTAGGGGAACAACAAACATTATTGTGCCGGTTTGGTACCTAAAATTAGGTATAATGAAAAACTTTGAGTAATCTCTTAACCGAAAAAGTGAAGCTATTCAATATTTTAAAGAAAAGTTCCCAAAAATTACAGACGTAAAGTTCAAGGGATTTTTATAGGGCCTCAAATGCAAGAGTTGTTTAATAACGATACCTTTAAGATTAAATTAAATAAAATAGAGAATTAGACTTGGTAATCGATTGTGCAAGTGTTTAGGAAATCGCGTTCGTGTTTGCACCCTCCTTCCACCCGAGGTTTTCTAAAATAATTCCGAAATTTCACTGCTGGTAGATGGGAAGGTTTCTGTAGTCGAACTCTACTTACAAGACCATTATCTTCTTTTCCTTGGTGTTTCCGCTTGTTCCACCACTCCATTGGGAGAGAAATATAAGAAAAGGGTATAATCTTGTTGCGTTTACAAATTATCGACCGCTACAGATAATATTGTTTTGCGCGAGTCTTATTTGAAGGCGCACCGGTATTCTATGGGATGAAAGCCGATATAGTCGAACATCACACCTCGAGCCGAACAGCCGTCTTCACGCCAAACTCTTCCATTAGAGAGGGTTTTAGGGCCCGGTGGTTAGAGAAGCCGGTCATTTTAGGGTCCGGTCATTACGAAACACCATCATTTTAGGACCTAGTTGTTATAAAACCCAATTATACTTGAGCCCAGTCATTACAGAACCCGGTGACTTTGGAACCCACTCAAGGCAGATCCAGACCTTCTAGGACTCTCGCTTTCTGACACAGCTCAGGAAATAAACATCTAAATAATGGGACAGTCCAGAAGTTGGATAAAGGAGCAATGTGACAAAAGAATATAAGGCCAGATAATATATTATTTTTTGTAATTTTGTTAGTATTTTCATTAATCTTTGACGTTATTTGCTTAATAATCTCACTACCACCATGTAATAACGTTATACAATTTGAGGTACTTTGATTTAATTTAGTTGGTTGGTTGGTTTAGCATAATCAAATTTGAAATCTTTTGTAAATTAAACAAGAGTTCTTATAGGATAAAAGGTCTGTTTTCACCAAACCTTCTTCCTATGACCCAAATACCTCCGGCAAACGGCTGCCGTCGCTGTAACTACAGTCAGATTAATAATTAATCTATTTGATGAAAACTAAATTTGTTACAATCTTAAGATATTTATTTTATTTATCCTATTTGCCGATGACAGTGAGCGTCTTTCGGCTGTAATGTGTTACTACTTACGTATTCACCTAACGTTTAGTTGTACCTGAAAATAAAACACTCTAACTTCATTGGTATTTCCTGTTTTAGCTCTAAAGCGTGGGACATGGTGGTTCTATGCGGTGAATTCTCACGGCGGTAGATATCCCTCGTTTCGATCGACGATCATCTATACCTACCGCCACCCAAAGCTGCGAAATCTTCCGGACGATAGTCCGTTAACCTTCGTAGTTCTTGATTTGGGTGGTCAGTAATCTTCAGATATGTTTTCTCTGCCTTTTCTTGCCTGCACTGCCTAAAGGGAGTCCATAATCTCTCTATGTATCTGTAGATTTGAGATGTACCACGAGGCATTCAAAGTCTGTCTTACCAATTTATTTTAGTAACTTTCAAGTAACTTGATGTAGGATTTTATCGCGTAGCCCCACACGATTGACCCATACATCATGACGCTTTTGACTAATGATCTGATCATTAATATTTTTAATTTCACTTTCTCCACAATCTTCTTCGCTACAATCACGCCTTTAATCTGTGTTTTCTTTGCATGTTGGTGCCATGACATCATAAATGTGACACCTAGATACTTTACAGTATCCTGCCATGCCACATTTTCGTATTCAATTTCCAGTCGGCGACTTTTTCAGCATGCGGTTGGTAACACTATCACATCCTGCAGCATTTTTAAGCCTAATCTTCTGTATGATGTCCTTTATTTCGTTAGGTACTGTAAACTTCGTCAGAGGTCTAGGTCTTATCCTCTCTTGGAAGTCTCACTGTCCTTTTGACTAACCTCTCATGGTTTTCGTCGTCATCGTCGTGCTCGCTGATGACGCACTCCCTTTCCAGTGCGTCAGCCATGGTTTCAGTCTTTCCATCGTCAAAGTAGACCAATCCATTTGCTCCATAGATCATCTTCGATTCTGGTCTTCTCTTGAGTACCCTGCAGACTTCCCATAGTGTGCCATCCGCCTTCCTGAGTTCGGTCAGGCCGTCGTTCCATCTCTTCTCCGATAGATTCTTTAGTGCCTGTCTCAGCGTGTTGGTCGATCTCAACTCTAGGTCAACTCTTTAGCTAAATCAGCCGTCCTGTAAGCATGGTATCCTCGCTGCAATGCCATGCGCCTCCTTACTATTCTCCGAATGAATTGAATGAATGGATTGATTCCTTTTCCAGAATCTCCAGTTCATTTTTCAACTCTTCAATGGTACGAATCTTCGTAATTTTAAAATGGAGTTTCTCTGGGAACTTCCCAGTTCACCTACCTCTTTACCTAATAATCCCTTTGTCCATTACCAGAACTCAATTTTAGAAAAATTGAATCGTGATCGGATGGCCCATCGTACACGGTCTTGATGAATGCTATGTCCAGTAAATCTGGTATTTCATCTATTGGTTGATACGTGGGCTCTTGAGGAGCAATCACCATTGCTCCCATGGCCTTCACGTATCTCTCCAGTCTTCTTCCGTTGAGATTATACATCCTTCTGTGCCAGCCCGGTGACTTGCAGCAGAAATCTCAACACGAACGTTGTCTACATTTCCTTGAAGGGGTTTTTCGATAGCTTCTTGTATCAGCTTTTCAGGTATTCCTGGATGGTAGACGGATTGCATCCTCTACCCTAACTTCAATTGCTTCAATTTCGCCTTCATTACCTCTTAATGGCTCAGATTCCAGACTTCGTTTAACTAGGATGGTCTGTCAAATCTGAATGTCCGGTAGTTTAAGAAATTAATCCTGTACCCAGACGGACATTTAGTTTCTTGAAACGCGAGAATATCTGGTTCGTAGTCGGCTATAAGCTGTTCAACTTCTATCTTCTTGCATCTGTTTTCGTTAACATTCCAGGATCCAATCTTCAGTGTTTGTGGCTTTCCTTTTCTATTTGGCAATTTGTGCTGTTAGTATGGTGTGCGTAGACTGCTCTATCGCGGTTCGTATATTTTTCTTCAAGTCCATTTTGGACGTGTCCTTTCTAGGTTGCGTCTTTGGCTCTTGCCTTTGGATCTTATTTTCATTTTTGATTAGGGCAAACTTGCACCCCATGTAAGGTGCGAGGTGACCATCCGCAGTTTATGTAAGTAACGTCTTCATCCTTCGGTCGCTTGCACTCGGATTTCCTGTGTTCCTCGCCGCAGGTAACGCAGCATGCAGGGTACCCGCAGTTATTCTGCACATGTCCAAAACTCTGACACCAGTAATACTGGACCGGTCTGTCAGCTTTTGTCTTCTTTTCGGTTCACTACCAATCTATCAAGATATTTGATATTGAAAATCTTTTTGTCCTTGCTTTTGACCAGTACCATCGGGAGCGGACGGCCTCTGGTCTACTCCTTGCGAGATCTAAGTCTCGCAATTTCATAATCTGTGAATCTCTGGCTGGCCTGTGCTTTCTTGATTTCTTTTATGGGAGTATTCTCGGACACTTCTTTTAATACCACATAGTATTTTTTAACTTTTTTTAAGAGCTCTGTGGTCTATCGACGTCTGTGGAGTATCTTTATGTAGTTGATTCCTTTATCTACTAAGCTTTTCAAAAATCATGACCAATCCGAGTAAGAAATTGTGACCGGCGATAAGGTCTTCGTGGCCTGTTTTGGTTCAGCTGCCCGTTCAGGCTTAGTTCTTTGCTTTCGCTTTTAGCTACATAGTTTTGTCAGCGTCTGTCAGCGCCGGAAACCCAGTTTCCGATGTGTCTTCACTGTTCGTAAAACTGTTTGTTTTCTTTTGGCCGTTTTTTCCCTTTGTGCGTCAGATAGACCGTCCACAGTCTCGTTAACTGTCTTCTTCGGCGTTTTGGGTTTGTTTAACTTATGAAACTCCTCAATCTCCGCCTGCTGCTTATCTAGCAAGCCATCTGGTTCTGCAATCCGTGTCTCTAGCCACTTCGTCTTCTTCCTTTTTCCGTGAAGCTCAGGTTTATCGCTTTTGTCGGCCATCTTCTCTGGCAGATTCACCACACAGAATACAAAAACTTACCCGTAAATTTGACTTATTTCCACTATACACGTGCAATGGTCAGCAATTCCGAGTTTGGAAGTTGCAACTCAATTTTCGTGTCGAACACGATCCGCCGATTAAATCGGAAAATGTTTAAATTTTTCATCATTTGCTTGCTTTACTATCTTTTTTTTGCTAACTGCAGAAGCAGCCAGTCTACACGCTTTGCGGAGCCAAAAATGCGTCTGGGTCGAGAGCGGTTCATTGATCGGTGTTACCAACCAATGGCGAGAATTCTCTTTTTTTCCGACCATAAAAATTAAGGGGTATAAAAAATATAGGGATTTAGAAATATAATATAATTATATATCACGGACGTAGCCAAGGGGGTATTTTGGGGGTTCAACCCCCCGCCCCCTCCGAAATAAGCCATATATTACCTAATATTATACCGAAAAAATACGAGGAGTGAAGAGAGTTAAATTACTACATTTGAATTGAATATATATCCGAACTAGTGGACGTTGCGCACGCCATCTCTTGTCATTTCATTTCATGTAATCATCATAATCATCATAATCATCATCAGCCCGTGTCGACCCACTGCAGGATGAAGACCTCTTCAGCATATTTCCAACTTTTACGGTCCTGGGCTTTCCTTCTTCCAATATACTTAACGATGTCATCAATCCATCGTGCTTTCGGTCTTCTTCGCGGACGTTTGCGATCAAGTGGTATCCACTCCAGGATTGCCTTGGTCCATCTGTCATCCCATCGCCTCGCTATATGGCCTGCCCATCTCCATTTCAATCGCTTTACTCTTCCAATGATGTCACGGACTTTCGTTTGTTCCGTGATCCATGGGCAGGACTTTCTGTCTCGTCTTGTAATACCAAGCATACATTTTTCCATTCCTCTCTGTGCTCCCCGAAGTATTTGAATTGATTGGGATATGAGTGTCCAGGTTTTACTTCCGTATATCATAACGGGTAGAACGCATTGATCGAAAACTCTTTTCTTTTTAGGCAAAGTGGGAGTCTGCTCTTAAACATAATGTTGAGCCTGCCAAATGCCTGCCAGTCTGCACATTTAACACGCCGTTCACAATCTCCAAATTCCTTCCTAAAACTGAAATTCTTCTGTCCTGAGCGAAGTTATTGTACATAACTTGACTCTTGTTCAGGTTTATTTTCAAGCTAAATGGTTCACCAGACCCTTGCAGTTCTTGCATGCGTCTTTGCAGCTTCTCTGGGTCTTGTGAAAGGAGAACGATATCATCTGCAAATCTAAGATGGTTTAAGTTTGCCATTGATCTTTACATCTTGTTCCCAATCCAGTTTACGGAATACTTCTTCAAGGCCAGCCGAGAAAAGAATAGGCGATATTGCGTCACCCTACCGTACACCTCGTTCTACATTAATTCCACAAGTTATATCAAATTGATCAAAATTGAGTTATATGAATTGATTGCTTCGAAACAATCAGAGTTTCGAGTAAATAAAACAATGTATCCATCTTAGTCATCGCTCTATAGGTTTAACCTATATTTTTGACTGCTTTTGTTGGTTTGCGATCGATTTGAAAACATACTTGCTTTTAATTATTATTTAGGCTTTCGGTGCTGTTTTCAACGTTATTCTCATATATCTTTACATAAGATAAGGAGGCTCAAAGGTAAGTTCAGAGTGAAATCAGATTAGTTTTCCTTTTGTTTTTTGCAATCGTTTTTATAACTTTTATTTATACTATTTAATTTATGTTGGGATAACAAATTAACATGCCAAATTTATTAGAAGGAATATTCCTGTGTGTCCGCAAATAATCTAGATGTAGCAACACAACTGAGGGTAGTAACAATAAAAAAACCCTACAGGATTGTCAATTTTGTAAGATAGAAATAATAATATTCAAGAATTAGACAAGAACAGACAAGAACAAAATTGGACTACCGATTTGGAAGGTAATCGTAATCGATTATCCTGTAAAACTTTGATAATGTCTTATACTTATGAAAGTTTTACAGGATAATCGAATTTGTAGATGGTCGAAAAGTACAGAAATTTGTATGATTATTTGGACTAACACAAACTAGTTAAATTAAGGACTAGCAAAGCATTTTTTCATGGAATCAAAACAAACATCTGAAGGAGTATGCAAAAAAAAGAAAAATAGAAAAGCAAACTTACTTACAGACCTACAAACAAAAAGTATATTTATATGCTAAATAAAAACAAAACTGTTAAAATATTTAGTGTTTTTCAGGATTTTGGTATATTTCATTTATTGATTGAACATATTCATTTGATAGGGTATGTTTAAACAACCAAGGTTAGAAATTTATTATAGGTATTGTCGACTGATAGTAACCTGACAGTAGGTTTTCCAGTGGGTAGGCAGGAGAGTCCCACACTTTGACTATAAGCTTTCCACTAAAAGAAAATGGTTTAGGTGCCTTCTCTTATTTGGGAAATCTCTGGCTGGTCATGCATTACAGTTAGCATATTTTTTTCCTTTATTTGGGTTTTTCGCCACTATCTAAAACTCAAAAAATATCAAAAATACCTGTGCTTATGTAAAGAAATAATCACTGGGTAAAAACAAAAAACCAAACATAAGAACAGGTATTTTTGAAATTTTTTTTAGTTTTAGATAGTGGCGAAAAACCCAAATAAAGGAAAAAAATATATGAACACGCCACAATCATTCAGACATTACTTAGATTACAGTTAGCAGACAGATTTATTTATATTTGCAAATATTATTAAATCAAGAGTCTAATGTGGTGGTTTGTAAAACATGTAAGGTGAATTGATTATTAATGTAGTTTACATATTATAATCTACTGTAATATATTATCCATATTATCCTACATAGTTTAGGTGAAGTTTTATGTATATTTAACAGTGTATTTTTATTGAAATAAAATTAGTGATTTAAGCAGTATATATATGTTTTGTTTTTCTAATTATGATTTATATTCTTTTTTTTTTGCTCAAAAATAAATACAAAACTAGAAAATATCTTTTGGTTACTCAATATTTAACATTTTTCTTCAGTGGGTGTTGGATCTTCACTTCTCCGATGTGTCCACATAAGTAGTGCTAATGCATGTTTACAACCACCTGTCATCAAATATATACAAAATATTACTGTTTGTAACAGTATACTATTTTTTTTTGTTTGAGTATTGATTACCTACTGAAGCTGCACAATCGTGACATTTTGGGTTTCTTGGACTTTTCTTAATTTCTCATTAATGATCAAGGTAACTGTATAAGCTTTACTCCGAACTTTATGTTCTCAACATACATGTCCTTTTACCGTGCAAATACCATTTTTGCGTTTAAGTTGAATAAAACCTATAGCCTTGTCACCGTAACTTTCTAGTGACACCTTACAAATAGTTTAATTATATTTAATAGAAATATATAACTTCACCTGAATTGAACCGAATGTCTTTTTTTTTAGAAAATCTGTGACCATAAAAATATCCACAGCAGGTACTTAACCAACAATAATTTTGACAGTATATATACAAATAGAAGCCGTTGACAGTACTGATGTGAAAACACTAGTATTCTGACGTTACAAACATAGCAGCGAATCGCGGCGCGTTCGTACTCACGTGATTTGATTTAAAATTTTGTACATTTTAATTCATTTATAATTAATTGTAACAAGTTTTTAACAAGTTTTTCGCATTGATTATTGATATTATTTATGATAAAGTCTTAAAATAAACTAAAAAAATCGAGAATTATTTTTTATTCAAAAACCCAATTAAAACGCAAAAAGTGCATTCTCATCGATGTTACAAAAATCATGTTGACCTTTATTATTTAATTCCAAATAATTTGAATGGTATTGATTTGAAGGAGACGTAAGAAAGAAAGAATAGAACCAAACCTGTTAATTGGCACCAAGAAAATGTGGTTTAACGTCCTTAGATTATTTTCTTGGGTTTTAAGTCAAATTTTTGATCTATGCCGATAAACCAGTAACTATTGATAGAATGCGCTTTGTCAGAAGTAGCCGCGGCGAACATTTGTCCGAAATTACTTTTAAACATTAAAGCCATTGAATGTTATTTCACATAAAATAAATAATTTCAAGGCATCTAATTTGATTGCTTTTTAAGTTCGGACGCACTAAAAATATCATCCTATAGTTTTTGCATTGGATATTAACTCATTTTTGTTTATTTTTAGATAATGAAAGGTGCTTATACCTACATGATGTTCCTGACAACGGTCTGAATCAATCTGTGCATCTCACAATATACACCAATATCAGCAGATGTAGGCCAGTCTGAATTTAAATTATCAATAAGTAATTACATTAAAACTATACAGTGCCCGTCTAAAGACCAGGATGTTGTATTGTCAGCAACAACGAGGTTCCCATTTTGAGCATTTATTTTAATTTTTCCAGAATGTTCTTGAAATACATCTGGTATTACATTTTATATTCATCATTTTGTTAGTTTGGATTAAAACTTGATGCTTTTCAAAACAAATATATTTTATTTCTAAATGTAAGCTCAAAATAACTTCGAATATACACATCTTGAGTGACTGACTGTGCGATTTCTACCAGAAAAAAAAATATCTTTTACTGGGAGGGTCTCCCTGTTGCCATTTAAAAATAATTATGTCAAAGATGGCGCCACAATTCCATCTTTGACAATCATTTCACTACCTATTAACTAAAACATTTTTTACGCTTTTATTTATATATACCAACTAGGCGGGCACAGTATATTTTCAATCTATATGTATCCAAATATTACATTATACTTACATGATGTTCCTGACAACGCTTCGAACATATATGTGCATCTCACAATATACACAAGAAACAGCAAATGTAGACCTGTCTTATTTAAATTTATCAATAAATTATTGCAGTAAACATTTTTAAATTATTGTAATTTATCTAAATATTCCCTTTTATATATATATATATATATATATATATATATATATATATATATATATATATATATTTTCCTTTATTTGGGTTTTTCGTCACTAAAACTCAAAAAATATCAAAAATATCTGTATTGCTATGCCTTCGGTAGATTTAAATTCAATATGGTTCCCGATTCTAAAGAATACAGTTAAACACCTTTAAATATTTGAATACACTATCAGTACAATAAACAATCACACAGTAAACATCTATATATATTTATTTTTTGGTAGTATGTCACTGTGATGAAAATCTATTGTTGTCAATGTAAGTATCGTTGACATACACAAAAAAATATATTTATTTTCATTCGTTACTTTATATATTACAAATTAATATAATTTATTTTTTAGTTCAGTTTTGAAAACGGGGGGAGAGGACCCTCCGAAACGTTAACGTTAAAAGTATGTAAAATTTTTATAAAATTTTTATATTTTTAAAATTTTGTTCGTTAGGCAAATTTATTACAAAAATGAATCACTGAGAAATTTGTCTCCGTTTGGTTTTTTGTTTTTACCCAGTTTTCATTTTTGATATTTTTTGAGTTTTAGTTAGTGGCGAATAACTTAAATAAAGGAAATATAATATATAATATATATATATATATATATATATATATATATATATATATATATATATATATATATATATATATATATATATATATATATATATATATATATATATGAACACGCCGCAATCATTCAGACATTCCCTTATATAATACTTACTGATATTCCTGACAACGTTCTGACTGAAAAATTATTCCGAAAATTTTAGCTGTTTTACTAACGCTACGTAAATAATGTGCTTCTTTTCTTCCTGTAGTGCTACAGTCTATTAGAGAGTTTTGATATCTGTCAACCTTCGCCTCCAACCAGATCGATTTCCAGTAGCCCTTTGCCAGTTTTTGATTTGTAATATTTCTTGAGCTTCTCTTCTTACATTTTCCTGTTACCGTGTTTTTGGCCTATCTCCTTCTCTCATACCCCCTACATTCGCAACTTCACGATTTTTTTGCCATTTTCGCCATGTGGATCGCATAGTCACATAGTCTATAATATCCAGATCTTTGTATAGTTGCTTAAATTCGGAGTTATACTAAATCCTCCAAATTCCATTGTCATTCACAGCACCTAAAATACTTTTGACTACTCTTATTTCAAATATGGTACTGCAAGCATCTCTTCAGTTTTCTTTGCAAACGTCTTACAGCCATAGTTGACTACTAGCATTAGTGAGTGTTGAATAGATCTTAACTTTCGTGTTCCTTTGAATACGTTTAGATTTTAGGACATAATGTAAAGAATAAGTAACTTTGGTACCTTTCATATGATTTCTGATATCATTTGTCATATGGTTTTTGTCAAGTTTGCTTTCCAAACCAGTAAATTCCTTCACAAGTTCAATATTGTTATTGCTGATTATCCTGTTCTCTTCTTGGATAGGTTCTTTTTTCCATCACCTTTTTTTATCTATATTTATTTCTAGATCAGCACTTTTGGCTTTCACCTTTATGTTTCTTAATAAGCTTTTCGTCCTTGTAATAGGTTTAGCTTATCTGCATATCCTACGATCTGCTTTTCTCTATTTATTATTGTTCCATTTACGTCTATGTCTGTTTCACTGATGACTGTTTAGTTCTATATTAAACAGAACTGGTGTCAATCCATCCCTTTGTCGCAAATCTTCTCACATCTCAAATGTTAACATGGTGTTCTGGTGAATATTTACAACTGCTTAGGAATTAAGCATTATCTTCCGGGTTAATCCAATGAGCTTAGCTGGTATTCCAATGTGCTCTGTAGCCTAGTATATTACTGCTCTTTATAAGCAATCGCACGCCTGCCTGAATTGCATGAACATCTGAAATAAAGACGTATCAAATTAGGTCATTTTCTTTAATATTTAACTGACTATGAACATTCTTCGATACATGACACTATCCTCTATCTTAGTATGTTTATTAAAACTTTATAGGTTTCATGACAAACAACGACATGAAACACACTGAAGGAAATATCTAACTGTCTTAGATCGAAATTCAGTAATCTTGCTTTTCCTCTTTCTTACCTGGTAAATATAAAATAATTTTAGGTATGAAATCATTTAAATTTTTGGCCGCACATAGGAAATACTATCGCTTCGAGTAACATTGAATTACCAGATAATATTTTTTGATATTGCTCTGTAGTTTGGGTTTTACCACTTACTAAGCACATGGATGCATGTAGCGTGGTGAATATGTTTGCATCTCTCTGTTTATTCATGCTATTTCGCACTGTTACTCTGCAGTTTAGTTCTAGTGTTCAGAACAGAAATATTTTGTTCTGAATATGCGGTGAATTTTGTGTTTTCTGTAATTTCCACTGATTTGTGGAATGAAGTCGGTAATTTTTTTCCCACAAGATAATTGTGGTATCTCAGTGAAACTAAGATTGAGATTAGCAAATTACGCTATTATATAAAGTTGGGGTTATTTTGCCTCAGAACAAGCAAGGTGAGACCCAAAAAATTAGTTGCAAAGTTATACAGTTTTACAACTGTCTAATATTTTTAATCACATATTCTTCAGGAAAGTATGATGACTATGAACTCGATACAAGCACGACCTAAGCCTTGACTACTGTTTTTTTTTGCTGGGCCATTGCCAAAGACTTCTTATAGTGACTCAAAGGCATCTTGGAGGAGATAGAGATGATTCTAACATCTATAAGGGTATATCATTGCTTTTTGGTGCAGAAAATATTCTGGAGAGAATCATACTAGATAGACTGACTTATTGGTATTGTTGAACCAGCTGAGGAGAGAAGAACTCATGGTGTGGGTCTAGCAATATATAATACCATGATGCCAAACATGATTGGAATTCCTACCGGAATTACATAAAGGCTTCAGACTAGACGGAAACAACAATGTCACAGTAATAAGTGCATACGTGTCAAGTGAAGTTGCTCATTAAGAAGGGTACCACCTAACGATAGAATAGCGATAATTGATAACTAACTAAATAAAAGGTAACGATAATTGGAAAGCATGGTGTGGAAAACATTAATTCTAACGAACTTATATCTAAGCTTCTGAACTTATGTTCCAAGTTTCAGCTTACAGAAACTAATATACGTTACTGTCAAAAGAATAGATATAAAACATCGTGGCAACATCAATGCTCTAAACAAGATGTGAGGAATGTAAACATCACAAAAGCAGTTTTCGGCCGATAATAGCTGGACTGATCATCTACTCAGATCTGAAATTAAATGGTCACTAAATAAAAAATAAAGTCAAATACAATGGTCGCCCAAAATACTGTAATTTGACGGGAAAAGCCTAAGGGAGGAGAGTTGTCGGGAATCTCTCAAGCGTAATCTGGAAAAACAGCTTGAGTCATGTGAATTAAAGGCGGATAGACCTATAGAAACTGTGTGAAACAATTTTAAGATCGCTGTGACGAACGCCACTGAGGAAAAAAAACACCTGGATTGATTTGATGAGAATAACACAGAGATTCAAAAACTACTTAATAAATAAATTAATGCTCTAATTGAATTAAAAAATGCTACACTCTTAAACAAGAAAAACATACAAAATTCAGCTCGATAAAGGAGGAACTTAAGGTAAAAATCAGAGACCTCAAGAACAACTGGTGGTTGCCAAAGGCAATGGAAATACAGAAGTATGCTGATGAACACAATACCAAACATTTCTTTCAAAACATTAGAGGTATCTTTGGGCCGCAAATAAACAACATTGCACCGGTACGAAGTGCTGAGGGTAGGGATATAATCACTGCTATAGACGGTATAAGATACACCTGGAAGGAGCATTTCGAAAACTTGCTGAATGCTAAGTCGACGGTTGATAAAAGAGTCTTGAACCTTATCCCTCGAAGACCTACAGTTAAAACAATAGATAAAGATCCTATTATGGACTAGGCAGATATGGCAATCCGGAAGCTAAGAAATCATAAAGCCGCAGGCATGGATGGAATACCGGTGGATATATACAAAGCTGGTGGCAAAATCATTGTGAACAAACTTTACGTATTAAATTATTGATTGATTTGTCCGTTACTTTGTGATAGTTCATTTTTAAAAGGAATAAAACAATTTTTTACTTTGTTATCTATCACTTTTATTTCTCAACTCAAACACTACTTTAAAAATTAGTTTTAAAGTAGTGTTTGAGAATGTAAAGTCGTTTTACGAAACTATAGTCACACAGATTTTGTTTAAAAATAAAAGTGATATATAACAAAGTAAAAAATTGTTTTATTCCTTTGTTTCTACGCATTAATCTGCCTGTGCTAGAGAAAGTAGAAATCGATCGGACTTTAGAGAGAGGAGATCAGACTTGCATTATAAGTTTTTTTTAAGAGAGATACAGCTGACTGCAACAACTATCGGGGTATATCATTGTTCTCTGCTGCAGGAAATATTCTGGCTAGAATAATACTAGATGACTGGTTGGTATAGTTGAACCAATACTGTAGGAGAGTTAGTGTGGATTCAGATTCAGAGCAGGCCGTGGAGCAGAGGATATTAGAAAATAAAATGAAAACATTCGTAGCCGTTGTGGATATGTCAAAGGTGTTTGACTAGATTAACAAAAACATAATGCGGAAGCTCTTGAACATCAGAGGATACCCGCCTAAGTTGGTGCACATGATAAAGTTTCTGCACAACATCATGAATGCAAAAATTCTGACACAGGTGGGGGAAAATGATACTTTTGAGATTAAGACGGGTGTTAAGCAGGGCTGTGTGATCGCGACGATGCTCTTTTCTGTGTTAGTTGCTGCTGTCTTGCACCATGTCAGAGGTAGATTGCCTCATTCAGTTGAGATATCGGATAGAATGGATGGAAGCTTATTCAATCTATCGCGTTTTAAAGCCAAGTTAAAAACAAAGGAGGTTAGGCTAGTAGAGCTGCAATATGCGGATGACTATGCGGTTGTAGCGCATACTGCATCGGCGTTGCAAACGGTGCTGGACGTATTCAGTAAGGCTTATGGTGTGTTCCGATTTAAAATTAATGAACAAAAAACAAAAATGTTACAACAAACGGCTCTAAATAAGGACAGAGAGACGGCAGCCGTTGTTGTGAATGGACAACCATTGGAAGAAGTACCATACTTCCTGTTCTGTTCTGCCGACGTGCAAGAAAAGGTTATATATATATATATATATATATATATATATATATATATATATATATATATATATATATATATATATATTTACAATGCCATAATAATTCCTACCCATCTGTATGGAGCTGAATCATGGGTCATGTGTGGAAAGCAAATAAAACAACTTGAAAGATTTCGTCAAGGCTGCCTTCCGAAAATCTTGAGAATAAAATGGCAAGACTATCGGACCAATGTGGAGATACTTGAACGAGCCAGCAATTTGAGCATAGAATCCCAGATTATGAAAGTTCAGCTGATATGGTTAGGTCATTGCCAGAGCATCTGATACAAAATACTAAGATGCCGAAGCAAATCCTTCATGGTAAATTAAATAACATGAAACGAAATCGGGGAGGTCCGAAAAAGATATAAAGATGACATTACAGCAAACGACAGACTCAAATGGCATAAGGTGATATACAAAGCTCGGCAGCTCTATGAGAAAAACAATCACCAAAAAGTCGCTTACAAAAGGTACGAGCGAAAAGCCAAATAGGCTGGAGCACATATACCAATTTTGTATTCTCCTGACCAAGCTGGGTTATTTGAGCTACTATAAAAGCTATAAGGAAATGGTGATTACACTTCTGTAAAGCAGCTTTACAGCAAGCACATTAGTTCGATATTTTTGTTGTTATCACGGATAAAAATGAATTTTGTATGTTGATTAAACACTACTTTTGCGTAAAAAAACCAACGCACCAACCGAATAACAGCAAAACTGTTTTGTTTGCGTTATTAATTGAACTTATATCTACTCTACTGTATGGACTTCGCCCTCTCCGACTTCTTTCTCGCACTTTTTGAAAGATAAAAGTTCGGTGGGCCAAATGTATATATAATTTTCACCCAAAAAAACGAAATTTCATATTCACCAATTATTTTCTCTTTGAAAATAATTAAAAAATATTGACCACAGCGACGGCAGCTGTTCGGCGGGAGCACCGGGGAGAAGGTCCTGGTCAGGATGAAGCTGCGCGTCAAAAGGGCGCCACCCAGTTCGTTAATATATCTTGTGTTATAGAAGACCCTTGAACCGGGAGGGGTCTATCTTAAAAAAACTATTTGTTTTTACTAAAAAAATATTGATTTAATTTTGAATTAAACGTAAGCACAGTAAAAAACACAACACAAACACAAACTACTATTTAAAGGTAGAAAGAATAAAACTATAAAAAAAGATATAGGATGGCTTAGGAACTGTGGTTCACCAAACCTTACCGTGGAAAATCAAAAAATAACTGAACACGTTCCTCTAACGCGGACAAGCTCGTCTCTAGTTTTCTGTACTTATAAATTAGATGGTACTAAGTCTATTGAAACAATATTAAGAAAATATTGTAATAAGGTAATCAAATAGGATCAAAATACGTAAAATCATCAATCAACACAAAGTACATTTAAAGGTAGAAAGAATAAAACCTAAAAAAAAGAATAAAATATGATCGAGATAGGAAAAAAAAAGAATAAAAAGAATAAAAAAAAGAATAAAATAGGATCAAAATACGTAAAATCATCAATATTAAATCAGATTGAATGGCAATTTGTCTATTTTCTGACGGTGGTCAAAAAAGTAGGTAATTTAAAAATAGAAACGTGAATTTTTAGCCCAATACAAAAATATAATAAAACTTATTAATCTGGCTTTATTTCACGATTGTCCTGCCGCTTCCCTATCCAGTACTGGGGTATCCAAATACCACGAGTACACCTACGGGCCCTTCGGTGTCCCTATGCGGGGGTACCCAAATAGTCTGGAATCGGACTAACCGGTTACTGGACCAAAGTGGCCCCAAAAAAGAGTATGGTTTCGGCAACGGTCGGGCTCCGAAATAAGTGGTACTTCAGTGGCCTGGTCCCTAATTGACCGGATTCTCTAATGCTAGAGTCGTACAACCCTCTACAAGAATATCAAAAAAAATAAACCTAAGCAGGGGTTGGCCAGCCATCCTACATACCTCTGTCGGAAGGGTAAGGCGCGAAAATGTCCGTTCACTTCGAGATTTGGTGTTAGACTGTCTTGGCCTTGTTCTAAACGATATAGGTGCTCTTTTATCACTAGCGATCAAGAATTTGTGAACGCTACAAGATATCTGACTTGTCGCTCTACTGTTATAAAAAAGCCAAAAACGGCCGAAGATATGTCAATTCGGTTACCCCAATATAGCAACATCTTCTGGTTGTGAGAACCGTCTTGTAAAGGATTACATTTCTTCAGCCATGCGTCCTCAGGTTGTTTGTCCATTTTTATAAAGTATTTTTTATAAAGTAAATAAGTATTTTCGTAAATTTTATCATCGAGTTTTGACATAATTTTGAATAAAAAGTTTCCTTATAATATGCAGCCATTTTCTCGGAAAACCGTAAGAACTTTTGAAAATTTTCGTTAGAGTTGGCAACGTTGCATCGTTGTGTTTATTTCTATCGAACGAAATTTAAGATTTTATTTAACTGGCCTCTTAAGGTGTTATTTAAAAATAAAATGTAATATTTTTGTAAGCATTCATTCCGTATGTTTCAGCTTACATTTTGTTTGTTTTGTTGAAAAAAAGGGAAAATTTACATATTATTATTATTGTATTATCAAAGCTGAAATTTTTAACACTATAACAGATTTTAGACGATTCACGTCACGTTAAGAAACACATGATTAATTGTTTTAATTAATTAAATGTTTAAAATACCTACCATCTGAGTCTATGTAAGCTTTTTTTTTAACGTTTTCCCCAACACGAATACGACAAAAAATCCTATCCACCTCCAAAATTATTATTTAAATAACCAAACGGCTTGTTTTGTTCACATTTTGTAAAAAAGTTGGCAATATTTTTAATCTTTGAGGTAAAACAAATGACCCTTTACGCTGAACTTCCACTATTTCAGCCCATTAAACGAACATTTAGGTGGGAATTTTTTCCAGTAACTGCGTGCGGATTTTTATCTACCCAGCTGGGGAAGTTATGCAAATGCCATATCCCATTCCTCGTGAAAGAAGCTTCGTCTGTTGATAAAATATTGAACAAAAATTGGATTGCTTTGGTTCTGGCCGATATTTCTGGACGATATTTTTGCATGTGTGAAAAATCAGTGGATAAGAGTGTTTGTGCGCTTTCTACATGATTGGAATGGAGTAATTGCGCTTGCACTTGGACACATGTTTGCCAAGTCTAGGAATCGCCATGATAAATCCAACTGCATTGTCTGATGAATCATATTCGACCTTGAACGAGCTTCCAGATTTCATTCCATTCGAGTGTATCACAAATATAGTGTAATACGAAAGTTAAATTTTGCCTTTACCACGATAGCATCTGATAATTTATATTCATTTTGAATACGTTCATTATGAATACCTAACCATAATCTAGACACATCGCTAAATCAAGGAGTGTTCCATTTTAGCTCTCATTAAATTCTAACTCTCAGTTCTAAGCGCCGCTTCTGATAGAGTGCTGTCATAGGAAGCACTTAGTAAGGACCGATAAGTATACATACCTGTTGCAAGTAAATATATAGTCAGTCAAGTCAACAATCAATGGCAGTCAATAACACCAATCATTCACTTACTGGACACTGGATATTTTCATGTCGGTTTTGTATACTAATAACTCTAAGATGCCATTAGGCAAGTTCTTCGATGTTTTTATTATAATGAGAGAACCTATTCACATGTTCGTGAATACCATCGCCAAACTACAGAAATAAGAGCCACGTTAGCCGTGATATCTAAGACGTCAGCCTGACGATACGACAGTTTGCGTCGAGCGGGTTCGATTCCCGTACTACGTAAAAAAGTTTTTCTAAAATTTTTGTCAATGCTTCTAAGCAAGAGTCTAAAATCGGATAAGGAATCACCACTCAGTCACGCCAATTCGAAGCTGGGTAAGGGCGGAGGCCTTCTGAGAGGTTTTCTACGTTGGTCACCAGTCCTATCGAGATTCTTTCGGTTAAGCACAAAACTAAGGATTGATAGCACGAGAGGGGTATTGACCGGGTTCGAGGTTCAGACTCTTCAGGACGCCGACATATACCATACCATCAAGAATAGGGAGACTCTCTCCTCAGCTAACAACCCATGTTTTCGCCGAGTTCCAGTCGGATGGCGTATACATGTCGTGTTAGATTTTCTTAAACTGCGTCCAATGAGACAGCACTAGCTGAGTGTCATCACACAGTTGGGTTTCACAATATCATGTGGGACACACAACAACCTGCGTCTCCGCCTAAATGAACATTTTTGTTGGTTGCTTGACCGGGAAGGAGTCCTATTGTATTTATAAACGTGTCTATTGTTTTTAAAAACGTGTCCATTGTTTTTATAAACGTGTGGCATTTTAATCGTAGAAAGTACGCAAAAATGAAACACGTTCTATTAAGGAATTATTACCTTACAATAATTATATCTTATCTTACAATAATTCAACAAATTAGTCATACCGAGTATAAGCAGTAAACAAATACAAAGTCAGGTCGTATTTTTTTTACTTCTTTGGACTGCGTCAATGAGACAACAGTAGTCAGGATTTATACACCCCCGACCGTTGGGTTCCACAATCTCATGTGGAACGTACAACAACCTGTGTTACCATCCGCCATTATGAGCATTCGTAAGTTGCTTGACCACAAGGAAGCCCTACCTATCCCTTACATTGGAGAGCACATGTTTCGTCTGTTGGTGGTTAGACTCATCAGGGTACCGACATATGCTCTCGTCAAGAATAGCGGTCCCACAATCAAATAACCCATATTTTCGCCAGTACCCGGATGAGTCCAACCACCAACAGACAAAACATGTGCTCTGCAATGTAAGGGATGGGTGGGGTTTTCTCCCGGTCAAGCAACTAACCAATGACAATGAAGCTTTGATCAGAGTTGCTACAATAATGAATCGATAATTAAAAAAATTGGTTCTTATAAGTCATGGTTGCTTAATGGTATTCTGTTCGCACGTCAGCATGAACACCATCGTCAGCAAGATGTAGGGGTTATTGCCTGGTTTATTTCGAATATAATATATATATATATATATATATATATATATATATATATATATATATATATATATATATATATATATATATATATAAATAAATAAATAATAAATAATGTAGTACGTATTAAGAACGTGATATAGAATAATATATCATCAAATAGTACGTTGCAAGTATGCAAGTTAAGTTTTTACTTGTAACCGATTGTACAATACGAGTGTTAGAATCATTTTGAAGAACAAATAATAGCATTATGTTTTGAAAACATTATCAATCAAATATCATAAGACCTTATGAAGTTGACCTTGGAAGGGCCTTGTTGAAGACAATGATATGGTACTAATGTGACTTTAAACAATCTTTTCTTTCAACAACATGGTGCGTCACAGTTCTCGCCAATCAATCGATTTATCGTAAGAAAAGTTTCCTGGACGCCTTATTTCGCGAAATGGTAATATCAACTGGCCATCCAGATCATGCTTTATCACGCCCTTGGATTATTTTTTGTGGGGTTATGTTAAATATCTGGTTTAGAGAAATAAACGAGTCTCCCGGACGCATTGCACCAGAGGACACCGAAGAAGACATTTGAAAGACATACTTTTTATCACATAATGCCATTAATTGTTCTTCAAGATAAAATAATAATTACACTGATCAACAAATTTAATTTTTTTTGGGGCAACCTTGACGAAAATAAGTGTATATGAAATATTTTGTAGCCCTAAATCCGACAATGATAAGCTAATAATTGTAACACGCAGTGTTTTTTTGAAGGGGGTCGATGGTGGGGTAAAAAGAAGGCGATATATTTTTACAATCAAAATTTTCTTTAATATAAATATGCAAAACGTTATAAATCTATGCAAAAACATTACTGACGATTATGTGAATAAAAAATATATTACATGAGATATCGTATAGAGACAAAAAGTCTAACTTTTTCCTCTTGTGTTCTACAGCATCATAACTTTTCAAAAAGCAGCATAACTTTTCAAAAATTGCGGAAATATTTCTTTTAAGTTCTTGAAAATTGATTTTGGTATATACTGGTATTGAATGTTGTTCCTTTTCTTTTTTGAAATCCGTGCCTTTAGTGATTCAAAAGTAGCAATCACTTACATAGTCAATAGGTTCTCTCCGCACCACAGGAACAACAAAAGGCATATAATTTTTCTTGCGATGCATCCATGCACTAAATTTACATGGCAACTCAAATAGCAACATAAGGAGCTCAACTTTTATCTTGTTCTCCGATTTGGCACTAAATATAAAATATAGGCGTCTATTACTTCCTCGGATATAGATCTACCTTGAAATAAATCAATATCAAGATCTACATTAAAAAATGTGATTTTGAAATATATCGCCTGCACATGTAACAAAATTTATTGCCCGAATTTTTCCGAAATCGACGACACGAAACATACAATTTTATATAAAATCGACTTAAACACTTGATTGTACTGCAAACGAGATAGAAACAAACTAAACTATAGAAAACCGCCATTAAAGAATAAATCCGCCATTAAAGGTTCGTAGTATATACTGTGAAAATATCCTATCCTCTATGGTCTTGAGGTAATTCTTACATTGCCCAGTCCAAAGTCAGGTACATATATTTTCAATGGGCCTATGATATATCGGAGGATCAGGTACTTGTAAATGGGATGTGCTAGGTCATTTTTGTAAAAAGGTGTTTTAATAACTACCTAAATGAAGCAAAAAAAACATTCTCATCAATGTTACAAAAATTATGTTGACCTATGTTATCATAGTTTCTCATTTGAAAGTTCTGATGCTCTTATTGCACAACCTCTTACAAATAAAAGTATTTATGTCGAAAACATACTTTTCTTTATATCTCCAAGCTCTCCAGATGCACCCTTTCTGTTCAATGTTGCTAGTTCAATTTGCTGTTATTATTCTAGCTATGTTTGAGTACGCGATCAATTTCGCGCAAAGTTAGAAGCAATTTTTAATATAGAATTTTCAGTATTGTGTTCAAGACTGCTTAAATTTAGATCAATTTTTAAAACCACCAGTTAACGGAAGTGTACGTTTTGTAAAAATTAAATATTTATGAGGCGATTATCAATATAGTTACTAACCCCCGCAAAATAGAGTTTGGAGAAGGGATGTGCCATTAGAATAATAAAAAGGAGGACAAAGCTTACAACAGTTAAATGAAACGATGTGACAAATTCAGTGCTCCAAAATGGCAATATTGTAAGTATTTTTGTTTTATTAAAAATTTTATATTTTTTTACATGTGAGAAAACTTATATTTTTAATATTATTAAATTATAATTATTACCAATTAACAATATTAACAATTAAATTAACAATACAAATTGCGAGCTTCGCTAACCATATTCGCATATCAAGAGGTGATTCAATCTAATTCTAAAACTAAACTGTATTCTATTTATATGATAACAGTACTTTTGTATGATAATGTACAAATTATGAAACCCAAAGTTATCCAAATGTTAAAATAATAAATATATCTGAGGCAACCGATACATGACAGACATTCATTTTAAATAAATAAAACTAATATAAACTATATAAAGAAACTATGTTGAACTAATAGTAAGAAAAGTAATTACAACCTAAGCTGTCCATTGACATAATAATACTATAAAAGACGATAGTGAGAAACCCAGGTTTCCAACGTCTAGGAAGGCAATATAAGTTTAATATCGATGAACCATTCAAGTCTAGCTGATTCATCAAATATTTCCTTTTAATATTTTTTGGCATTTTAAAATTATCATCGAAAGTATAATTTTCTAACATTAAGTGGTCAGCATAATGAGAATTATTTTGTTGTTTAGTATAACTTCTTTTATGTTCATTGAACCTAGTAGACAGTGGCGGCTCGTGAGGGAGGGCGCTGGGGCGCAGCCTCTCCAGCATTTATCGCAGTAAACATTCTCCTGTATAGGGTTTCAATAACATAAAAAGTAAAAAGAAGGAAGGGGAAAGCAAACAAAATTCTTCAGCAGAACTATTTTCTTCTACGCCCTCCCACTTTAAAAACCCACGAGCCGCCACTGCTAGTAGAAAAATCCTGTTTGTCTAACATATACTTTTGAACATGACCAGCACGCAATTACATAAATTCCTTATTTATAGAGTTTATTTGCTTGACTTTTATTGTTTTTAATGAGGCATCCACGACTATTGTTTGTTTTGAAATCAATATTTATATCATTTGTTTTGGATAAATGTTTAGACACTAATTTTATAACTTTTCTTGTATATGTTATTGTTTTGTACGTAATAATAGCAAGACTGCAGGGCTTGATATTATTGATAGGATATATTAAATTCATTATTTTATTATTACTTTTTTTTTTAATTATAAATTATAATTTATAACTTATAGTTGACCTAGAGATATTTAATAATCTATGTTTAAATGGGTTAAATGCTGCCATCTTTTGTGAATACGGATTACAATATTTATTGTGTATAACTAAATGTGTATGTTTTGATTTATGAAAAATTGCAAGATCATATTTATTATCTTTTCTAGTAATTGTTAAATCTAAAAAAATTAAGTTAAGTCTAAAAAAATTAAGTTAAGTCTAAAAAAATTAAGTTAAGTCTAAAAAAATTAAGTTAAGTCTAAAAGTCTATTATGTTGTCCTTTTTCGACTGTGGATTTAATATTATTATGTTAATGATTTATCCAATTATTATTATTTATTATTTTCTAAGTTCAGTCCATAAAAATTTCTGCCAGTAAAGAACTTAAAAGATTCCCCATTATCAAATCGTAGTTCGAAACATAAAATCAATTATCAAATTCAAAATAATTCTGATCTAAAGTAATTGACTGTGGTTCTAAAATTTTGTTTGATTATTAAATTTGCCAAAAGATGTTTTTCTTAAAGTGATTTATAGTTGCCATAACCCATAGACGTGTTCGATATTTTGGACCAACAAATTTCCCATATTTACAAGAACTTTATAACACAAAAGAATAAATTCATAAGCGTCCTACCCAAGAAAGAAACCAACAAAATTAAACCTATTACGAATTACATCGAATAACAATTTGTCAAGAGATTCATCAACTTTACAGATTGCAATTTCACTAGTGAAAAATCTAATATATATGCAATAAGGCTTTATAAAATCGAATGCTTACTATAGTCGGCAAACTCCAGGTATAGGTGAACATTAGTTTCGTTGCATTTCCCTACGAGCAATCGTTTGTAAGGGTGCAGCAGCAGGCTTATTGGGCGAACTTTATCTTGTGTATCTTGCCAATATATTGGAAAGTTACCAATTTGAAGTAATTTGTTCATAAGGATTTTTATAGCTTTAATGGTGACTATATCTTCAATCCTAATTATATCATTTTATCCGCTACATGTCTAAGACACAGTCAGCGGCGGTCCGTGGAGGAAAGACAGATGGAGCACTTCCAAATTCCAAATTTTGGAATAGGAATAAGGAAATGTGTCGCAACCAAAAATTTTACATTTCTTAGTATCATACACGCACTTTGCGGTGTAGAAATAAGAGTGTAACTGTCAAACATCAAATTTTCAAATAGGTACCTAGATAATAAAATTTTACTAAACTCACCATAGGACAATGACCATTAAATCTATTTGTAGTTGAAGTCCATCCTCCTATATTTCTGAGAAGGAAAGTGGTCGAGGATTGGATCGTTAAAATTTGAAATTGACTTGTCATAGTCATAGCTTTTCGAGTGGTGATTTAATAACTTTGCAATTTTCTTTTCGGGAATCCTTAGGTTTTTGAAAGTCGTAAAATAATTTTACCCGTCTTGTAATTTTTTTTTCTTTAAAATGCTCTGAAGAATTGTTTGGTAAACTGGAGTATCTGCCATTCCTTCATCCGCCACCCAATGCGCCAACAAGCGTCTCCCAAGATCGGTTTCTGACCTTAAACCGTTATCAGTTGGCTGATTTATTTGGTCTTTAGTCGTTCCTTCATACGTTATCCCGGGGTTTAGCTTGAGCCCAACTGATGACGGCTTAAGGCCAGAACCCGGTCTTGGGAGAGGCTTGCTGGCGCTTTGGGTGGCGGTTGGGGGAACTGGCAAAGCACCCACGTGAAGCACGGGTGAACTTTTTTTGCTTTTTAATACTTTTTTCCATGAGCACACTACACTATTTTTTAAACATACCTGGTACTTACCCAAGGTTAGATGGGCCATGATTGGTCTCACACAGTTGGACTGTTGCGGAAGTTTACCGCAGGATAGCATGAGGTGCATGTGATTGCAGCCACCATTCGACATGGGCGATTTATATGGTCATGGCTTTAGTCGATCGTTCATTCGCTCTCCGGACGTTCAGCTTGATCCCAACTGATGACGGCTTAAGGCCAGAAACGGGTCTTGGGAGACGCTTGCTGGCGGATTAAGGAGTGATGAAGCACCCACGTGGAGCACGGGTAAACTAATTTTGCTTTTAATACTTTTCTCTACGAGCCGACTATACTATTTTTTGAACATATGTTTGTGCGAACTGTTTCACGGATAGAAAAACATGTATGAGGTTTTTTTGGAAGTACATCTGATTGTCGAATGAGTCCTTGTCGGGAGCTTGCAGACGTTTTACCAAAACCTCATTTGACATCTTCGGTGCTTGTCTGTCGCAAGGTTCGTGGCTTTCTGAGGATGTGACTTTATTGGCGCTTTGGGTGGCGGAAGAGGGAATGGCAAAACATCAACGTGGAGCGCGGGTAATCTTTCTTTAATATTTAATAATTTTCTCCACGAGCTTACTTCACTATTTTTCAAACACATATATTATATACACACATATAGATGCAGTGTTAGATTTTTGAACTACGTCCAATGAGACAACAGTAGCAGAGTGTTATCATACACCAAACTGATTTCACAATCTCATGTGGAACATAACAATCTTCGTCTCCGTCTAAATAAGCATTTTTTATCCAGCTGCTGTTGTCTCATTGGACGCAGTCCAAGAAAATCTAACACTGCATATATACGTCATCCGTTGGGAAGTCGACGAAAATTTAGGTTAATGACTGTGGATAGGTTTTCCTATTCTTGATGAGAGAGCATATGTCGGTACCCTGAAGAGTCTCAAGAGAATTGTTCCAGAGTCTCAAGGATCATCATCATCAGCCCATGTTAATCCACTGCAGGATAAAACCTCTTCAACATGCTTCCAACTTTCACGGTCCTTTCGTCTGCCATTCGGATCCAATATACTTAACGATGTCATCACTTCATCGTGCTTTCGGTCTTGTTCGCGGATATTTGTGATCAAGCGGTATCTAGTCCAGGATTGCCTTTGTCCAACAGTCATCCCATAGCCTGCCCATCTCCATTTCAATTGTTTATATATATATATATATATATATATATATATATATATATATATATATATATATATATATATATATATATATATATATATATATATATATATATATATATATATATATAGTTTTTTTTTCAATAGAAGGCATTGCTAGCGCGCGCAGCCGTTCTTGGCCCATAGTGTTTTGATTGATTTGATGGTAGATGTCAGGTAGATGTCAGATTGAGGGCAGTCGTCATAGGGACGGTACACAAAACAGTCAGCAATCCCACAGATTCACTAAATGTTACTTAACTTTTAAGTAATGGACAAACTGTTTTTAAAAACTTTATTTTAATTGAAATTACAAAAACGTCTGTTCGACTTGAATGACAAACTCTGATTTACTTTAATATTATTACAATTCATGTGTTCTGCTGGTAAAAAATGTGCTGCAGGTTCGGCCGCCGGAAATGTCTGCTTTCCTTGCTGCCTATGGTGTACAGGGTCATGTAACTCCTCCCCTGTGAGATTAGGCTACGCAGTCTGCTGTGGTCGGCGAACGTCCTGTAGATCGATTTGATTTGATAATGCTAGTTGCTTATTTAAATGGTATTTCCCATAAATGAAAACGGACACAAATAATCAATAAACAGAAATAAATTACAATTGTCCAAATACTGGACGAATTTGAAACTTTATCGAAGATTGGCTCTAAATTGTTTGCTTTTATTTGGGTTTTTAGTAGGTAGAGTTCGTCTAGGTTGATTTCTTCCAGATGGGCGCTTAAGTTGAGGGCTGGCATGTTCTTTGTTTCTTTTTCAAAGTCAGGCAGGAGAAATGCTTGAACCTTGGACTTTACAGCTTCTTCATCATTCGTGATTACTTCTTCACTCGTTTGGATGCGGCAATTTTCAGGTATATCGAACAAATTTGTACCAAAAATTCGTTGAATTTGCTTTTGCTTGTCGCAGTCTAATTGTACAATTTCTTCAATGGGCGAAATATAAATCCATTTTCCAGAAAGTTCGATTTGTTTGGAGATTGGTTTTGAACTTTTTGTCTCTATCTGTTGGCATACGGAAGTGTTCTTCATTGAACTCAGAAGTTGGACTTCACATGGCCTGTATTTTCAAATCTCTTGTAAATCCGACTCTTCACAAATGAATAGCTGATTGTCGGTTTCTTGACATCTTTTATTTGGGGATGCGTAGTGCAATTCATTTTTTATTAGGAATTTACTTTTTGTAATGATTACCTTAAACAGACTTTTACTTAAAACAGGTACTAAATAAAAATGATAAAGTTCGAAGTTCTCCTCAAAAGTGAAATTCTGTGAAAAAAAAAAGAAAAATTCTGGAAATAAAATAAGAACTTTATTTATTAAAACTATATCTTTTTCTGAACGGATGTTTCAAGTTACTCAAGTGAATTTTCCCATGAGAATCTGTTTCTGCCGTTTTGCGAATCGTGTTGATAGATTTTAATTTCACTGGTTTCGCGAATTTATTTGACGCTTTCTGCCTTGTATGTTTCTTAGGATAGACCTTTTGAATTTCTTGGAAAATCTCAGTCGTCAGAATTTTGATTTAATTTATTTGTAACTTTTTCCTTTTTTTGAATTAATTTTTCATTTAATTTTGCACTAGGACTCTAGATTTTTCTTTATGATTTTGAATATATTCTGAAATTTGAATTTTACTTATATCGATATCGAAATGATCGTCTGGCGAAATATGATTGATGTTTACATCGATCGGTTTAAAATCAGTTGATGAGTGAATGGAATGGTTGTATGCTAAAATAGGGTATATCATTTTTTGACTAACTGGTGTTTTTTGAAAACTACTGTTATTTAATAGGCAAATATGTTCAGATAAGGTAGAATGTAACCGTTCAATCATGCTATTAGACTGGGGATGGTTGGGAATAGAAGTGAACTTTTATCTTGTGGAGTTGAAACAATTCTGTTACAACTGAGTTTTTGAATTATGTTTCGTTGTGTAATATTATTTGTGATGGTATACCATGATGAGAAAAATAAATTAACAAAGTATTGGCAATATCTGTTGCTACAAGAGATTTTAACAGATATGTTTGGGCATATTTCCAGAAACTATCAACGATAGTTAAGAATTTACGTTGTTTTAAAGTGTAGGTACCGATGTGCATAATTTCAAACGGTTTTGTTGCTGTAGGTCTTATGTTTATCGGAATTTTAATAGGGTTACGTTCGTATTTACTAATTTGACATGTTTCACAATCGTCAATGTATGTTTGAATTGAACTTTTAAGTTTAGGTCAATAGTATTTAATTTTTATTTTTTGTTCTGTTTCATCAATGCCATGGGGATTTGTTTTGCCTTCATGGTAGTTTTGTATTATTTCTTTCATGCTGTCTTCATCCGTGACGTCCTTGCGTATTACCTCACAAAATGGTTCACACATATCACGATTATCGATATATAAATGATAGATTTTTCCAGGTGATACATATTCCTTAACAAAATCAATAACGTCATGTTCGAAATTAGTTTTTGATATTTGTACTAAATTTATTCGTTTTTTTATCAAAAATAATTGGGGTTTTAGGTTTAGCGGGAGAATGTAAAACTTGTTGTATAATAAGTTGATTAGCGCCATAATTAACAGGTGCTTCCAAAATTGAACGACAAACTCTGATTTACATTAATATTATTACAATTCATGTGATCTGGTTGTAAAAAATGTTTATGCTGCATGTTCGGTCGCCGGAAGTGTCTGATTTCCTTGCTGCCTATGGTGTACAGGGTGATGTAACTTGTTGATTTTAAATTGTTTTGCATAAACATTTGTAACAGCGGCACAGCCCCACTGTGTTTCATAAAATCGTCCCGTGCGTTAAAGAGAGTTTATTTTTAAATTTTAAATAATTTACGTTTGCAAACAGGTTACACACAGTTTAATGTCTTCATTTGGAAAGACGGCTCCATATTCACAAAATTTTTCAGTTTCAAATAAATTTGCAACAGTTAGGTATACATCGAAAAACTCGACTCCTTGTCAGTAAATTTCCATTTCTTTCTGTGATTGTCTATAATCGTTGAAGATTCTTCACCAGTTAATTTATCAAATTTTTGCTTAATTTGTATTTATATATTGCATCTAATATTGTGAATGGCTGCTGAAACCATTGTTACCAAATTTTTCCTTCTTCAAAGCAGGCAACTTTAAGTGCATCTAGTTGCCTGCTTTGCAGTTGATCAAAGATAATGTCACAGTGAGGCATTATTTTATTAACACGTTGGCTACCACCATAAGTGGTTTTTTTCAGTCTATATATCCCGCGGTCATTTGGTACTTTGGCGTTAACACATATTTGTGGTTCGAAATCGACTCGCAAAGAAATTTAGGTAGTACACTATTGCGGGTTGATTTCGTCTCGCAGTGGAAAGAAGCTAACAAAAAAGTGAGAGTCGATATAGTGGCTCACGCTAGTGCTTCTCTTATGGCAATTTAAAAATACTGTGCCACAAAGGAGGATATTGTGTCTTGGCTACTGCCTAGTGTAAAGTGAGACCTACAGAATGGTATAGTTGGGCCAAGGAAAAGTCTTGTAGTTTTTGAGATTTTTAATTTTAAAAAATTTATAAAAAATACAAAAAAAATTCTTTTTATATATAAAAACAAAACTATGTATCATGTTTATCAAAGCATTCTAGGCACATAGATGGTTCCCCTGGGCATGTCACACACTTGGTAACAACCTTAGGGCATTTTTTCAGTGCCTCTTTTCTGCCGAGATGTTTGCTGAGGGTGGCGTAACAGTTAACGCAGCGACGTCTCACAGAGTGGTTTTTCTTATCTTTTTGGGTGGTTTTTTGTAAGCTATGCTTGTCTTTCTTGGTAGAGGTAGACGGAGTTGCTGGTCCTGAAGTGCTTACGAGATAGTCGATCAGAGATTCTCGAAAATTCGCAATGGACAGTTTAGATCCTGTCAATTTTTTGAAAATTAGCCACGCGTTTACAACAGATGTTCCTAGTATCAGCAAGAAAGCAACTTTATGGAACCAACGAATCGTTTTACGCAGCGGTGAATAATAAGAGGTCATCTGATCAGAGAGATCCACGCCTTGCTTCCTCTTGTTGTAATATGTAATGGCTGTTGGCTTGTTTACTGTTTCGCCTTTTCTATTTTTTCCAACAGGTACCATTTCCAAAGTATGCTTTGTTGTTATGAATCGCACATCCCTTTTATCCTTCCAGCAGCCGACAACAATGCCGTCGTCGCTTTCAAGTCCAACAACCTCTCCCCTTTTCAATTTCGCATTTAAAATACTTTTGGGAACGTCTTTCACTCTCGCCCGCATTGTTCCAACTAAATGTGTGTTGGACTTCAAAAGTTCTGTTGCTATTGCGATATTTGTATAAAAGTTGTCGACCACTAAGGTCCTCCCTTGGTTTAGATAATTCTGCAATAAGCCCAACACAACTTTATTGCTGTGCCGCAAATCCGCTGGATTTTTGTCATCTTCTTTACCAGAATAAACTTTAACACTGTATGTATAGCCGTCTGCTCCACAAGCCTTGTATAATTTTACTCCATATTTGTGTGCCTTTCCTGGTAAATATTGGCGAAACTTCAGCCTACCTCTAAAAGGCACCATGGTCTCATCAATTATTACGTCCTCCTCTGGGTTGGAGTAATATTGAAATTTTTTATTCATCATGTGGACTAAATCATAAACTTTCTTCAGTCTATCATCTGGCCGGCTGTCTTCGTCTGAGAAGTGAATGAAGCGTAAAATTTCTTCAAACCTATTTCGTGGCATGGTGCTGCGCACGAATAGATTTACGAATTTTCTATCCCTCGACCAGTAATTTTTTAATGACGGATATCGGACTAAACCAAAATAGAGCAACAATGCAAAAAATTTTTTCAATTCCAACTCAGTTAGAGTTTTCCACTGGATTTGTTTATTTTTAGAAATAAAATATTTTTCTCCTGCCTTGTTTGTCCATTCTAACATTAGTCGAATGACCTCATTGTCCAGAAAAACTAAGTAGGCATCTATTTCCTTACTTACTCCGTTAATATTTTTTAATCCGGAGTCACCGGTAAAGGCAAATGTTTTTAAAAGTTCACCAGTAACGCTATTCCATTTTCGAACTGGAGTTGTTGATACTGATGGTCCTGGAGACTGCGGATCAGATAGGACACCATCATCAGCGTTGTCGTCACTTTCGGAAATATTCTCTTCTTCATCTGGTTCGTATTCGCTGACATCAGAAGAGAAATCCTGACCCTCCCCTTCATTTTCTGAATCTTCTTCTAATATTCGCTGAATTTCAGATACTGTTAACCTTTTGCAGCTTCTAGGTATAGAACCATTCATCTACAATAACACGAAATAATAATAATAATAATGAATAATATTTACTTCAATAACAAGGTGAATAAATAATGAAAATTCAAAATTTCATTTTTGTTTTCATTGTAAAAAATTGATAAGAGAAAATTGAGAGTCGAAATCGTCTCACAATTTTTTTCGTTCGAAATGGGGTAATAATAAGCTATAATAACTTACCTTAGCAGCCAGATCACTAAAAATCACTCACAATATTTAAATAAAATCAATTGACTAATTGGGCCAATGCACTTGATATGAGGTTTATTGCACAACTGAAGTAAACAAGCATGAGACGTAATGATTCATGTGGGCTCGTGTTCAGACTTGTCGCGACCCGATTTCAACCCACGCGGTAGATTTGGCACTTTTTCATGTGAGTCGATACCGACTCGTATGGTAGCCAACGTGTTAAAGAAAAACAACCAAAATTTAAAATTATCATTCAACAAATAATTTATTAACCCCTGAGCGTGATTAATAAAATTTCTATCCGACTCGTCGTCCATAATTTCTTTAAGGCTTATTTGCAATTTTTCTTTGTAAATATAAACAGTATTCACACATTTAGATGTAAAGTTCCATCTGGTAGGGGCCGCACGGGTTAGACGCGTTTTCACGAGGCGGTCCAGAACAGTTGTCCTTTTGGATGATCGAGAAAAGAAAAAAGGAAATGCAGGCAGATTTGCAAAAAAACACCTTTACACATTCTTTTATTGCACAACAGCTTTCAATTGTTAGATTTAATTAGTGAGCATAGCAATACTGTGCATTGTTATAAATATTATTAATTTTGGCTTGTACTCCTCCGATTGTACTTTTTATTACGGAAACACCATCATAACTTTGGGCTATGCGTTTCTCAGGTTCTTGGTCTATTCCTAACTCGCTTAGCACCGTCAGAATTTCATCTGCAATTCCATCTGAGGTGTGTGATTTTTGGTATTAAAAAAGTCCCATAACCTCTCGTAAATTTTGCCATTTTTAACATATCTAATTTTAAAAACCATCTGCATTTGAGTAGATGTATCGGTTGTTTCATCGGCCTGTATAGCAACATATTTTGCTGTCTGAATTTAATTTTTTAATAAATCGCGACAAACATGCAACATTGAATTCAGTTATTTGTTCTGAATTTATTTGGAGATGCCTAGAAATAATTTGTTTTTAGAGTCTTTTAATTGAGCTTCTAAAATACTGTCTATTTCGGCCATCAAATTTGCTAACCCTCTGCAAATGCCAGAATTTTCGAAAATGTAAGTTTCAACATGCACACGTAAGGCTAGCTCAAATACCCCCATAATTTTATAACGTCAATTAACTTAGACAGTATGTAACGATTGTTATTAAGTTTTATTGTGGTTTTTAATATAGTCCCGATGTGCACTACAGAGTTGAGAACGAATGTCTGTCTTCCCCAACATACTAATTTCTAGATCATTTTTCAAATGTCTTTGTGAAATGGGATGCGATATTACCTTTGCGTCCAAATGTTTCAAATCAATTTTCAATAATGTTAGTTTTCAATAATGTTAGTTACTTTTCAAAAATGCCAAAAGAAAAAAGGTTTGTGCTTCTCCAGGTTAAACACATAAATTCATTCTAAATAATGTCCACTGTTCATTATCTGTGGTATATTTTTACGATTTTCTCATTATCGAAATGGACATTTTGTTTACTTTTATTTCATAAAAATGCTCTTCTTTATTCAGATGACGTAAATTAATGTTGAAAATTGTCTTGGCGTTCATTATATTATGGTCTACTACTTCGCGGAAGGATGGAAAGTGGCACAGCGATTCCGTGATCTTAACCAAGTTTTTAACAAGGTGACATTCAGCGAAAAATAATGCCAGGAATGGTTAGTCCACCTTAAATCAGGTGATATTAGATTAGAAGACAAATCAAAGAAAACTTGACAACCCGAATGTTGGTCTAAAATTTTAATGTCGAGCAATTCACGATCCACGTCCGCCGCCTCAAAAAGCTAGGTAAGGTATGGATCTTACCTAGCTTTTTGATACCTCATTTATACATGAGGTATGGACCTCATGTATAAAGTCCATTCTCATGAATAGGCCAAATGGGTTCTGCACGAGCTCTCCGACAAAACAAAGACGACCGTATCTGAATTTTCAACGAATTCCTGCCGAGACATAAGCAAAAAGTTTTTGAGAAACTTTGCCACTGCAGATGAGCCTTCATTATTCTTTCAAAACGTAAAAAGAGAAAAGGTTTGCGTTTCTCTGGGTAAAACACCGAGCTGTATTCCAAATGGTATTTTCTGTAAGAAGACAATGTGCTGCGTTTGGCGGGATAGAAGTCATTTAATTTGAAAGATCCTTGCAAACAGTATCTACTATTGGAGGAGTGACAATGGTTTGTGATTATTTCGATTTTTTTCCACAGTATTACAGTATTCTACGAACTTTTAGTGGAAGTTTTATTGTTTTCTATAGTTTAGTTTGTTTCTGTGTCGTTTACAATAAAGTTAAGTGTTTAAGTTGATTTCATATAAAATGAGAAGTTTATCGATATTCGAAGAAGTCAAAAAAGCCAAAATCTTTTATATTTTAAGTGCCAAATTGGAGATCAAGATCAAAGTTTAGTGTAGTTGATGCAATGCAAGATAAATTCTATGCCGTTTGCTGTTCCTATAATGCGGAGAGAACCTACTGACCATGTAAGTGATTGCTACTTTTGTATCACTAAAGCAGAAGGGATTTCAAAAAAGCAAAAGAACAAAATTCTGTATCCAAATTTGCTTTCTGCACTTAGGACAGTACCTCATAGCCTGGAACTACCGGTACCGATTGCGCCGTTAGACCTGGAAAACATGTTTTACGGTGATTCTAATTTTTCATCAGGATCTGATCCACAACTTTCTGATAACACCAATTGTGACCCTTAATAACTCAGAATAAACTAAATGATTTGGTACGTGATCTGGGATTGTCAAACAAAAATTGGAACTTCTTGGTTCCAGGCTTCAACAGTGGAACCTGTTAGATAATAATGCAAGTGTTTCATTATATAGAGAACAGAATATAACATTTTTAAGTTTTTATAAAATGGAAAAACCACTATGCGTCTGTTGTGATATTGATGGTTTAATGGATGAGCTTAATATAGAACATGTATCAACCGAGTGTAAGCTCAAAGCCATCAAAAGCAGTCTTGCTTTATAATTGAAAAAACCCATCTATTTCTTTAACCTATTCAGTGACAATGAAAGAAACTATGAGCAACTAAATCGCGTTAAACATGATCTGCATCAATGAAATATTTGTGGGGATTTAAAAGTGATATATTGCTAGGACTTGAAGAAGGTTTTACAAAGTATTGCTGTTTTTTGTGTCTTGGGCACCAAAAATATTTTTTTGTGTAGGGCAACACTTTTTGTGTCTAGGGCACTAAAAGAACATTACAGTAAGATAGAATACATTGTTTAATGTTTTGAACATTACAGAACCCAATACATTGTTTTTAAGTTCATCTCCAGTGGGGAATCTTTTCTTTAATATTCGTTTGTAATTTTCTACTTTTGTATTGATATTTTTACTGTTTATTTTTTGGTATCTTTACTGTTATTGATCTGTGATTGCTTCAGATATCGGCTTCCTGCCGATACAAATGCCTATCAATGTATTTAAACTTCACGTCAAGTTGCAAAATAGTTGTGATTTTATGTCATCAAATACTACTTTGAACCATACGCTGCCCCAAAAACTGAGATTTCATACATACAATGGTTAGTTGACAATCTTTATAGGATTTTCGTCACCCCATTTATGGTAGAGTTCCATCTCTATAAATATTGATTAAGAACTATATATACAATAAAATTGGGTAAATTTAGCTAAACTATACTGTTCAATCATATCTTCATAAAATGTTGTAACAGAAAACATTTAATTGTCAACTACTTACTATATTAATGGTCAAAAAGCTCATTTTAAAAAACCCAATAGTTTTTGTATTACCTTCAATTTAGGACATTCTGCAAGACTAATATTGATAGTTAACATGAGTTTTTTCGCTAATTCTCTAATTTGAAATTCTTTCTGGATCTTTCCAAGTGCATAAAAATCAATAATGAGAGATTGTAGAGGTTATTATTTAACTTTTTATTTCAAATATGCTTGACAATCTCTTAATTTATATCATTTTACGTTTACGATATTGTCCCATAGTATACTATTAGAGCTTAAAGAAATTTAGGTAAGAAAAAGATATTCGAAAATATGCAGCTATTTTGCAAATTGCTTATTTAATATTAAATAAGTCATGTGGCAGAACGTTATAATAAATTATTGAGGAAAATCGATCTTTTTTTCTGTTATCATACTAAAACCATATAATTATAATATATTTTATTACATGATGTTTAAATTTCGTATAAACTTTTGCCCCTGGAAAAAAAATTCGCTTATATATAGTAATTTTTGATTCTGATATATACGAATTTATAAAGATGTATGTGAACTTTTCTTTAATGCTTTAGATATTGCAATATAATTTAGATAACATTGCTATACTATTCTAAAAAATATTTAATTAACAAATAGTTCCATCCTGAATATATATATATATATATATATATATATATATATATATATATATATATATATATATATATATATATATATATATATATACATATAGAAATTAAAAAAGAAAATAAAATGAAATTCTCAACCCCCTGTATACCGAAAATGAAAGATTTCGTGACCCATGTTCGTATGGCATTTTTATGTTATTTTGTAGCGTAGAATTTGGTAAAAAAGTCTGGCAGAGTATTTCATATATTTTTTTCTTTATTTGGGTTTTTTCGCCACGATCTAAAACTCAAAAAATATCAAAAATTCTCATGTAAATAAAGAATCACTAGGTAAAACAAAAAACCAAACGGAGACAAATTTCTCAGTGATTCTTTTTTGTAATAAATTTGCATAACGAACAAAATTTTAAAAATATAAAATTGTTCTAAAAAAATATATAAACTTTTAACGTTAACGTTTTCGGGATATATATTTATATATATACGAAAGATATAAATTAAAAAAGAAAAAAAATGAAATCTTCAATCGCCTGTATATCGAACAAAAAGGATTTCCAAACCCGTGTTTGTATGCCATTTTTTTTTTTAGAGCGTAGAATTTGGCAAAAAAGTCTGGCAGAGTTTTTCATTAACACCCTATATATATCATCATCATCATTATCAGCCATCAGCCATCCACTGCAGGATAAAAGCATCTTTAGCATGTTTCCGACTTTCACTGTCGATGTCATCAATCCATCGTGATTTCGGTCTTCTTCGCGGACGTTTGCGATCAAGGAGTATCCACTCCAGGATTGCCTTGGTCCATCTGTCATCCCACTGCGTCGCTACATGGCCTGCCCGTCTCCATTTCAATTGCTTTACTCTTCCAATGATGAGAAATTTGTCTCCGTTTGGTTTTTTGTTTTACCTAGTGATTCTTTATTTACATGAGAATTTTTGATATTTTTTGAGTTTTAGATCGTGGCGAAAAAACCCAAATAAAGAAAAAAATATATGAAATCCATGCGCATAACTTTCTGTCTTGTCTTGTAATGCCAAGCATAGATTTTTCTTTATAAAATAAATATATATATATATATATATATATATATATATATATATATATATATATATATATATATATATATATATATATATATATATATATATATATATATATATAAAATAACATAAAAATGGCATACAAACACGGGTTTGGAAATCCTTTTTGTTCGATATACAGGCGATTGAAGATTTCATTTTTTTTCTTTTTTAATTTACATCTTTGTAAAAGTTTGTATATTTTTTTAGAACAATTTTATATTTTTAAAATTTTGTTCGTTTTGCAAATTTATTACAAAAAAGAATCACTGAGAAATTTGTCTCATGAAATACTCTGCTGTCTCTGTCTATATGAAATACTCTGCCAGACTTTTTTACCAAATTCTACGCTACAAAATAACATAAAAATGCCATACGAACATGGGTCCGGAAATCTTTCATTTTCGGTATACACGGGGTTGAGAATTTCATTTATTTTTCTTTTTTAATTTATATATGTGTATATATATATGTGTATATATATATATATATATATATATATATATATATATATATATATATATATATATATATATATATATATTCAGGATGGAACTATTTGTTATTTAAATATTTTTTAGAATAGTATAGCAATGTTATCTGAATTATATTGCAATATCTAAAGCATTAAAGAAAAGTTCACATACATCTTTATAAATTCGTATATATCAGAATCAAAAATTACTATATATAAGCGAATTTTTTTTTCCAGGGCCAAAAGTTTATACGAAATTTAAACATCATGTATATATATATATATATATATATATATATATATATATATATATATATATAGCACTGAAATTTCCTCTTTGTGACGCTCCTTCCATTGTGTCTTTCCTAAATCGACTTTGCTCTAGTAATGTCTTGCCAATTTAATTAGTATTTACGTATCCCTGAAAAGATCGATGCTGTGAAACAAAATGTGAATTGAAATATGGAAATCCTGAACAAACCCGTCATTTTCAAGAATTTGGCCTTTCTTATGGTACTACATGGAATATTATTCATATTGCATTTCAAGGCGTATAAAATTCAGTCTCTCTCTCTTTCACTCTCTGTCATGTCGCATATCTCTTTATTTGCAACAGCCCCCTTCCCTAGACATCCTTAGACATTCTAAAAAAGAAACAACACATATCAACGGATATTCTTAGTCTTATTTAACTTTGCATATCGAATACATACTTCATCTTAAAAAAATAAATTCTTTAAACAGATTCAGGGAGCTCCAATGGGCTCCTCTCTTTCTTCGGTCATAACCAATTTTTATGGAACATTTTGAAACTCAAGCCATTAACAGCAGTCCGTTGAAACCTACATGCTGGTTCAGATATGTGGATGACATCTTCGCGATATGGCCACACGGAATTCAATATCTAAATCTATTTCTTTCGCATTTGAACTATATTCATCCCCAGGTCCAATTTACAATAGAGGTTGAAATTAATTCTGCTCTTCCTTTTATTGACGTTCTAATATCAAAAAGACCAAACCAAAGTTTCACCTATTCAGTTTATCGTAAACCTACCCAGAAAAACCGTTATCTAAAAGCGAATTTACATCATCATCCATTCCAATTAAGTTCGGTGATCAAAACTGTAGTCACAAAATCTTTAAGATTGTTGAACAAGGAATATAACCAAATAGAACTTAATTTCCTAGAAGCGGCACTAATTCAAAATGGCTATGACAGGCCTCAAATTAAAAGGTATATCCATGAAGTTCAGGTAGTTCAGCTATATCACCAATTCACTAGAGAGTTGTTCCAAAAACCTAAAGTTTTTCTGCCATATAGCAAGGGAATTATACATAAAATTTGCCACGTATTCAGATCTCGTAATATCGAAACGATATTTACCACAGAAAGAAACATATCCAGTTTGTTTAAGCCAGTGAAATATAATATTCCACAAGAGTTACATGGTGTTTAGAGATTCCTTGTTCTGGCGGCTCCCAATCATATATCGGCCAAAACAACAGATGTATAGAAAATCGCATATACGAACATTTTCTCGCCGTTCAAAAATCGGATCTCCCTTCATCGTGTCCAAACGCTGAACGACTGGAGGGCGGATGAAGGAACGAATAAAGCCATGACCGTAAATTTAACCAACGATGCTTTACATTATTTTCAAAAAAAAGTCTTCTTAAAATCTTTTAACCAAATGCAACTATTTCCGCGAAAAACACTATTTTATTTTCCTTACAATTGACAACAAAGGAATTTGGCAAATAAATTGAGTTTTTTGTTTCATTGTTCTCTTAAGGTATTATTTGAAAATAAAATACAATATTTTTATAGCTATATATTCTGTACTTGTCGGAATAAAATTGGTTTGTTATATTTTATTATAAGCTAACACGTTTCATATTGAAATTGTAGCTGTTCCATTTATAAGGAACTCTTCAAATCCTTTTAGTGTGGTGGATCAGTTCACATTTCTTCTTGTTGGCCTTCTCATAGTTGTTGGTGAGTTTTCGCCTTTTCGATTATTTTCCTCCATCTCTTCCTATCTGCAATCTGTTCTCCATTCCTCTGCGTTTATATTTTCTTCCCCTGCTGTCCCCATGTGACCCAGGGTCTCTTTTGCATTGTGTCAAGTCGCCCTTTTTTGGTATTGGTATTATAATGCCTGTTCTCCATTCATCAGGTATGTGTTCTTTGCACCATTTCCGTAAAATAAGTTGGTAGATTTTTTTATGTAGTTTTTCCCCTCCATGTTTAATTAGTTGTGCACACATTTCATCACATCCCGCAGCTCTTATATTTTTGAGTTTTTTTAATCGCTTGAGCAACTTCCACGTACTCCGGTTCACTTACCTTCTCATTTTCTGTCTGTTCCTCCTCCACTTCTGCTTCTCTCGTCACCTCTTCATGAGTTTTTTCATCGTACATACATCTTTGAAATGTTTTTCCCATATCTAGTTTTCAATTACTACTGTTGCTTTCTGTATTTTGCGCTTATTTACATGTTTGAAAATAGCACTCATAATTCATTTCTTGTTTTCTTCTTCAATTTCATTTATTATTTTTCCCATCCAATTATTCTTTTTTATTGTAGACAGCTTTTTGTTCACTTTTCTAATTTCCTTATATATCTTATAATCTTCCGATTTTCTGGTTTTAAGCCACGTGTTCCTTGCTTTGTTTTTGTTTTCGATCATATTATCGCATTCTTCATCGAACCATTGCTTCTTTCTGTTGTTTTTCCTATATTATATGGTGTCTTCTGCTGCCTGAGTTATACATCTTTTTATCGCTATCCATTCTTCTTCTATGCTGTTGCTTTTATATACTTGATTTATTTTTTGTTTCATCGTATTTCTGTACTTCTCTCTCCATTCTTCTAGTTCAAACTCTTCTCTATTCCATTTCTTTTTTATATTTGCAGTTTTTCCGTATTTTTTTACCTTGATTTTACATTTTGCCATAACCATAAAGTGATCTGAATCGATATTAGTCCCTCGGTATGATCTGTTATCGCAGATTACACTCTTGTCTTGATGTCTTTCCTTGCAACCATTATATGGTCGATCTGGTTTCCGTCGTCAATTCCAGGTATGGTCCATGTTGCTTTATGTATCTTTTTGTGCTTAAATCTTTTACTAACCAGAAACATATTACTAGCCGCCGCCATATTGCATAACCTTTCGCCATTGTTGTTCGTTTCATTACGAATTGTTTGTTTACCCGATACTTCCTTATACTGTTCTTTTCCAATTTTGACGTTGAAGTCCCCCCGTACTATCCTTATGTCATTAGTTGGTATTTTGTCGAGTATTGCTTCTAGTTTTTCGTAAAACTTTTGCTTCTCTTCGTCATTGTCATTTTCTGTGGGGGCGTATGTGATAACTAGCGATAAGCCTCTTGGTTTGGTTTCTATTCTTATATAAGATATTCTTCCCCCATCTGCGTCAAACTGCACGATTCTATCCTTTAAGCTATTATATATAAAAAAAAGCTGTTTCCTTATACCCCTGCGTGTTGCTTCTGCTGCATACCATATTGCATATTTTGTTTTATCAATCTTTCCCTTTCTACTCCATCCAACCTCTTGCAGGCCAACTATACTAAATTTGTATCTCTCGAGTTCTCTTATTATGTCTTCCGTTTCCCCAATTCCGTTTCCCAGGTGCTAGCAGTGTTCTTACGTTCCAGGATGCAATTCTTATTATATCTCTTTTAATTTGTTTCCTTTTATTTTTTTCTTTTGTTTTCCATTTTATTTACGCCTTTGCTTTAGCATGTTATCATTAATAGAATGTTTGTTCATTTCCTTTTCCTTTGTCGTGTCGTCGTCCTTTAGTGTGCCGTTGTGTTCTGTAGCTAGTTTTTTGTTGGTGAGGTTACGATGTTGTTTTTTGACTCTGTCATTTTTTCCTTGTCCCTATTAAATACATACAATCTCCCATTAACTGTTACTTTCTTGTATCCAATTCTTACCGCTTTACCCCTATTCCTTTCATTCTGAGCTACCCTTCTTATAAGTGTGCCTACCTTTCTCTCTTTCTTAGTCATGTCGTTATTTATAAAAATTCTCATATCTCCGTTGTCTTTCAGTTTTTTCTTGTTTTGCATTTCATTTCCACCAAGCGTGTTTGCGATTCAAGTTTTCTAGCGTTTTTGACGCTTATTGTGATCTTTAGGGCTTCATTTAAACATTTTTGGGTTTCTTCTCTTAATGCCTCTGTCACGTTTGAGTTCACCTTAAGTCCAGTTATGACTATATTGTCCGCTCTCCTTTCTCTATCCAGTCTTTCCACTTTTTTATAAAGTTCATTAATTTTGTTATGCATTCTGCAGTTTTACTTCATTATTTGTCTATTCTCATCCTTTACTGAATTATTTTCCTGTTTAATTGTTTTAATTTCTTCTGCCAAATTTGTTTGTTCATGCATTATTTGTTTTATTTGTTGGGCCATTCCCTCCTCTGCGATGTCATGTTTGTCATCATCATCAGCATTTTATTTAGTTTATCTTCTTGCTTTTGTTCAGTTTTTGTGGGCGTTCTTACGATCCTATACTCCCTATATGGTTCTATACGCCCGTCTCGCTCGCTTGTTCGACTGACAATTGGACAATTGATTTGTTACTTAAGTTAAAACTTGCTCATTAACATCAAAGTTGAAACTGCTACCACTAATTTTTCACATCATATCACGCATTAAAAATATTAAGTTGCATTAAGGAACACGTGATTAATTGTTTTATTATTCCTGGGAAATCTGGAATCAAACTCTTTTCGGTATTTCCTTAATCTAAAATAAGAATCGTTCTGTGGTCTTCTCACACTTAACTTGTATTCTCTTCGCCGCCATTGTACTATATGTTCGTACTATATGTTAACGTTTACAATGCACCCATCATATGCTCTACCCGACCCTATGTCCTACTCCACAACTCATCATTTCGAATGTGATCTCTTTAAGAAAACACACATGTACATATCTAAAATAATAACTGGAATACTCAAGGGAAAACATTCAATACATATTAAAAATTGTCGGTCAGAGGATACATTTTGCCTTGGCCCTCGTTTTGTGTATTTGTGTTTTGTGTCCTTCTGCACTGACTCTAGTTGTTTGATTATTAAGGTTTTTATTATTTTTATATTTAGCTTATTTATTTGGTTTTCCTTAGCAGCTCAATCTGCTTGTCATACCTTACTTTAGCGGAGGCCTTTTCATATTCTATAAAGCACCATTTGAACCACTGAATGAACTAAAATATCAAGAGTGAAAGCAAACTTTCTATCTCTCGAGAATTCTTTTTATAAAACGTTCCTTGTTTCAAGAAGGTTTATTATAACATGTCGTTAACACTTAATTCAAAGAATAAATATACTTAGTCTTTCATTAAGTCTCTAGCTTTGTACGAGTCGTTTAAAATAACATGGAACGCTTCAAAAGGAAATTACTTGACAATTTCAAAGTTCCCGAAAGATTCTGTCTTATACAAATATTGGATTTGGCAAGGATTGCGAATAGTAAAAATTCTCAAATTTATAGAGATCAAATAAGAGGAAAATGATGAACAAGTCGTCTGTTAAATCCCTTTTAGTAAGAATGACATAAATATGAAAAAATAGAATAGTTTTAGTTTCCTAGATCGTTAAAGTTAATTAAGAAATAACGATTATTTTTCCCTGAATTTTTTTACATTCGAATAAAATATATTTAACTGAGGTAGCCAATATTTGACGGAAATTTATTTTAAATAAAACAACTTAGACTTGTCTAAATTTCCACTATATTAAAAAAGAAGTATGAATATTGTTTTAACATATAGTGCTTTTTTCAAGCACGAAATCGCAATGTTAAAATTTTAAGTAAGAAAAGGTAATATATCGATGCCTAAAATGTTATACCTCGTAACTTAGCATATATATATCGTTATTTAGCATATAGGGGCCTAAGGGGCGAAGGCAAAAGGTCCTGGCCAGACTAAACGTCAACCTCATCTACTTGAGTGGTGGTTTAAACTATTTGGTACGTCCTGAAGGATAATAAACGAGGTTCTGTCAACTGGGTCACGGTGGTATAGTTGTTTCTTTAAGTATTACGGAAATGTAATACTTAGATCTGAGGGAGGTAATGGAAAGCGATTTCTGTATTATCCCATAAACACTAAATGATTCTGGAGGTAGAATAAATCTCCCAATCGGGCGGAAATGCCCTGACGGGGTGCGATAAAAGCTCAGAAAAGCTTAAGTCAAACAACTGGGCACTAAATGTTCTACATGGAAAGCTCGAGAACTGCATAGTGGAAATGGCACTTAAACGGTTCGGGATAACGATCACTGGTTTATCAGAGACTTATTGGAGAGGATCTGGTCACTTTACAACAGAAAATGGTAGCATAATATTCTTTTCAGGTCACGACAATTTGATTATATAGCATTGCATTTGTGTTGGCGGAATATGCTAGCAAATGTGTAGCTGTTTATGATCCTGTCAACCATACAATTATAGCAATATAAATTAATTTACTGCATCTTATTGAGGTCTACGTTCTAACAAGTCAATCAACTAAAGACGAAGTAGATGATTTTTTTGGACATCTTGAAGAAACCATCCGCAAAATTCCAAGCCGTGAAATTGTGAATACACTTGGAGATCTCAATGGAAAGGTAGGTAAAACATTGTCTGACGGTCATATCAAGAACATTGCTGTAAATACGGAATGGGAAATAGAAATAATTGAGGCGAACGAGTTTTCTACATATTCTAACGATTTTTTTAAATTTGTGCATAGAATAACTATTGGTAATCGCAAACATTCTATTTGAATATCATATTCATTATCTCTACACGCCGGATCTGTTGTCTCCGACGGCAACTATAAAAATGAAATTTATTATATTTGGATAAGGTCTTTTCCGGAGCTGAATGTGGAAAGTGATTATTGATAACTCTATTCTAGATTTCATTTAAAGTTAAAGTTACCACCCAAAAAGTCCATTCACAAAAAGCTACTAGTCCAGCATTCTTGCGAATTTTAAGAAAAGATTTACGAAAAACTGGAACTAATTCCATTATCTAATGATATGACATTTTTCAAGTCTTGGCATATAACTATTGTTACTGAGTTTGTGGATAAAGCCAACTCACTGATGCCACTTTTGAATTAATTGAAAAAAGCCGATCACTCCAAAATCCAGAGAGTCTACAGAAGAGATCAAAATGACCGTATCAAAGAAACTTATCTAGAGCTTCAGTCACATTCTAATTCAAACAACATGAAAGACCTCCATAAAGCTGTGAAGAAAACAATAAAACAATATACACTACGTACATCGATAATACAGAATTCACAAAGCGAAAAAGTATCAGATTTCCATGGTATTTTAACCGAATTAAAACACTATGGCAGCAAGCTCTTCCGATATGGGTATAATCCCAAGGAGCCTAATTTGGAAGCATGCGAACCTAATATTTTAAATACAGAAATAAAAAAAATGCTATACGCAGTTTGAAAAACGATAACGTTTCAGGTTTGGACGGAGTCACCGCAGAAGTAATTAAAGCAATGGGTGAAGTAGGTGTAGACATGTTTCACAATTTCTGCCAGAAAGTGTGGGACACTGGATTTTGGCCAGACGATTAGTTGATCTCAGCATTTTTGTATGATGACTTGTATTTCAGAATCTTGCAAATCAGAACTGAAATGCAACACTATTAACAGCTCTCGAGCGGTGAGAAAGAAAATAACAATTTATACAAACATTTTTGCAGCGGGGACATATAATTATCTTAGTCTAATTATTTTAGAATAACCACATCAGCTAGAAATCCACCGTATGTACAAAAAATATTTAAATTCGATTTTACAAAATATTTTTCATTCTCTCTGATTTATAAAACGTTCAGGCCAGGAAATAAAGCTAAAGATCCAGTAGTGACGGACATCAAAGTTATAAAATACTCACCTGATCAAGTGATTCTAGTAAAATTGGTTCCACTAAAAAAGGACAAAAAAGACAATTCCGTTTTTAAACAAATTTTAGTCTCTACACTGAGCATTGGTATCTGCATTGGTATGTGATTTGAAAAGAATAACTATTGTAAAAAGTACTAATTTTATAAAACTTAAGTTTGAAGTTTGACGAGGCTAAGATATTTAGTATTTGTTTGGCATCTATTAATAAACAAACAAATAAAATAAATAAATACACACTTTATTTAGCATATGCAGCTAATAGTAACAAAATAAAGGAAATATACAAAGAAAAATAAAAGTTAGAAGAATTATCGTAACAAAAGAAATATAATGAAATGTCAATAATTAACACTGTTTAATTCATAAAACGCTCTATTGGTTCAAATAATAATTTAATAGTTTATTAAACACATGTGCATTATGAGCGCTCCCTATGGGCGGACAAAGCATTAAAGAGGCAAACACATTTCAAAAACAATGTTTTCTGGAGACCAGCAGTTCGCACAATTGGTACATCATAATTGTTCTTAGAACGCACATCGTGAGAATGCATGTATGCTCCTTCAATGGCCCGCGCAACAGAAAACCAGTCCAATGAGCGCAACATTACCTCTATCGGTGTGTATCTATTAAAGTTCAATAGTACGCATATAGCCTTGCTCTGCTGTATTTGGAGTCTACCAATACTCAACTTATTACATAATATCAGCACATACATAATCAGAAAAATGGGGCAAAACTATAGTATTGCATACAAACCTCTTCGACGAGGGTAATAAATGTGACGATATACGACAAAAGAACCCTATTTTTTCCAATCTTCCTACATGAAAAACATGATTACAAAATATTAGCTCAGGACCTAAGAGTACTCTCAAGTATTTAATTTTATTTAGAAGTTTAATATCACAATTATTTATATTTTTTTAACCCTAACTCATTAAATCTTTTGCAGTCTGCTTTAGACCCTATCAGCATGCACCTTGTTTTCAGTTCGTTTAGTTTAAGTTTATTTTTACATGGCCATTTAAAAAATATTGCCAGTTCACTATTCAATGTTTCAACCATTTTAGGCAAATTATATCCATACACAGATATGAGATATCCGCAAAAATACTAATAAAGCACTTATCCAATATTGTACATATATCGTTGACATATATCAAAAATAGCAACGAGCCCAGAACACTACCCTGAGTAAAGTAAAGTAAAGTGTTTGGGTTAGAGGCGCATCAGCAACTAGGCTATTTAGCGACTGGACCTACAGCTTAACGTGGGTTCCGAACCACGGTCATCAGCTTCCGACAAACCCAGGCCAGCACCCCCTCGGGCTATAAACCCTTGGTTATGTGCCTACCCATAAATCTATCAGGAAACCTACCGACTGGCGAGTGACCAACGTAGAACACTTCTCAGAAGGCATCCGGCCTTACCCAGCCTTTAACTGGCGTGACTGAGGGGTAATTCGTAGTCGGATTTTACACTCTTGCCTAGAAACAATCACAAACATTTAGGAAAGATAAACGGACAGAAGAAAGAAAAATAACCATCCGAGCGCTGGAATCGAACCAGCTATCGCTCCAGCGCGGATTCGGCAAAGCAGGCGCTCTTACCGCCGCACCAACGCGACCGGCCCTCTACTCTGAGGAACTGTCCAAGTACTTTCTCTTCTTTCCGACACTTTTCCCTCAACTCTAGTTTTATAATGTCCACCTGTTAAGTAACTCTTGATCTATTTTGACTTGATAGAAGGGTCGATTTAAATCTATAAACACCGTGTTGCGCATGCATATTGAATAGCCGTCTCACAAGAATGTTTTGCCCTAAACCATTATTGAGCAGAAATAACATAATAACTCGTTGGTTTCAAAATAAGTTCTCAACTCTGCACATACAACAGTTTCGATGATTCTATCAACAACAGGTTACAAACTAATGGGTCTAAAGTCACTTGGTACACTAGGCTTTGGTATTTTTGGTAATCGGTGCAATAATGCTGGTTTTCAAGTTGTCAGAAAATGTATTCGTTTCTAAACTTGTATGAATTTAGTGCAATAAAGGATAACCGATGACATAAAACATTTCTTTTATTAATTTTATCGTAATTTTATTGCCACTCGTACTTCGAGTTTTTAGGCTAAATGTAACGAATGCTCTCAGTAAATTTACAAACATGGAAAAAATTAGTCATCGTTATGTCATACAATACTTTCATTTGAAATATTTCAGCCCAATTGATATCAAAAGGAAACTAAATTCTACCTGGGGGAGTCTGCTTCTTCGTTTACAATAGTAAAATAACTTTCATTTGAAATATTTCAGCCCAATCGATATCAAAGGGAAACTAAATTCTACCTGGGGGAGTCTGCACCTTCGTTTACAATAGTAAAATATTGTGCGGTAGAGTTTAAATGAGGCCATATGAGCTGGCAAGACGAACATCGCAGTGGTCGATTAAATAAGGTGACTACGCCTGAAATGGTAAAAAAATCCACAAAATGGTATTGGATGACCATTGACTGAAAGTGAGCTAGCTAGCAGGCATGGTACGCATTTCAAAATGTGCTGTACATTGCATGTTGACTGAAAATTTGGACATGAAAAAGCTGTGCGCAAGATGGGTGCCGCGATTACTCATATTGATATTTCAACCTTTTCAAAATAATCAAGATATTTAAGAAACATTTTGTTACACATGTACATTTCGTACAATAAGCGCTGAGCTTATGTCATCAATGCACTAGTTCACACATCCGTTACTGCGATGATCAAAATCAATGAGTTAAAGTTCAAATTGCGTCACGCACCCTATTCACCAGATTTAGTCTCTTCGGATTATTTTGTGTTTCCAAACTTGGAAAAATGGATCGGTGGTAAAAGATTTGCCAACAGTGAGTAGGTGGAGTCTGTGGTTGATGGCTATTTTGAACAGCTCGACGCTTCTTACTATAAATAGGGAGTCGAAGCTATTGAACATCGCTGGGAAAGGTGCATCGAGCTAAAAGGAGACTATGTAGAGAAATAAATTAATTTTTTACCAAATTTATTGTGTTTTCTTTGTTAGGTCGGGTACTTCTTGGGCTACTCTCGTATGACACTCTTCCACATTACGAAAATTTACGTCACTCACAAACTCACATCACTAATATTTTATTCTAGTATTTGTTGTTCAAAACTTTTAGAGTACTATTTTTTACATTTTTTATTATTTAGAAAATGATTTAAATTGTTATACATGCGTTATGGTACCTTTGCTTCATTTTATTATGTTTACAGTTCGCTTAAACAAGAATGTTTTGTTATTTTTATAGATGCAATTGAACTGTGATTTTAAGCTAATTAAGGATGTAAAAAATCTTGATATTTTATTTATAAATATAACAAAAATCTGCAAAGCTGTGATTTTAGTTACCACTGTTTAGCCTTTCGTGGCCACATAGGAAAGGCAGATAGTAATGATCCAAGTTCCCGAAGAAACTTTCTAAGTATTGTTGAGTTATTAGCAAAATACAATCCGATTGTAGAAGAATTGTTAAGTAAACCAAAGGGCCAGATACTTAAGTCCAAAAATACAAAATGAGCTCATTTCTGTTCTGGTTCTAAAAATAGACAATGCACTCATAATTGAAATAAATGCCGCACCATTTTACTCTATCATATTCGATACGACTCAAGATATTTCAAAAACAGATCAAATGTGTGAACTTTGCCATTATTGTATGATCAAGAAAAACGAAAATGGAATCCCAAAGGCGCTCGTCATTAAAGAGTCATTTTTAGGATTTCATGAAGTTAAAGACCAAACTGCTTTAGCAATGTCCAACCGAATTATTAAATCCATAAATGACAAAAATATACCTTTAAATAAGTGTCGAGGACAATGATATGATGGTGCTAACACAATGAAAGGCACTTTGGTGGAGTTCAAAAACTCATAAAAGATATCGAGGTAAATGTGGTATATATTCACTGTGCTGCTTATTTAAGGATGCAGTAAGAGAGGTTATTGATATGCAACATTTTTTTGAAACAGTTTAACAAATTTATAATTTTTTTGGGCATAGTATCAAAAGATGGAATATCTTATCAAGTTTTGTATCGGTTAAAGAAAGGGAGTCTTCAACTTCGATAACATTAAAAACATTTAACCCTACTAGATGGGCGGGACGTTATGATGTTATTTTTGCTTTAAATGTGCGGTTTGTTGAAGTCCAAAAACATCTTACGAAAACAATTCTGGTAAATTGCAAATCAGATAAAAGAAATTAAGCTATTTCACTCAAGAAGAAGATCGAGAACTATAATTTTATTATGTTATAGGTTTTCCATTGCAAAATTTTACAAAATATCTATGCAGCCTCTAAAGCACTTCAGTCTAAAACCACCGATTTTTCAAATGCCTTAAAACGTTTGAAAATTTGTCTGGAAGAATTGGAAAGGTATATATATGAATTTGCAAATTGTATTGGAATTGCAGTATTGGAAATCATTATTAATCAACTGAAATCGCGTTTCCTTCCAATGAATGAAATTGTTTCCAATTTCAGTGTTTTGCAACCTGCCACTTTGCAAAATTTATATGATACTGAACTATTAAAAAAACCTCTAAAATTTGTTGATACATATAAAAAAGACATATCTGAATTATTTGCCAGGGAAATTCTCTGTTTTCGGTCCACCTTCAGAGACGATATAGAAAAGTCTTCGTGTATTAGAGAACCTGCTGATTTATTAATAATAAAGAATCATTTTATGTCGTGTAGCTTCCCTGAAGTATGTACTGCATTAATGTTGTTCTTACAATTCCTATGACCACAGCTAGTGCTGAAAGATCATTTTCGAAACTAAAATTAATAAAAACCTATTTAAGTAACTCCATGGGACAAGACAGGCTAAGTAACTTGGATATTCTGTCTATTGAAAATTCTATGGCCCGATCTTTAAACTTCGATGATGTTATTAATACTTTTGCGGAACAGAAAGCTGGGAGAATAGAATTTGTGTTAATAAATATCTTGTTAATATTAAATTGTTATTTCATTAAAATTATGTAATTTATGCTTGTAATTATTATGTAATTATGTAATTTATGCTTTTGAAAATAACATTTTCTAGATATTTAATTAAAATGCACACAAAATTAGTAATACTGTTGGGTAACTATTTAAGTGATTTATTAAAGTTAAATTACAACGTGACGATTTTTATTGGGAGGGCCCCATCCAGTGAATTTGCCACCGGCCTTAGATGATATAGTTACGCCACTGAACACAATAAATGAAAATGGTCGGGAATTCGATGAAGTGAAATTGAATAAGTGTGAATTATTTTAAGTTCACCGGGTTATTTAGCGGAATGCCCATTTTTTTTCTTTCATTAATTTCTAAGCTCTCTAAGACTTACTTTTATTTGTTTTATTTACTTTTTTAGATTTGTTTATATTTTCTTCGTTAAATTAGATTGTCGTTGAAAGTGTGATATATTGAAACTAAATGATTGGAATAATGTGAATCATTGTCTTCCTTAACACTTTTAGATGGCTAGGTGAGACCAGTAGAGAAATTTTAAACTTCAAAGTTGCCAATCCTGCTTTTTTAACTGAATTGTGGCTCTCAGTATCTTTCCCCCACCTATCCACCACGTACTTATGAATTCTTAGTTGACTGTCTTTGCTTGGCTTAGATAAATTGATTTGTCAAAACATATAGGTCTTTTGCCTGTACGTAAAACCCAAATTATTTTTACTTTTCTTCAGTATTGTTTGTTGAATTGTTCATTATATTTGTACACAACGGAGAGGAAAAATTCATCAAGAAACATAAACAAAGTAAGTGTTACGCACACTGACTTTGCTAGTCGCGTCATGCAGATTTTGCAAGAACTGATCGATGAAGGAACTAGCTCAGATGAAGGAGAAGACTAGCGATTCAGATGTTGATCTGTGTTTTGCTTGCTCAATAGCAAGACCACCAGAGATTGTGCATGAAAATCAAACTATTGATGATGATGGTGTTTTTGATGAAATTGAGGGCGCTGATGAGATGAGTCGACGACTACCTGATTATATATTTAGGTGGATGAGGAAAAAATAACCTAACCTAACCTAAATAACCTATATTTTTGGTCAATTAAAGAACCAAATAGAAATGCTCGTACTCCTAGTAGAAATATTATTCGCGGATCACCTAGTCTTACAAGTCCTGCAAAAGCTTTGTGAAGTGTCTTGACAAGGGCAAAGTTAGAAAACTTCTGTTTACCGATGATATGGTCCAAATGATTGGTACTTATACAAATCAAAAACTTTCTTCTATTAAAAGTTCATTAGGTATCAATACCGAAAAATCAAACTACCAAGACACAGACATTATAGAAATGGAAGCTTATGGAAGTTAGTCTTCTCTTAGTTAGAGAAGAGCATTCTCAAGATTGACAATAAAAAAATTAAGAAGATCTTTTTAAAAGATGTTACAAACAAACCCGATTTCAATGCTTCAATGCATCAAAAACATTTTGAAATTTTGACATCGGCCTTCCGGTTTGACGATTCAAGTACCCTCAAGTTGAGAAAGGCAACATATAAGGCAGCTCCTATCACCGAAATATTCACGCAATTTATTTTAAACTCGCAAAAAACATATTGTCCTACTGAAAATTTGACAATCAATGAAATGTTAGTGCCATTTCGTGGTAGGTGTATCTACCATAACTTCTTAAAGTTATATGCATCGGATTTAATTGATTCTTACTCTGTTAGGTTCGTAATTTAATCATCTCTAAAACGTTTTCGGTGTTAAAACGATCCGAGTACAAGTTTAAAACATTAGTGGGGCTAGTTGAGCATGGGTATGGGGCTAGTTGAGCAATGGCCAAAATGGACTTGATGACTGTAAAAAATGATCTGAATACAAAATACTTGTAATCAACAAGTAAATATTTATTTATTATCATTATCACATACTCATATTGGTATTATATCTCTGGAAAAATAAAATTAAAATAAAACAAAATTAAATCTTTCCAATCTTTGGATCATTATTACAATTTTTATATTTAAAATTATATATTTAAGAATAATTATAACGCAAATGGATATTAAATCAAAGTAGTAACCAATTATAAGATCAAGAATATTGCTAGATGATAAATAATCCCAAATTATTAATCATCTTGGTCTCTATCACAATTAATACAAACATATGTTAGACCAACGTTCGGCACGTATTTAATATGGGACCATTGTTTGCAAATCTGACACTAAATCCAGTTTTCTTCCGGTATGCTCTCAAAAAATTCTAAATTTTTATTTCCTAGCCAGAAACTTTGTGAGCCACTCCCTGCCTGCCATTTTGTTTTGGGTCCAGTTGGCTGGCATTTGAACCTCAAATTTAACTGCACACTCGTAAGCAAGGTGCCGGACGTCTTTAGGCGTATACCTATAGAAAATCGACGCCATTTGGAGCAGATATTTTTTCAAGAAGATTTCTTGTTCTTGGGAAAATACTTGTCTTGGGGTTTTATAACCCATAGATGGAGCACAACCGTCAGACTTTAGTTTAGATATATATCTCTTTAAAGTCATCCTGTTAATATTGAATTGTTTGGCTGCCGCATTTACACTCATTATTCCTTCTCTACAGCTTTTGTTGCATCACTCAATTGTTGACTAGTAGGTAAACTTTTTGAGGTCTTTCTTTTATATGTAGGCATCCTAAATATAATAATCATCATTAATACAATTATCAATATAAGTAATATTAATTAGTAAACTTCGTGTAGAATCATTACATGCACATATTAATTGATGGATATTAATTTATTAAAGAAAAATTTGATTTTCTATTATGAACATCTAGTGGAGCGAATTGAAGAAGCGTTGAACGCGCGTTGCTCAACTAGCCCCAATTGAGGTAACAAAATAAAAATTTGGTTATAAAAAAATTATGAGTTGAAGATATATAACCATCTATAATCGAAAGAACCATAATTAAGTAATATTTAAATACTTACGTGGTCATTATTAAGTGTTTTTATACGAGTATACTAGAAAAATTATGATGATCTGTAATAATTTTTTTTGTGCCGAAAAAAAATATTTTCTTATTTTATCGGATCATCGGATAGCAATGACAGTTGCGCTTATATGATCCCATTTTTTTGCCATTTACACTTTTGTTGCAGGTTGTTTAGTTTTCGACATTTTTCGATTGCACAACTTGCCCCTATGATCCACTAGCCCCGCTCTACTCTATATATGTCTAAAAAGTCTAAAAATATGGCGTGAAAATAATGTACTTGTGTGAGGCAAAGACATCTTTCCTTTATAAAGCGTACGTTTCAAAAGGAACGGGTTCTGATGGCATAAGATTGACACCAAATGAGCTCAAACCAACTCAGTGTCTTGTACGACTTTGTAAAGTAGTTGATCATACGAACAGGAACGTGACAACTATTTCACTCATTTTATAAATTTTTATTCTCTCTTATAAATAATCAACTCACAAAACGGGCATTTTATAGGAAAATTGTCTATGCTGTTCCATACTTTACGGCACCATTGTTATAAATGCAGTAGATTAGTTGTAAAAAAATCTTTTTAAGACTCTATATATAGTCATATTTTTAATTTCTCTGGAGATTCTTATATCAATAGTAGCACATCCAGTCATTTTCATCAGTCTATTTTTAGTTATTTCGTTCGTTATCACATGCCATTAAATCTTAATTCAAAGAGTACACATAGATTTTCATTAAACCTGTAGCTTGATTCGGGCGACCGTTAAAAATAACAAAGAACGTTCCAGAATAATTATTTGACAATTTAAAAGATCTCAAAAGAGTTCGGCTTATATAAACCTTGAATTTGGCAAGGGTTTCGAATAATAAGATTGTTGAATTTATTGAGGCAAAATTAACGAAAGCTGAAGAACAAATCTACAATCAAATCTTTATAATTAAGAATCAGTCGAAATTGACTAAAGAAAGGCTTATTTTAGGTTATTTTCTATTTATTAAAATCAGTTATTAATATTTATCATTTATTTGTTTATAATATATCGGACATTCGAATCTCTAACCGTTTTTGAGTTAGTACTAAAGCATCATACTCGTAGTTGCTAGTATATATTTGAGCTACAATGGACCAATATTAGTGTATTTTTTAAAAGTCATTTAAATTGTTTGCTTCAAACTGACGAGTGCCATTCGCGAGATTTGCGAAGCAGAGGGAGAAAATGGCATCTTCCAATCAATCCGCACAGCTCAGATTTGGTTCAAAAGGATCCAGGAGGGAGATATGAATCTTGAAGATAGGAAAAAATCAGCTAGAAGTTGTAGAAGCATCTCTTAGGAACTGCCGCAGCAACAAGCTACGCTTCAGGTTGAAGTGTGTAAAATTCTCCTTTTCCAATGTATTGAAATCGAGCCTTTATGGACCACCGTATCTTAGGTTTACCTCTTTTTCTGTTGCCCTCTCGGGCGAATGCCCCTTCATGATTTTCCTAAGTATTCGGTTTTCTGGCTAGTTTTCTCAGTCGGTCAATTCTCAGATCATAGTACAATTGCTTGAGTTCGAAGTACCAAAAATTGTAGTAGTCTTCTAAGTACTCTTTTTTACAGTACAGTTGCAGTTTAAATACTGCAAGCGACTCTTGTGTTTTCTTTGTGCGGATTCACGAATCACACTCAAAAATGAACATTTGCCGAATGAGTGTTTTATAGATCATACGTTCCGACATATACTTGTAAAATCTGCAGGCATCTGCTTATTATTTATGTTAACTATTAATTGATGAATGGCTTGACATAATTCTTTGCTTCCAAGTTTTCGAAAGCTATGCTATCTATCGCTGGAGCTTTATTATTTTTATTTTTCATGAAACTTTCCTTCACCATCTGCAACGATGGTACTGCTAAAATTAGTCAAATTTATGAATGCAACCCTGCTAGAGCTACTTAGTAGGTTACTCACTATTTTCTTGTTACTCAGCATTTTAAAAATAACTCTCAGAAAATTACTATGGTCGAATTTAAATATTTTTAAAGTTACTTCTTATTGTGCCGTCTTTAAACGAAGTTTGAAGTTGTTGTTAGGACTTGTTCGGTGGATATTCTACGTAGGACTTTTTCATTTGTGAGTTTCTCTACCCAAGATATTTATAATATTCTTCTGAATAGACACATTTGAAAACCATCGAGTTTTTTGATCGTGTATTTATTAAGGGTGGAAGCTTTTATACCGTAAAGGAGAACTGAGTATATGTAGCACCGATTTATTCAATTTTCAATTCATTTTCTATTTTTCGACAGCAAAAGAAATATTTAATTTTGTAGAATGTGCTGCAACCTGTCTCTATCCTTGTGTTTATTTCTTCGGTGTTATCATTCTTCATAAACCGTAAAAGTTTCTAAATCCTTGTATCTATCCACTCAATGTTACTGTTTTCTTGAGGTTCATACAGTATCTGTCCCTAAATTTAGTTGAAATGACCTTGCGCCGCTAAGGCAAGCCGCTAGCAAGGCGCGCCTAGTAACGGGAAACGTGGTGGGGGGTTTAAGAAAGCCAACGATACCTGCGTCAGTTGCCAGCAGGCTGTTCTACAGTGCGCATTGTTGGTAGTTCGAATTCTTGTTTTCGTGACTCGTCGGAATTTTAAGATCCCGCGTTTCATGGACCAGCGTACGAACATAAAATTTTGTGTTGGTCCAAAGAAAACGGGCGCCGAGGCCATTGCTATGCTGAGGGAAGATTATGGCGATAATACCATGTCCCAAAATATGGTTTATCGCTGACACAAGATATTCCGGGAGGGTAGAGAGGACGTTCAGGACGAAGACCGCTCTGGACGACCGTCAACGTTACATTCCGACCAAAACGTGAAGAAATTGAGGGACATGTTGAACTCTGAAATGAGTGTAATATCCTTAAAACTACTGCACATCGCATTGTTACCGAAGAATTGGGCATGCGAAAAATATGCGCAAAGATGGTCCCCAAGGTGCTTTCCGATAAATAGAAGATTGCTTGTGCAATGATCTCGCGTCACCTCTTGGAGCAGTGTGAAAGTGATCCGAATTATTTGTATAATGTGATTACGGTGTCACGAAACATGGGTTTTAGAGTATGAGTCCAAAAGACAAATTGCTGAATGGCACACGGCAACTTTCCAGCGCCCAAAATAGGCGAGAATGAGCAAGTCCAGTGTAAAGACCATGCTCATCGTTTCTTCGACAAAAGATGCATTGTCCACTCAGAGTTTCTACCACAACGACAAACAGTAAACAGTCGCTTTTACTTCTTGTCTTGAAAATATTCCGAAGCAGAGTGAAACGCGCCAGGAATCAGATCGCCAATACTTGGCGTCTTCACCTTGACAACGCGCTGTCGCATACCGCTGTCATTGTCACGGAGTACTTAGCGAAACGCGGTGTGGCAACACTGCTCCAGCCGCCGTACAGCCCCGACTTAACACCACCGGATTTCTTCTTGTTCCTGAGGATCAAGAAGGAACTCAAGGGCTGCCATTTCGGGATTTTGAAAGTCGTCAAACAAGCGACAACGAGGTACTTGAAGGAGGTCCCCGTCGACGCCTTCTAGGGTGGGTTCAGCGACTGAACGAAGAAAGCTACTTTAAAGAATTTTAGTTGCTTGTACCTTTATCTGAAATAAATCTTTTTTTGTCTACTTATTCAACTTATTTTTGGGACAGACCCTGTATTCAATCGGAAGAGTTTACTAATTTGTCTTATTCTTTGTACGTCCTCAATATTTTTCGCTAATATGACTGTATCATCGACATACCTGATTAATATTAACTCATTTATTACCATGCTGGATTTCTCGAAATGATTGATGACCTCTGAATATATATTGAAAAGTGTCGGTGAGCGGATATATTCCTGGCTTATTCCTTTTATGTAATACGCTATAATGTGCCGTAAGATAAGCCCATAGACTGTGAATGCCGTGGAATCGATAAATTTGGGTCTTACTAACACACTCTTACTAACAGCACCGATATTCACCATTGAGCAAGCATTACGATGATGTATATTTCTTACCACATTTATAACAGACTCAGTATTTTCAAATTTCTTGACTGTGTTGGAAAGTGTGTGCTCAGAAATGCGATTATGGCGACTACATTCTGCTCTTAAGGCGCGAAACATTTATACGTTTCGTAATCTATATACGTTTATACCCCGTAGTTATCTACGGCAGAATCATAATTTTTGTAAAAACCTTTAACAATTGTAACGCGTTGTTTGACAATTGTAAAAATACAAGGCTGTAATTTCGGAACCACGAAATGAATAACCCTGTAAAAGGTCTCTGTTATCCTCTAATCTAGCTTATTAATTTCCTTTTCACTTAGTAGCTCTATCAGCATGCCATGCTTATCCTTCTAGCACTCCTCTTCCAAAAATCGTTAAATTCGATTATGTAATCTCTGTAGGATGGTTTTAAGTAACTGGCTCATTAAAGATATAGTTTGGTTTTCTTCACTCTTTTTTGGTGTTTTCATTTTGTTAAGTCAGCCATTTAGATGGTATAATATCTGTGTGGTAAATCGGCTTAAAAAAGTTTGTTATTATTTGAAATCCGTCTTCAATCAATAATTTTACTAATTCTATTAGAATTGTATCTGATCTAGTTGGTTATTATTTTGCATACCTTTATGTGCATATTTGAGCTCTTTAATTTGTATGTCTAATTTATTTTCTTCGTCTATTGTCCATTGTTTTGGCGGGCTTCAAATTGTTTGTGGCCTTCAAAAAGTTGCTTTATATATTCTGTTCACTTCATCATTTCCTGACCGTTTTTAATATTATTTTTTTATTATTTTATCAATCTTTGGGCTTATTTATAAACCATCTTGTCAAATTGTTAGATTATAATAAAAAAACAAAAAATACAAAGGCAAGAAATTTATAAAATATGTCAAATTCAAAAATGGGTCAACTGAATATTAGAAAAAAAATGTCATATTTAATGTAAAAGAAATTAGGCAAATTAATTTTTCAATAAGATATACCTAGTTGGTAAGTTTTTGGATATGAATTTGTATTGTTTGTAAAACGATATATATATATATATATATATATATATATATATATATATATATATATATATATATATATATATATATATATATATATATATATATATAAGCAGACACTGACTGACACAGCCTCTAAAGTGAAATTTTTGGAAGAAATTTCCGAACCTTTTCATTGATTAAAATTAGAGTACGCCAAGGAGATGGGTTATCCCCACTCGTCTTCAACCTGGTCCTGGACAAATTCATAAGGGAATGGGAAAAAGAACAAAAAAATCAAAGACACTGGAAACCAATGTGACAAGGACGATCCTGCCTTCGGACATGCCTGGCCTTCGCAGACGATCTAGCCATACTCGCAGACAATGAAAAAAGGACAACTAAACAGATCGAAGTCCTTAAGGAATGTGCAGAGAAAGTCAGTCGGCCTACAAATCTCCTTTAAAGAAACCGAATTCTTCTGCTCAAAATTAGATGTCCTAAATTTGAACACCAAATACGGCAAAATAAATAGGGTCACTCAGTTCAAATACCTGGGCGAGATCCTCGAACCCACAGGAGGAGAGAAGATAGCACAGGGGACTCGATTACAGAAGATGAAGAGGGCATACGGCAAGACACACAATATCTACAATAAGAAATGCCTATCCACACACGCAAAAATAAGACACTATAGCACAGTAATCAAACGAGAGGTACTATACGCAAGCGAGACACTTATACTTCATACAAAAAGCGGCATAAAAAACATACTAAAAGAAGAAGGTAAAATTATGAGGAAAATTCTCGGCCCAAAACTGTCAGAGGAAGGATACAGCGTACATTCTCGGAAGACCACAGAGAGAATGTCCAACGTAGCGGCGGACATAAAAAAAAGAAGATTGAAATTCTATGGAGATATCAGTAGACTCCCACCGACAAGGCTCACCAACAGAATTCTTACATACATACTAGTCCGCTCAATCTAGACATTCAAAGGTACAGAAATTCACATTAAGCTGGAAGTGAGTAAAATTGTTCAAAACATAATTAAAAATAACAATTAAACATTCCCCATCGTTTTGGTACGTGAAAAAAATTGACACGAGGTCAAAGGTCAATATATATATATATATATATATATATATATATATATATATATATATATATATATATATATATATATATATATATATATATGAATATATATATATGAATATATATGTATATGAATATATATATATATATATATATATATATATATATATATATATATATATATATATATATATATATATATATATATATATATATATATATATATATATATGTATATGAATATATATGTGAATTGTGGCCACAATTCACCTTGATGATCTTGAAGTGGGAATTAATATAGAACGAGGTGTACGGCAGGGTGACGCAATATCGCCTATTCTTTTCTCGGCTGGCCTTGAAGAAGTATTCCGCAAACTGGATTGGGAACAGGATGGGGTAAAGATCAATGGTGCAAACTTAAACCATCTTAGATTTGCAGATGATATTATTCTCATTTCACAAGACCCAGAGGAGCTGCAAAGACGCATACAAGAACTGCAAAGGGCTGGCGAACCATTTGGCTTCAAAATAAACCTGAAAAAGAGTCAGGTTATGTTCAATAACTTCGCTCAGGACAGAAGAATTTCAGTTTTAGGAAGGGATTTAGAGATTATGGACAGCTTTATATATCTTGGGCAGAGGATTTCCATGGAGGTAAATACCGCCCGGGAGGTGGAACGGCGTGTTAAATGTGGCTGGCAGGCATTTGGTAGGCTCAACATAGTGTTTAAGAGCAGACTCCCACTTTGCCTGAAAAGAAAAGTATTCGATCAGTGCGTTCTACCCGTTATGACATACGGAAGTGAAACCTGGACACTCACATCGCAATCAATTCATAAACTTCGGGTGGCACAGAGGGGAATGGAAAGATGTATGCTTGGCATTACAAGACGAGACAGAAAGTCCTGCGCATGGATCAGGGAACAAACAAAAGTCTGTGACATCATTGGAAGAGTAAAACAGTTGAAATGGAGATGGGCAGGCCATATAGCAAGGCGATGGGACGACAGATGGACCAAGGCAATCCTGGAGTGGATACCGCTTGATCGCAAACGTCCGCGAAGAAGACCGAAAGCACGATGGATTGATGACATCGTTAAGTATATTGGACCCGAGTGGCAGAGGAAAGCCCAGGACCCAGCCCAGGACCCAGGACCCAGCCCAGGTGAAGGTTGGAAGCATGCTGAAGAGGCCTTCATCGTGCAGTGGATCGATACGGGCTGATGATGATGATGTTGATGATATATATATATATATATATATATATATATATATATATATATATATATATATATATATATATATATATATATACCTATATACATACATATAATAATTCGTGAAGCAATTGAGATCGAAAAACGCCCAGACTGCTTAAACAAGAAGGACGACGGTCTTAGAGTTCCAAATACATCAAAATCACTTATTTCTAAATTGTCCATCCGAAATCCTTCCAATCAAACCTACACCTCCCGTGTCACCCCCACCCCTCAACCAAGCTCTCCACCCACAACTTTACCTATTAATGCACGTTCTTTTCTAGTTGTGAACTCTGGAGAGTAAGCAGATTGAGGCCTCGGATTAAATCAACTAGATTATCTTGATAATGGCTGCAAAGTGGAAGCCAAAGCGTCGAGACTACAAATGCCGCTTCAAAAACTCTCAATGATGCGACGTTTGAATGTCTCGACTTGTTGGTGACCGTTTCAACCAGGCTCCATACGTAAAAATCTAAAGGGTTTAAATCTGGACTGTTGGAAGGCCACAATTCTTGGGACCAAAACACGTCGATGTTGTTCGACAACCAATTTTGAACCAAATGATTTGTCACCAGCAACGTTGGCGCAGCTGGAAATCATACCACTTTCCATACAACACAGTTTCCATCCAAGGCTACACTATATTTGTTAAAACACGCAAATAAACTTTTTTTGCACCAAAGAAATGCTGTGGCATCACATAACCCTCACTGAATGCAAAACTTAGCACGTGAACGCAACACTTAACGCAACATTTGTCGGAAATTTTGTTCTGGAAACAATGGGAACATATTTAGGATCATGTGCAAGCCAGCGATCATTTCTTCGATTGATTTTGGCATCGACAATAAACATTTTTACGCCAGAAAAAACCCTGAGGTGTCCGGCAGCAGTGTTTCTTAAGGAACGCAAAAACATGTTGCCGCATAGTTTTTTCACTCACATCGACAAGCGATGACAACTTTCTGATCGACTCCCCTAGATCCTCAAAAATCAAATCCTGAGCACGTTGAATGATGTCCTGACAACGCGCTTCTTCGAGTGAATTTTCCTTGTCTGTATTACAAAACCTTTGTTGAACTTTTCCGACTCATCATATTTCGCGACGACATCATACACACTAGATTTCGGATACCCGAAGAACCGAATAATTTCTGTCGCAGAGCGCCCAGCGCACACTCTTTCGATAATCGCGGCTCTTCGGTTCTATTCCGCACTTAATTTCAACAGTGCGATTGGTTTAGTACATGCGTTGTACAGGTATTTGGATGCCAATCGCAACCTCTACAAGTGGTACAGAAAGGTGGAAAATTCAAATTAAATGCAATATGTAATAGACTAATGTATTTAATAGGTATTTAGGATAATAATGTCGATTTTGTTAAGAAATGGCGTTGCTAATACATTTGTTGGTATAGACTAATAACGTCTATAGCGTTTTGGAGGGTAACATACGCCATTAAAAGTCAGTTCGTTATTAATTGTTATTGTCCAAAAACCATAGTTTTTCATTGCTTTGAATATATCGAATTATATATCCGAAAAAGATGTTTTGTGGGGAAGATTAATAATCTTCTTTGAAAGTTACCGATTATTGGTTGAGTTTTATAAGCTTATGATGAACATGCTTTCATCCAAAAAAATTGTAAACGATGGATTAGACGCTTTAAATGTGGCGATTTTGATATAAAAGATAAGGACCCTCTAAGACAGCCGACAAACTTTAAAGATGCAGATTTGCAACAGAGAGCAGACTCAACTCATACGTTGAAATAATTGGCAGAAGTATTGAATGTTGTCCAATTCACTATTTCTGAACATCTACATGCATTGGGAAATATCCAGACGGAAGGTAAATGGGGTCCACATGAATTGAAGGAAAGAGGCATTCACAGGCGAACAATCACTTGTAAAATTTTGCTTGCCAGACAGAAAAGGAAAGGTTTTTGGCATCGTGTTGAGCAGGTGATGAAAAGTAAATCTATTTTGACAACCCAAAATGCAAAAAATCATGGGTAGACTCAGGCCAGCTTTCAACATCATAACCAGTGCGCAATATACATGGAAAAACAAAGATTGGATGTTTTGCTGTGCATTTGGTGGGATAGTAGGGGAGCGTTGTATTATGCTGAGCTGTGTATAACGATTACTGGCGTATAACGATTACTAGTGATAACCGACAACAATTGATAAAGTTGAACCGAGCATTGAAGTAAAAACAACCAGAATATGTTCAAAGACACGATAAAGTAAATTTTCAACTTGACAGTACTTCGCCCCATATTGCAAAACTTGTAAAAAACTCTTTGAAACATGTTAAATGCGACGTCCTACCCCACCATCCGTATTCACCGGAGTGAGCCCCTTCGAACTACCACTTATTTCGATCGAGGCAGCATGGACTTACATTCTTACGAAGAACTGAAAATTTGGCTTGATGAATAGTTGGCCTCAGAAAACTAAAAGTTTTTTTGGCGTGGAATTCAATCTTTGATAGAAACATAGGAAAGAGTAATAGCTAATGATTTTTGAATTTTTGAATTTTTTGATTATTAAGATAATTTATTTTGTTATGGAAATAAACACTCAAATTTTGCGAAAAATTACATTATCCGCCGAAACACACAGTCCGTCGTGTTTTCGGTCTTCTTCGTGGATGTTCATTGCCATTCGAATTCTTTTATTTTTCTAATGATGTCGCATACTTTCGTTTGTTCTCTGATTCCTGTGCAAGTCTTTCAGTCCCGCTTTATAGTACCAAGCATACGCCTTTGGACTCCCCTTTGTGATAATTGAAGGTTGTGAGTGTACACGTTTCACTTCCGTATGTCATAACGAGCGGGACGCACTGTTCAAAGACAAAATAAGAGTTTGTTTTCAAAATATTAACCCGCCATTCCACCACCCGAGCTGTTCACCACTCATTAAAATCCTTTGCCCAAGATATATGTAGTGATCCATAATATCCAAGTTCCTCCTTAAAACAGAAATTCTTCGATACTATGCCAAATTATTGAACAGGATTCTTCTTCTCAAGCCCAAGAGCATCCTGGGCTTGAGAAGGATATTCTGGATATTTCCGCCCGTAGCAGTCCTTGTGTGTTTTTGCTCTCATGTATTTTTGTAGTTTATCTGAGCGTTGCGAAAGGAGAATGATGCCATCTGCGAATCTAAGATGGTTTGAGCCGCCTTGTCCAAAGAGGGAGGGCCGGGCTTGAATTTTTTAAAACTTATAAAAAGCTGTAGTGGTCTAATTTTAGAGATATTAAAAATATAGAATTAGAAAAAAAATATCGGGTTTTATACACTGTTAACAAAAAATTATCAACTTATGAATCACCTTGTATGAGACGGTTTGATCGAAATAAAAACGACGTTGCTATTGTCATTGCCAATTCAAATGAATCTTCTGACCTGTTTTTTTACAGAAATGGTTTCATTTTGGATACATGTTATAAGAAAAATTTTTGTTGAAAACATTTCAAAGGATTTTTGGTTAAATTTAGGAAAATACTTTTTCTTACACTTTTTATTAGGATCTTTGAAAACTTATCGGTCTAGTATAATTCCATCTGGTATTTTCTTGAATATTCCCAACATCTTCAACAATATTTTTTTTTTCAGAATAGAATTGTTAGCTCCCGGGACTTTCAAACTTTCTCTTTTATCGGAACTTAGAACCGTCAGTGGTAACTTTTGAGCTACTCGATCTGCTCTTCCTCTCTACTGGTATAATTTAAATTAATTTCCGTTAATCTGGAAATACGTCAAAACTTCAACTAATAGGATTAAGTTATGAGACATATTAAACTATTAAGTAAATTATTTTGTTCGGTGTCTAATTCTAAATCAAATTAGATTTCATCTTCCTATAATGCACTAATAATTTATAGTCGAATAATTGGAATCTATAGGATCTTGTCTTAAGTATATTTTAACATATATTATTTTTTCATAATTGTGAATTGAAGCACTTACACCACTCAGCATGATTAGTTTCGTTTCTTGTTAAGGAAATATTTTAAATGTGTGTGTGAATCAAATGGAATAATATGTTCTTAAGAAACTCAAATACATTACGCACGGTAAAAAAAGCCTATTAAAACATCGATTAAATCAAACCCATCATATTATTCCTTTTCCTTCCTTTTATTATATGTCTGAGTTTCCCAAAGGGCGCCAAGCTCGAACTTATTTAACATGATATCTCAGAGTTCTGGTTTTCCTTTCCAATCTTGATTTTATATCCCAGGTATACATAACCTTCCACCACCTCAACGTTGTTGTTATCTATGATAATATTGCCTTCCACTGGATCCATTTGTTTTCTGTATATCTTTGTTTTCTGAATATACATTCATTCTTCTTCAATTCATTCTTTCACCTATCATAATTCTCCTATCCCAACCAAATCTTGATTTAAATTCCTAGAAATATCCTTCGCTAGCTAACTTTCATTAGCATAACATATAATTCTAAACATTATAAAGTGGCTATCTCACAGAGATAGAGGCCTAAACCAGTCTTCTTTACTTAATGCTTTCAAATCGAAAATTCGACCCAAAATTGACTATAGATGCTATCTCTATAACTCAGCTTGTATCTCCTATCTGAAATCGCTAGAATCCATCCAAAACAATGATCTCAGATATACTTTTGGCGTCTTCAAATCAGGCCCTATAAAGCGCATTCAATGTCTTTTTTTAATTAAACCTATAACATTTAAAATAACTAAATTTCTTCTTAGAGCCGCAGCCAGAGCAAGTTTTAATCTTAAGTGAACTGTGTTCAAAATGCTATCCAGACCTCCTATCCCTTACTCCAAAATCTACAGGTTCTCCTAGACCTTAGCAAATCTTTTCAGATCTCTTTCTATCTCTTTCCCGCTTCTCTTTTTTCCTCTCCTACTATTCATCCCCCTGGCTCTTGCCTACCCCAAATATTATCTTCTCTCTACCTAATTTTGATAAATCTTCTTGTTCTTCTATTTTCCGGTCCCAATTTCGCAATATACTTGCGTCCTTCCTTCCTTCAATTTGTCTTCACAGATGGCTCTAAGTTCTCTTCAGAAGACGGTGCTGCCACATAGTCTCCCTATTTAAAAAAAAATTAAAACTTTCTTCCATTACCTTCGTTCTTTTAGCTGAGCTCTATGCAATTCATGAGGCCCTAAAAACATTTCGTCTAAGCAAGACTCCTCTTGGCTGATCTGTATCGACTCTCTTAACTCTTCAAAACTAATCAACAATCCAAACTCTTCTCATTAATCTTCAGAATTTGGGGTCTTCTCCATTCCCCAACTCTTTGACCTACAACATTTCATTTATCTGGATCCCTAGTCAAATTGGCATTGAGGGAAATAATAGGGTGGACCAACTGATAAAAGATGCCATAGCTTCTGGATCTTCCTTTACCTTATTCTCTATTCAGAGATACTATCATCCTGCAATCTCTAACAAAATCCATAACCTCATCCAGCAAAAATAGGACTTTATAGATGATAAAAATTATGGCAGATAAAAAGGACTTTTTCTCCCTTTCCATTTTCCCTCTCTTAAGACAACCCCAAACCAAACTCAATATATTAATGAGAGATTATTGGCGCTTTTCTCATCAGTAATCTTATGAATGGGAGTCCTCCTCCTTCCTGCTTGCTTTGCGGTTTTTCCTTAGGTCACAACCTATCCTCCTGCTCGGTTCTGTCCCCTCTCTGCTCGAGATTCGACCTTCCTCGCTCCATGGAGGACTTCTCTCTTCTGGTGATCGGAAATTTAATAGATTTCCTAAAAGAATCTGAATTCATATGGCAGGTAAAAAAGACTTTTCCTTTCTTTCCACTTTTCCCTCTCTCAAGACAACCTCAAACTAATCTCAATATATTAATGATAGGTCATTGCCGCTTTTCTCATCAGTATTTTATGGACGGGGGCCCTTCTCCGTCCTGCTTGCTTTACGGTTCCTTTTTATCTCACATCTTATTCTCCAGCTCGGTTCTGTCCCCTCTCCGCTCAAGATTCGACCTTCTTCGCTCCATCGAGGACTTCTCTCCTCTGGTATATATATGGTATATATATATATATATATATATATATATATATATATATATATATATATATATATATATATATATATATATATATATATATATATATACCATATATATATATATATATATATATATATATATATATATATATATATATATATATATATATATATATATATATATATATACCATATATATATATATATATATATATATATATATATATATATATATATATATATATATATATATATATATATATATATATATATATACCATATATATGGTGCAAACTTTAAAGTATCATAATCATGTCAGCAAGACAAGCTTGTGGATACAGTCCATAGAGTACAATGTGAAGAATGCAGAACAAAGCAGAAGTTTCTATGGAAAACATATCTAGCAAATAAATCACTGGAAACTCATAAAAAATTTAAAAAAAAACATTACTGAAGTTATAGTCAAGTTAGCGAAAACAGATTACTTAAATATTTAAGTAATAATAAAGACAATCTAAAAACAAATAATTGACAAAGAAGACAAACTATTAACTAGCTTCGTAACGTATGTACTCGAAATGTAGAGAGAGTAGCAAAACTTACTAAACCCGGACACCATCAACATGATAAACTAACATGAAATGAACAACAATAATACAGATATACCATAAAGACTTAATAACTCAAGGAGAACTAACCGAAGATATTGCAACAATAAAACTAGGAAAAGTAAATGGGAGCGACGGAATAACCCTGAAAATGTTGAAATACGTGGGACCACATGCAAGAAATACACCTTTGAAACTATTTAATTTGGCATGGACAAACAAAAAGTTTTTAAAGTATGGACAAATGTTTTGATTACACCAATACACAAGCAATAATAGAAAAGAGGATGCACAAACTACAGAGATATATTATTTCTATGTATAATGGCGAAAATGTACGAAACGGTACCAGAGAGACAAGTAAGAAAGTAAATTGACAAGACATTACTAGGCGAGCAAAGTGGATCTAAGAAAGACGACTCTGTGCAAGATTTTATTTTGATCCTTTTGATCCAATAGATAGTAAATAAAGAAGGAGAAATTAATAGAATAGTACATCTATGTTTTATAGACACGGAAAAAGCTGTGATTCAGTATAAAGAGTAACTATCTGAAACAGCTTGGAGAAGATTACGATAAACAAGGATCTTATCGTAGCAACCAAAAGAATGTTCCAAACCATAATAAATTAAATTAGGTCGTAAAATAAATTGTCGCTCCTTTTACCACAATGAAAGGAGTGGTACAAGGTGGAAATTTGAGAGCTTTACTGTTTATAAACATAATAAACGAAATAATCAAAATATGTAAGAATACATTTAAGAAATATATGAAATTGTTAAGGATGAAACCAGTTAAAGCTGAAATGTGTATATTTGCTGACCATATTGTTCTTATGGCAGAATCTAATGAAACATTACAATTTAATATAGGAGTATGGACACATTTGGACTACACATCTTTGTGAATAGAACACAGACTGGATTTTGATAAATAATCAAAAAAATATCAAGGAGAAAACAACATGGAAATTAAACAAACTGAAAAGTGAAAACAGGGAAAATTAGGACGACCAACTGAACAAAAGTCTAGGGAAAGCGGGTTATTGCTCCAATCAGTTAGCAGAGCCTTTTTAAACAGTAAAGAAATATCAAAAAAGGTAAAATTAACAATATACAAGACGATATATACCCATATTAGCATAAGGAAGCGAAAACCAGATCCTGAATAAGCGACAAAAAATACAGATACATCAATACGAATAAGACAGATAAATCAAGAGGGTATGGGAGGCTAGAACGATGGGGAAGAACAAATGGGGAAGGCCGCGTAAGATATGGAATAAGAACATCACAAAACAATTTAAAGAGGAGGCAGAATATGACAGGATGCAGTTAACTTGACATGTTAGCCTATTGGAGAAAGTTTTTTAAAATATGAAATGAAATTTTATCTCGACACCTGTGCTATTAAGAGAGAGGATTAAACAGATAAATAGTGTCTCCACTGCATACATCGAAATTCGACTTGTCCTCGCCTCGTGCCGATTACTCGTCCCCATATCAAAAAGATGGACAGTCGACGTCGCTGACAGTTCAGGTTAGGTAATCCCTCTATTAGATTTATGTTTATTAATTGGCCAAGCCCTGCACAAGCTTATTTTTTGATATTTTTTTAGAGGGTTTTAGGATTCGAACGTTTTAGACTCCAGACGTTTTAAATCCTGGATATTTTAGGCACGAGACATCTTAGTTACCAGATATTTTTGATACGGAACATTTATGGTACCTAAAATTTTGGACCCCGTACATGTCAGTGACCACTCATCTTAGTTACCGGACTTTTCACTATTTGTTTACCATCATTTTGTGTTTCAGGAACGCTAAATAAGATTTAAAACAGGAGTGGTAAAATAAACATGGCTGTCCTATCTTTTTTTTCCGGACTTTATATACTCGGTATCAGCAGCGGTTTGTGGGGGAAAAAATAGGTGGGGCACGAATAACCAAATTTTGGAACGGGGATAGGGAAATGTGTCGCAATTAAAAAGTTTACATTTCTTGGTATCATACATTCACTCTGCTGTGTAGAAATACGAGTGTAACTGTCAGAGATTAATTTCAAAATTTGTACATATCTCAAAATATTTAACTGAACAAAATTAACATATGTATATAACATCTAAAACAAAAAGAACTTTTTTAAATTGATTATAGTATTACTACGTTTTTGTTTAAATATATTTGGGGATATAAAATATTCATTTACAAGTCAAGAACCGAAAATAATTTGTGGCTTATATTAATAATATTTTGTATATTGAGTTTGGAAAAAGCAAATTGTGAGGTTTTACTAACATAGGGATGTGGAGTGCATTCCAATTAGTGAAAATCTATATTTTAAATAAAACAAATTAATTAATGAGGAATTTTCAGGAACTATATATATATATATATATATATATATATATATATATATATATATATATATATATATATATATATATATATATATATATATATATATAGCACTGCTGAACTTCCATTAATTTTTGGAATGTTTTTCTCCACGAGCCCAGTTTACAATTTTTCAATCATACCTGGTACTTACCCGAGGTTTGGTCTCAAACGGTTTCGCACAGTCTGACTGCTACGACCGTTTACCGCAGGATGGTGTGGCTGCATGCGATTGCAGCCTCCATTCGACATGGCCAATTGATATGGTCATTGTTTTAGTTGTTCCTTCAACCGGTCGTTAGGTGTCCGGTTTGAGCCCAACTGATGATGGCTTAAGGCTAGAAACCGGTCTTGGGAGACGCTTGCTGGCGCTTTGGACGGCTGATGAAGGAATGGCAAAGCACAACGTGGAGCATTGATGAGCTTCCGTAGCTTTTTAACGATTTTCTCCACGGACCCAGTTTATAATTTTTCGATCATACCTGGTACTTAGCCGAGGTTAGATGGATCACGAACAGTTTCGCACAGTCTGACTGCTGAGACCGTTTACCGCAGGATGGCGTGACTGCATGCGATTGCAGCCTCCATTCGACATTGCCAATTTATATGGTCATTGCTTTAGTCGTTCCTTCATTCGCTCTTCAGGTGTCCGGCTTGAGTCCAACTGATGACGGCTTAAGGCCAGAAACCGGTCTTGGGAGACACTTGCTGGTGCTATGGATGGCGGATGAAGAAATGGCAAAGCACGACGTGGAGCAAGGGTGAACTTCCTTAGCTTTTTAGTGCTTTTCTCCACGGACTCAGTTTACAATTTTTCGATCATATATATACATATATATATATATATATATATATATATATATATATATATATATATATATATATATATATATATATATATATATATATATATATATATATATATAGAAGAAGCAAGAGGTTTATGAATGTTTTCAAATACCTGGGCTAGATCCTCGAACCCACAGGAGGAGAGAAGACTCGATTACAGAAGATAAAGAGGGCATACGGCAAGACACACAATATCTACAGTAAGAAATGCATATCCACTCATGCAAAAATAAGATACTACAACATTGTAATCAAACCAGGGGTACTATACGCAAGCGAGACACAGTTCACACAAAAAGCGGCATAGAAAACATACTAAAAAAAGAACGCAAAATTATGAGGAAAATCCTCGGCCCAAAAGTGACAGTGGAAGGATACATACTACATTCTAGAAAAACCACAGAGAGAATGTCCAATGTAGGGGCGGAAGAAAAAGAAGGTTGAAATTCTATGTACATATCAATAAACTCCCACCGACAAGACTCACCAACAGAATTCTTACATATATACAAGAAGTCAAATCAAAAGTACCATGGATCGCATAAGCCAAAGCTGATGTTGGAAAGGTACAAATGGGAAGCATCACGCAAAACATTCTGACTCATTTTCGAGTGTTCTTTCTGATCCTGCACACTTCTCTCATCGTTTCTCCATAGATTCTCTTTCTCTCCTCCGTCCACTTTGTCCCCGATCTCCTCGAAACTTCGCTCTCTGATGCAATGTTCCATATATGTATTTTGTTTCTGTACGTTCTTCTACCCTCAATCTCTGTCGGGGCCCATTGAACAGATATTTTCGACGCAGTCATATGCTTTCTTAAAGTTCATGAACATGCAAATGATTGGGACGTTCCTGATAGCTTTGTATTTCAGTATTGTTTTTAATTTAAATATTTGTTCAGTGCATGCTACCAGGGTGAAAGTCTGCCTGGTACTCGCCAATTTTGTGATCTAATTGTTCTTGTGTTCTCTGGAGAAGGCATGCTGGGAATATTTTGTAAGTGACTTGTAGTAAGGAGATTTCTCTGTAGTTGTTCACATCTGTTTTGTCTCTCTTCTTATGTAGCGGGTGGATAAGAGCGCATTTCCATTCATTTGGTAATTTTTCTGTTTGTCAGATGTTCGTGATAATTTGCATAAGTTCCTGCAGTGAATTTGGTCCGACGTTTTTCAATAGTTCCGTGGTGATACCATCTTTACCGGATATCCTGTTATTCTTTAGTTTTCGTATGTGCCTGTGGATTTCTTCCTGTGTTGGTGGTGGTGATTCTGAGTGGGTATAGATACAATTTTTCTTGGGGAATCTTGTGTCGCGTTCGGGGCAATTGAGATCAGAGAAATAGTGTGCCAACTCTTGACAATTCTCTTGATTGGTTAGCGCTAATGTCCTATTCCGCTTTCTGAAACAAAGATTTTGTGGTGTGTATCCACGGTTTTCTCTTGCGAAAGTCCTATAAAAGTCTCTCGTGTTATAATTGCAGACATTCTATATTCCTCTATAGAGTCTAGTTGTTCCGTCATGTATTTCCTCTTAGTTTGCCTGATAACTTTTGCGGTATATTTTCTAATTATGTCAAAAAGCTGTTGAGTTTGTGGGGATTTTTTAGTGTTGTACTCCTGAAATGCTAGTTTGCATAGCTACAATACATTTTCGCATTCCGAGTCCCACCAAGCGTGTTTTGTGTTCTTTTTCAATGGGATCAGTTCCTATGCTTTTTGTCATGTCTTTGTGCCACGTCTACCTGTTTCTTTTCCCACTCCTCTGTTATATTGGATTCCTTGATCTTTTTCGTGTCGAATTGCTGTAGATGTGATTTCTTGTGATGAATTCTCTTTGGGGTGAACTTGACTTTGATTCGTGTTAGGTAGTGGTCTGAGTCAATGTTCGTACCCCTGCGGATTTGGACATCTTGGATCTCTCTCTGTTGTGGGTATGAGATCGCAACGTGGTCTATCTGGAATTCTCCAGTCAGTTGTATAGGCGCTCTCCATGTATTCTGTTTTCGTGGAGATTTTCTTAGCGATGTTGACATGATCTTCAGATTATTCTGTTGGCATAGTTTGATGAGTCTTGTGTCGTTCTTGTTGGTAAATTTGTGACCGGGAATTTGCCTACGGTTTTCTGATGGATTTCTTCTCTACCTAAGTCGCCCAGTAAAATTTTGACTGAAAATTTAACTTTTTGTAAAATTATTTTCTATATATATATATATATATATATATATATATATATATATATATATATTTATTTATTTAAATTAAACTGAAAATATGCTTAGTGTAAAGCACATTATAAATATAAACATTAATAAACCTCTTGCTTCCTCTGCAAACTATGTGATAAAGTAAAAAGTTTAAGAAGCTTTGTTCTTCATCTTCTTCATCTTGTGAGGTATTTTTCACATGCTACTAAGAAACGTGGTATTCTTGCAGTCCTACTAAAAGTCCTAGTAACAGTACACTACACTACTAAAAGTACACTACGTCATTTCACATAATAATCCGAAAAATAAGGCTTAAGGATCACAGTTTTTTTTATTATTTCGTACGACATTACAAGAATGAATGAAAGTTCAAACAAAACAGAAATATAAGCTATTACAACACTAAATCTAAGCTAAGAATACATTGCACAGCTGAGGTAGCTGCTCGATGTAGTCCGGTGATACCATTCATGAGAAGTTTTCGAGGAAATTCGTTTACTATGTGGTGTATAGTCTGCTGGTCTACGCCACTGTCGCACGAAGGAATCTCGGTTCTACTCTATTGGTACATTAAGTGTTACACCTTCCTTGGTTGGTTCGAAAACGCTTAAGCCTGGTTCGGACTATGCTAGTAATTTAGTCGAGTGGTCAGTGATTTAGTAGCTAAAATACTCGCTACTGACCAAAAATTGTTCGCACTTGGTTCGAGTACAGTTCACAAGTGAGTAGTGTTTTGCAAGATGAACAGCCTGGAACGCAATAATAAAGTAAATAAGCTGATTAGGCTTATCGTAATGGCTGTTGTAGAAGAGGTAGATAAGGAAATTTGTATGATAAGCAAAAAGAAGCTATGGGTACGAAAATTGATCAATAGAAGAGATGAACTAGAAGCTACGAATTGCCTTCTGAAGGAATTAGCATTAGAAAATCCCAAAGAACACTTTGATAGTTTGAGAATGTCCGAAAGTTCTGTAAGTTTTCTGTTAATGAAAATATAGTCTCAAATTCAGCGTGGTGATACCCATTTAAGAAGTGTGATTCCGGAAATTAAAAAAATACATGCAGTTCTCTACTTTCTTGCTACTGGATGTAGTTTAATGATACTCACACATATATTTAGACTCGGAAAATCAACTATATCCGAATTTATTACAGAAGTTTCTTAAGCAATCTTCTTCTTCTTCTTCATGTCCCCTCTCCGGTCCGGAGTTTGGCAATCATGTTAGCTATTTTGATCTTGGACACTGCCGCTCGGAACAGTTGGTTGGAGTTGCAGTTGTACCATTCTCTCAAATTACGTAACCAAGACATCCTTCTTCTACCGATGCTTCTCCTGCCCTGGATTTTTCCTTGCATAATTATTTGTATCAGTTGGTACTTCTCTCCGCGCATGACGTGACCCAGATATTGTAGTTTACGTCGCTTCACGTCTGCCAGCAGCTCATTTTCTTCCTTATTCACGCGATTCAGAACTTGCTTGTTTGTTACTTTCTTGGTCCAGGCGATTCTTAAGACCCTTCTGTACATCCACACTTCAAAGGATAGCAGTTTATTCTGTGTATATTTGTTTAATGTCCATGCCTCCATTCCGTAGAGGAGTACAGAGCAGACGTAGCATTTTATTAGTCTTAGTTTAAGAGTCAGCGACAAATCTTTGCTACATAAGACGCCTCTCAATCTTACGAAAGTACTTCTTGCCTGTTCTATTCTAGCAATAATTTCCGGTGTATTGTCATTGTTGTCATTTATTGTTGTGCCCAAATACCGGTATTTTTTTACTCGTTCTATTTGCTCCCCCTGAATACGCAATTCTGCATTATTGATGTTTTTCTTTGTAATGACCATGAACTTTGTCTTTTTCGTGTTCAAGCTTAATCCGAGGTCTTCGCTTGCCTTTCTTACTTTTTCCATTACTCTGTTCAGGTCCTCCATTGATTCTGTCATTACAATGCTGTCATCAGCATATCTGATGTTATTGATTGGTATTCCGTTCACTATTATGCCGGCTGTTTCATCCTCAAGTGCTTTATTCATAATGTTTTCAGAATATAAATTGAACAATGTTGGAGACATTATACATCCCTGTCTTACGCCTTTCATAATCTCAATTTCCTCTGAGTTGTAGTTGTCAATGCTTACCACTGCCTTCTGATTGTAGTATAAGTTATAGATTATTCTTATATCTCGCGTGTCTACACCTTTGTCTTTCAGCAATTTTATCATGATGTCATGTTTGACATTATCGAAAGCTTTGTTATAGTCGATAAGACATATGTATACATCTTTATTTACATCCAGGCTTCGTTGCATAAGTATATTGTATGCTACCAGGGCTTCACGCGTTCCTAGGCCCTTTCTAAAACCAAATTGCGTGTTACCTATATGTTCCTCTAACTTTGAATATAATCTGTGGTGTATGATCTTCAAAAATAATTTCAATGTGTGTCCCATAAGACTAATTGTCCTGTAATCTTCACATTTATTAGCTTTGTTTTTCTTAGGGATGGTTATGAACGTGGAGACAAGCCACTCCTTTGCGATTTTACCAGTTCTGTATATTTCATTAAACAGTCTCTGTAACACTTTCAAATGTTCGTCCTTTAGGAGCTTGAGGAGTTCTGTTGGTAGATTATCTGGTCCTGTTGCCTTGCCCGTCTTCATATTTTGTAATGCATATTTTATTTCTGCAGTTGTTATTATTGGACCACTGTCTTCTTCAGCCGGTTCCTCTGACTGTCCTGATCGTGTGTCCGCGAAAAGGGATTTCGTGTAATTCGCCCATGTTACAAGTTTATCCCTTATGTCTGTTATAATTAGACCCTTCTCATCCACTAAAAATGATCTTGTTCTTTTCCTTTGATACCCCGTTAAGTCCTTCACCTTCTTATGTAAATTGAACTGGTCGTGTTTTTTCTGTAGGATCTCTATTTCTTCGCACTTCTGAGTAAACCATATTTCTTTGGCTTTTCTGACTTTCTGGCGAAGTTGTTTCTGTATGTTTTTATAGTTAGGCTGGTGTTTGCTTTCCCTACGTGTATTCATTAAGTTTAATATCTCATTTGTAATCCAACCTTGTTCTTTTTTAGGTTTGGGTCTCGTCAAGTATTTTTTTGTTGGTTCCATTAGTGCCGTTTTAAAGTCGTCCCAATTCTTATTGTTATCCTCCGACATATTTAAGTTGCTAAGATTGTTGTCTATCTCCAATTTTATTTTCTCTCTGATGGTTACGTCATTAAGACCGTTGAGATCAATTTGTTTTCGTCTCGACTTTTGAGCTGGTTTCTTTAGTTGTATATTCACCCTTGCCACTAGGGGGTTGTGGTTGGAATTTACGTCTGCACCTGGGTAGGTCTTTACTGACTTTACACTATTTCTGAATCTCTGATTAATCATCACATAATCTATCTGATTGCGTACTATATGATTTTCACTATCTTGCGGCGATGTCCAAGTGTATAGTCGTCTTGGTGGGAGATTGTAGAACGTATTAGCAACCACCAGATCTCTCTCTTGGCAAAACTCAATCAGCCGATGCCCTCTGTCATTGCGTATACCCAATCCGTAGCTACCCACTACCCTCTCTACTTTCCCTCTTCCGATCTTCGCGTTGAAGTCGCCCATAAGAATTGTTACATCTTTTCTTTTAGTCAGTTTGAGTGTGTCGTCTATTTCCTCATAGAACTGTTCTATTTGATGGTCGTCTTTATCCGTTGTTGGAGCGTATACCTGTATTATGTTGATTGTTGCGTGATTTGACTTCATTTGTAGTAAGGCAATTCGTTCGGATATTGGGACAAAGTTTAATACTGATTTATCCAGATCCTTTTTCAACATAAAAGCCACTCCATTTCTGTGCCGTGTGTCTTTGCTTCCAGAATAGTATATTATATGATGGTTCCCTATGTTGGTCATTCCCTCACTTGGCCATCGTGTCTCACTAATCCCCAAAATATCCACGTCCAATCTATTCATTTCCTGTGCTACATTGTGGGCTTTACCAGCCTCATACATACTGGTCACATTCCACGTACCTATTTTTAAGTTCTTTGTGTCTGTTGCTTCGCGTTTTTTACCTCTTCTCAAGATTGCCCTCCCCGGAGAACCGATTGGAGGGCTAGAAACTCCGGAATATTTAGTCTTGAAAATAGCCATTTTGATTGTACTAGGGATATCCTTGTCAGATCTTTAATGCAGTGGTTTCCCGTTGCCTTCTGCATCCTCATGCCGTTGACCATTTGCTGGCTCTTCCGCCTTTAAGGTTGATTTCTCAACCTTAGGATAAGGGGGTGCCCTCTGCCTCTTGCTAGTTCCTCCACCCTTAGCTGTTGACCAGCAAGAGGTTGAGCTGCTTATCCCGACAGCTACTCGGTTCCTACCTACGTTTGCCACCTAAGTGCCCACTTTCTACCGCGTGGAGGTGTAGGTTCGGATTTTTCTATCATTGAGATTAAGACCAATTGGCATTACTTAATCTCTCAAGAGCTTTAGAAAGTTAAGCAATCTACGATTCATTAAAGGAATTTAGCAAGGTAAGGTTAAATATATCAGATATTAAGAAACATTTATTTATTAAGAGAATCATTTCTTCAACTTTTTTTTAACATTGTATATTTTTATAACAGGTATAAGTTTACTTATAAGTGTTGTGTTTGCTTAGATCACTGTTGATTATCAACATTAACGTTTTGCATTGCTGTTATAATTAAGTCATTCTATAAAATACTAGCATTTTTTTTCGTTTCAATATTATATCCGATTTATTGAAGACAGAAACTAAACCCAAACATATTCATGCATATTGCACGTGATCGTTACAGGATCGCACTAAGAACTGTCCTCTTTTTGGGCGGGGTATAGTTAATATCGACAACTTCATCAGCTGTGTCCGTATCAGACATTTTATGAACACAAATTATAATTCTTAATAAATCAAATGCAACTCAATAAATGAAAAAACGAGGAAAGGTGGTAATCCATGATCCGTTCGGAGTATTGTGTAGATAAAATAGGCAAGGAAATAGATTCAGTTGCTTGCGGGGACTGCTCTTCAAAGTTATCGTTACTGTCGTTATTATAATATATTGAAATATTGCTATATTGCGACTTTATAGTATATGGCAATTCTGGCGCATATGGCGACTGTGTCGCATATGAGGACTGTGGCGCATATGAGTCCTGGCGCATATAACTTTGGCGTCCTGGTAATTCTGTTTTGTTCAGATGCGTTTTTAAGGTGCTGACATCGAAATCTGTTTAAGTAAAGTTGAATGTGTTTTTGTGCTTCTAATGCCAATATTAAGGGTAATAATTTCAGTTAGAGATCGGCGTATTTGCCGAAGACCTCAAACTCATTATCTTCAGCTGTAGAGTTTGCAGTCTCAGCTATCTCTTTTAATTGACTAACCATACTTGAGAGCTGGGAAACTTGCTTCTTTTTTGTTGGAGTTGTAGATTTAAATTTACGAAAAGTATCAACTGCAGTTCTATTTTGTTCTGTACCTGTATCATCAGTGTGTGAACTATTGAGTCTTAAGTCTGAAAACAAACAAAATTTTATTAATATCAACGTATTCATGAACATAAATGTTTATTTCAGGTTCCTACTACTACAGACTGGAAAAGAATTGAGAATGATTTTCGAAAAGAGTGGAACTTCCTGAAGCAGGAAGTGTATACTATAATTACACAGAGACAAACAGCATTGTCTTAATGATTGTTATAGATCATAAATATACCGTCAATTATATAGATATATGGTACAATGAAATGTTCTTGATGGAGGAGTATTTCGTAACTGCAGTTTGTACCAATCGTTAAAAAACGGTGTCCAACCAGATGGTCATGTCCTAGTTGGAGACAATCCATTTCCCTTGAAAAAGGATTTATTAAAACCTTTTTCAGGAAATCGATTAACGTTAAAGCAAAAAAATAAATATCATTTATCCCGGGCCAGAAGAATAGTCGAAAACGCTTTCGGTATATTAGCTGCCAGATTTAGAGTGTTTGAGAAACCGATGCTCTATAGTCCTGAGAAAATTGTTAAGATAGTAAAGGTGTGTTGCACTTTACACTATTGGCCCCGACAAGCAAAATTACAGAACAAACAGAATATACAGTAGACAAAGAAATAAATGATGCAGAAATTATTATTCCTGGTGACTGGAACGAGCTGGAGTCTCTTGGATTTCAACCGCTACCAATTTCTTTAAGTAACCGTTTATCTCAAATTCTACAGATCTTCGGGAGATATATGCAAATTATTTTATCGAAGGCGAATCTGTTCCTTGGCAGACAAGAATGATACATTTAAAACTACCGGCAATAAAGAGTTTTGTATTGTATTGTAATAATTGGTAATTGTAATAGTTAATTGGTATATGTAGGTAGGTAGGTAGGTAGTTACCAAATTGCATTCACTTTGTGTCCAACCAACTGAACCATTTTACTGCAGGAATGTAAACTGTGTCAGTCCCTGCGCCTGCATCTTTGGATTCCATTATTTTTTTTAACTCCTGCAAGTAGGTCGATCTAAAAAGATTTTGATCAGTTTAGGTAGTACTACTTCTAATAATAATAGTAATAATAAGCTTTATTGTTTAATAGGTAGCATCTAGAAATGCTATTGTAATAAAATAATAAAAGTATGCACTAAACTGATGGTTTTAATTTTCAATTTTATTTCTTTTTCACCAAATCCGAGTATATTCATTGTATTTGCCAAATCCGAGTATGCAGATTACACCAGCACTCATGTTCTACATATTTAGAAACACATTTTAAAGTTGTTTCTTTGCTTCAGCGAAACGACATTTTTGCGGTAACTTGAATTCGACTGAAACGATAGGTTCAGACTTGTTTAGCCGGTAAATCAGTGAGCAGCAACTCGCCCGAAAAAATAGAACAAAATGAATCGACTCGACTATATTACTTTCTAAACTCCTCGACTATATTCTAAAAAAGTGCTTGAGAACTATACCTCTCTCCATTTCTGCTTTAGGTGGAACTCTTCTTCTGTTATAGTTGGGTCGATAGTCCACGGGGGTTTTCTTCGCGTATCTAGCTCACCCCTTTCTTCTATTTCAAGGGCTTTTCTGATTTTCGGACCTTGTAGTTTTCAATAGTGGCTATTTCTTTGGCTCCTTCAAAATCGATTTTATGTCCTGTTTGTAGATGGTGCTGGAAAAGAGCGGAAGTGGTTTGTTTGTTTTTATGTTCTTGTATTCTGGCCGAGATTCGTCTGTTGGTTTGTCCTATGTATGTTCTGTTGCAGCGGAACAAGATATGATTTTTACCCCATGATTTTTACAGTCTAACTTTGCCCTTGGGATTTTTTTACCATATTTGCGACAGTTTTGTCCGGCTTGTAGGCTGTTCTGATCTTAAGTTTTCTTAGTAGTCTGCCTCTCCTATAGTACTGTGAAAATTTTTGGTATATATTGAGACAATGTCCAGGCTTGCCAGTATGTCTGTATCTTCTAGTTTGAAATCTTTAATTATCCCTATCAAATGCTCTAAGTTTTGAACATGGGACTCGGCAAGTTTGACGCTCGGTTGCATGATACTTGCTAGATATTTTTCCAGATTTTGTGTTGGAGAACCGAAGGCACTTACTATGGGCCTTAATGGGATTTCCGGTTTATGTATTATGGGTAGACCGTAAAGTTTAGGACATCTGCTTGATTTTTCCCTTGGCATTATTCTTCCTTCAATGTCCGGTTCTAGTTTCCATGCTTTGGTCGTTTTTTCTAGATAGGTTGTTGGATCGTTATTTACTGGTTTATATGTATTTTCCATATAGTCGTCAGTATTCATTATGACTGTTGCGTTTCCTGTATCCGCCGGTAATATAGTGATATCTTTGTGTCTTTTCAAACTTTTAAGCGTTCTGATTTCAGTCTAATTAACATTTGGTTTTGGTATTTTTTTGGATTATCCTACATCTTGTGTATTTATTTCCGCTTCTTCATCTGCCTTGTCGTCTAGGTTTGATTCAACGTTGGAAATTATTTCTTTCATTGATAAATGTTTTGGGGCAATGGCCAAAAGCCTAAGCTTTTGCTTAGGATGAATTTTTCTTCTGTGAATAAGTGGTGGTTAGATACATTTATAACTAATTTGCTATTGTCTGGGATTTCTTTTGGACGTTCAGAATAATTTGTTTTAAATTAGCGAACTTCTTTTTTTTGTTTTTCTGTTTTAATATTGTAATCCGATTCTCTGCGCCAGACAGATAGTTTTTCTATTTCATTCCTCAAAATAGGATGGACCTTGTTGCTTAGCATTGACTGTAATATGATTCCTTTTCCGGTCAGTCCAAATGCCGTCCTTTCTCTCGGATTTCTCCTCGGAGAAGAGCTCGGCTTGCATATCTTGGTATTGGTTTTTCTTGTTCCTGTATGATAGGCGAGTTTTGTGCATGTCGGTTGGAGGTCGTTAAAGTGATGTTTTTGATCTCAGTTTTTCAAAGCGTTTGATGGAACGTGGCGGCGAGGTAGAAAAATCAATAAACGGACAGTATTGCCGAGCACCGCGAATAGTTCCGAACTACCGCGATACAGCCTGCGCAGTCGCCGGCTGGCTATAAAAGTGAGTACAACGATTCATGCACGTCAGTTTGGGCTCTTTAGTCGAAGCAGACAACACTTGAACATGCCAAATGAGTCACGAAAACTCGTGACTCTTAACAGAATCAACGTATCCATACCCGCAATGATGTATCTATATATATATATATATATATATATATATATATATATATATATATATATATATATATATATATATATATATATATATATATATATATATATATATATATATATATATATATATAGCATGCCTTTTCCAGAGAACACAGGAACAACTGGAACATAAAATTGGTTAGTACCAAGCAGGCTTTCGCTCTGGTTGCTCATGCACTGAACAGCATATGACTGCATCGACCGAAAATCTCTGTTCAACATCTTAGAAGAATAAGGACTCGACCCCAAAACACTACGATTGATCAAGCAGGCACTGACCGACACAGTCTCTAAAGGGCAATTTATGGGAGAAATTTTCAAACCCTTCCTAATTAAAACCGGAGTACACCAAGGAGATGGGTTATTCCTACTCCTCTTCAACCTGATCCTGGACAAGGTCATAAGGGAATGAGAAAAGGAACTGAAAAATCAAGGACACTGGAAACCAATACGACTCGGACGAACGAAAAACCATATAGAAATCTCATGTCTAGCCTTCGCGGACGACCTAGCCATACTCGCAGATAAGGAAACAAGAACAACCAAAGAAATAGAAGTCCTCAAGGAATGTGCAGAGAAAGTCGGCCTGCAAATCTCTTTTCAAAAAACCGAATTCTTTTGCTCAAAATTAGATGCCCAAAATTTGAACACCAAATACGGCAAAATAAATAGGGTTACTCACTTCAAATACCTGGGCGAGATTCTCGAACCCACAGGAGGAGAGAAGATAGCCCAGAAGACTCGATTGCAGAAGATGAAGAGGGCAGATGGGAAGACACACAATATCTACAATAAGAAATGCCTATCTACACACGCAAAAATAAGACACTAGAACACAGTAATCAAACCAGAGGTACTATATGCAAGCGGGACATTTACACTCCACACAAAAAGCGGCATAGAAAACATACTAAAAAAAGAACGCAAAATTATGAGTAAAATTCTCGGTCCAAAACTAATAGAGGAAGGATACAGACTATATTCCAGGAAGACCACAGAGAGACTGTCTAACGTAGCGGCGGACATAAGAAAAAGAAAGTTGAAATTTTATGGACATATCAGTAGACTCCCACCGACAAGACTCACCAGCCAAATTCTTACATGCATACAAGGGGTCAAGTCAACAGTACCATGGATCGCACAAGTCAGAACTGATCTGGGAAGGGCACAAATGGATCCGTTAGAGATCGAGGACAGAAGCAAGTACAGAAACAAAATACATATGTGGAACGTCGTATCAGAGAGCAAAGTTTCAAGTATATCGGGGACAAGGTGAACGGAGGAGAGAAAGATGATCCACGGAGAGAGGATGAGAGAGGTGTGGAAGATCAGAAAGAATACTCAAAAATGATGCTTTGGGATGCTTTGCGTGATCCAACCGGGTCTATACGCATCTAATAATAATATATATCAAGTAATTAAGTTACAGCTTTACATGGCAGAAAAATTAATAACAATATCGTATAACAATAAAATAAATTATTTATCGGTCTATAGTTTTTGAGATCACTCAGATTTCTTTTTTTATTATTATTATTTTTATTATTATATTTAAGACTTCATATATTCAGACACGTTTTTCAAACCATCAGCTAATGTGTTTGTATTGTAAACGGAAACGTAAGTTGTGCAAAAATTCAATATTTATGAGACAGTTATCAATAAGTTAGTCTACCCACTAAAGATGTAGTTTGGAGAGGGGATGTGTCGTTAGAGAAATATAAAGGAGGACAAAGCTTAAATAAGTTAAATAAAAATCAGACAAACAGATTTAGTGCTAGTAATTAGTACCCCAAAATGGGAATATTTGTAAGTGTTCTTGTCTTGTTAAATATTATATCTTCAATTAACAATATAGCCTCCTTTATCCCTTTGATTTCCTATTACTACAGATTTCTATTTTTCAATATTTCCAGATTGTATCGTAAATATATTTTTTTTTTATTTTGAACACTTTCGTAGTTACTTTCATATTTTTGTATTCTATTGGTGTTTTGTTACTCATTATTCATATCAGGTTGAATAGTGTGTATTAGATTGGGCCAAAAAAGTCGACAATTTTTTTTAAAGGAATACCGAAAATATTAACAATCAATTTGAAAAATTTGAGCAATACATATTCTTGAAGGGGGTTGGATTGTCTACAAAAAAGATCTCATAAATTTACGTCAAACAAGCCCTTTCAATGTAATCGTGCCTTGAACATTGATCTGTTTTTACAATTTTACTTTTCAATTTTGTATCTAATGAACGAATCAATTTTTGCAAAAAATATAATTCATATTCTTAAAAGAAATTGAATGCACTACAAAAGAGGTATCTTACTATTTTCCGTTAAATTCACTCCTCCCAAAGTTATTCAAGGTAAAAGTTGAATTTACAAGTAATTTATCGCTTTTTTGCGTTATACCTTATTTTTTTACTTGATTAAAACATTTTAGGCTCAATATATATATATAAAAAAATTAAGTGCTATTATTAATTTTTTTCAAAATTCATAATTTATTTAAATTTGATTTTGCTTAAAAAGTTGTTTATCTCCTAAAATTCATTTTACTGTATTTAACTCTAAGGGAAAAAATATGCGGTTTTTATTTATAAGGCATTTATCTTTGATATTATATATTTTTGTATGTATATAAAAATCGAATTATGAATTAGAAATAAATAGTATTAATGGAGTAGGCAGAAAAATCATTGCATGATTATTTATAATTCATATTTTTCAAAAGAAAATATCACAAATCTCGAATTATTAACAAATAATAGCCTATATAACTACCAATTTCAAGAAACACTTACTCAATTTAACTTTATTACAATTAGGGATTTTTTTTGGACTTCACTAACGACTAATAATAAGTAGGAGTTGTTCTTCGTTTTTGGTGAGGCATTTATTGTAATCTTCAATCAATGCTACATCACCTTCATATTTTTTCATTCATGAAAACTGTCAATGTTGGACCAACTGTGTATATCTTCATCGGTAAAATGGTATGGCAAATCAAATTCGATTCGTCGACGTCGCTAATAAACGTTTGCAAACGTAAAGGAGAGGGGAGAGTACTTTTAACCGAGACAGTACTAAGTTTTGAAAAGTCAAAACAATAAGAGAGGTTGGGGAAGGCAACTTGAAAATGCAAGTTTATATATAAAAGTATATAATATCAACGATAAATGCTTTATAAGTAAAAAGCCGCATATTTTTACTCTTAGAGTTAGTTAAATCCAGTAAAATAAATTTTGGTAGATAAGCAACTGTTTAAGCAAAATCAAATTTATATAAATAATGAGTATTAAAAACATGTAGTGATTGTACTTAAAAAAAAGTATTTTTAACATTAAGCCTTAAATTTTTTAATCAAGTAAAAAAAATGAGGTCTAACCCAAAAAAGCGATAAATTACTCTTAAATTCAACTTTAACCTTGAATAACTTTGGGAAGAGTGAATTTAACGAAAAATGTTGAGGTACCTTTTTTGTAGCGCATTCAATTTCCTTTAAGATAACATTTCCGTGTATTGTATTTTTTCAAATATTGATTCGTTTTTTTCGCTTTTCAATTTTGAAATTTTGTAACTAGTAAGTTACAAAATTTCAAAATTGAAAAGCAAAATTGTAAAAACAGATTAATGTTCAAGGCATGATTACATGGAAACGACTTGTTTGACGTAAATTTATGAGCCCTTTTATGTAGATAATTCAATTCCCTTCAAGAATATGTATTGCTCAAATTTTTCAAAATGATGATTTAGGAGTTTTATTATTATTATTATTAAAAAACAGAAAGTCGCGATAATATACTTCTTAATATAAGTATTAAGGGCTCTAACTTACAAATACTACAAATCTACAAATTCTATTTTCGGTATACCTTTTAAAAACAAAATAGTCGATTGTTTTTGGCCCAGTCTAGTGTGTATACTCTATTTTGTTTCAAGCCATCTTTAGTTTTAAATATTGGATGTACCCATGAGTAGCGTGGTTGATTTCAAATGTTAAAAACATTGTCATCTAGTTATAATAATTTAACTTAATATATCATAATCTATATTCTAGTTAAAAGTGTATTTATTGTTAAATTTTGACATTAGGTAAACTGTATAAAAAGTGTGAATAGCTTTCATATTAGACATTTGATGATTTGTGACTTTCAAAAGCTTAATAATGCTACTAATGTCACAAGGACCGTTAATGCTGTTTATCCTCCTGCCTTGCATAACACAGCATGCAGCGTTGATTTAAATATTTTAAGAACGGTGATTTCAATCTTTTCGACGGTCTGATTCCGAACAAATCATCCGGGAGTTAAGCCACAAATCTTAAACCTTTATAGTCCATAATACAATGGTGTTTAAAACAACTGAAGACAATGCGAAAAGGAGGAATGTGGGTGTCATATCAATTGTTAATTGAAAACAAAATTCAACGTGTAACCATTTACAGTGCACTTTTGTCCAGGTTAGACAGATATTTTTTTCTGCAACAAATTGTTACTGGAGATGCAAAGTGGATTTTTACATTGTTAACAAAAAGTGTTATAGTCAATATGGTAGGATTTTATAGGTATTATTCACTATGAGGTTCTAAATTCTAATAAGACCATAACCGCTGAATATTATTGTGCTCAGCTTGATGAATTAAACATGGCTTTGATTCAAAAATGTATAATTATTAAATACTGATTAATTGAAAAAGGGTTATTCCACAGCATGAAAATGCAAGACCTCATAGTGCCAAAATTACCCAAGGAAAAAATCAAAGATATAGGCTGGGAATTATTTCCTTACCCACCATATTCTCCTGATGCTGCACGATCAGATTACGGTCTGTTTACATCTATGGACATTCTTCATAAAAATAAATCATTTTACAAAAAGGGAATAGAACGTTTGTAGGGAAATTGACGAAGATTGTCAATAACGATAGAGATTAATTGTTCATTAAAACTGTATTGACCTATAAATATCATATAATTTTATACTGAATCAAAAAATACATTACTTATGGGAACATCTATTATTTCCTATTTTGAAGTTCCTGTTCACAAATAATCTCTTGTCACTCTACTATAGTATTTCTTTATTGTTCTCTAGTTTTCTCTTTATTCCTCTTCTTTTTAGACTGCGCTTTTTAGATTGTTCTTGATATGCTATTAAATGCTTTTATTGTCTATAAAAGCTACATACGTATGAATGTTTTTTCTTTATTTTCATTATTTGTTTAATGTCTAATAATGATATATATGGTCTTGTACGAACCTTTCTGAAACAGCTCTGTAAATCTCCAACTTGTGTTTCGTACAGTTTGTTTACAACTGTATTACAACTGCATTCAGCATGTTTAAGAAAATCCTTTTTGGAAAAACTTCAAATTAGATACGTTGAGCTAGCACTGTAATTTAAACGGTTTTTTTTTAAATTCGATTTTTTTGCTGTTGTTTTCTATACGTAGTAAGTTGAAATCAGTTTTAAAACCATTATTTTCATTTAGCAGATGTAAAGTATAATTAGAATTATGTTTCTGATTTGTTCAATCAAAAGAAACTTCTTCCCTGTTCTTAGATTGTTTTCTTGAAAGATCTGCGTGTTTGTCCCTAATACATTTTCGAACATGAACACAATATAGTTGAAATACCCCTTTTTTGTTTATTTTTGCTTTGCAATTTTTAATATATTTTTCTATTTTTCTGTTATTTATTTTAAAGACTACTTTTATATCGTATATATATATAACAATTTTTTAATATTTTTCTTTTTTTTTTAATTCTGTTTACCAAAATATTTTATCGCTTTAAATGAATATTCTTTTTAAATTTTTTTGTGGATATGTTTTAGTGACACCATTTTTGTAAAGTTTTCTTTTTTAAATATTATCTGTTATTCTCTCTGAATAACTTTTGTTTAATGCAATTTGTTTAATGGTATTTTGTTTCTTATTAAAATCTGCATCTGATAAATCGGTCAGTCTGTGTATAAAGCTATGGTTAGATCGTCTCTTATGTTGTGGATGTTATGATTTTTGATATATCGTTTTTATCTATATGCGAGGATTTGCGAAATATTTTGAAACTATGTTTATTTAAAATCCGTGAAATTGTTAAATTTAGAAAATTTAAACTGTTGTTTTCTTTTAATTCAACTATAAATTTGATATGTTTATAGATATAATTAACTGATCTTTCAGTTACTAATGTCGATTTTGCTAAGATATGGTGTTACTAATATATTAGTTAGCTGTTGAAAGTTATCGATTGTTAGCTGAAGCTTATGGTGAACATAATCTAATCCGACAATTTTGTGAACGATGGTTTAAACGCTTTAAAAGCAGTGATTTTGATATAAAAGACAAGGAGCATCCAGAACATTCAACAGAATTTGAAAATGCAGATTTGCAAGCATTATTGGATCAAGATTCAACTTATACGTTGAAACAATTGGCAGAAGCATTAATATTGCCCAGCACGGGCGTAGCCAGGGGGGGGGGGGTTGGTTGAGCATGTCAATTGATAGACCCATGTTTAGAAATTTAGTCGGTATGGAGCGTTTCTCGGCAGCAGATCGTGCGTTGTCTGTACGAAAATATTACAAATTCAATGATTCGGAGACTGTAGCGCAGAGAAAGTTCTGCAGTCATCGTGGCTTGCGTAACATTAAAGATCCGTTAAGTGTTTCCCTCATCAGGAAAGTGGTTAAGAAGTTTGAAGAAACCAGTTCAACGGAGGGTTTTTCAACATTCAAAACATATTGTTTCCGGATGAGGCTCATTTTTATCTCAACGGTCATGTAAATAAGCAGTACTGTCGATACAGGAGTGCAACGAGAGTCAACTGAGTTATAGACACTCTATGGGCTGCAATGTCAGCGCGTCCATTTGTTTGTACCTAAACTGCAAAACTTTGCGGGTTATAATCAAAAAACATGGTTTCAGCAGGATGAAGCAACGTTACACACTTCTAACATGTCTCTACCACAAGTTCGTGAAAATTTCCCAAACAAATGGATTTCCAAGAGAGGTGACATAAATTGGCCTTCACATAGTCCTGTTTTGAGTCCTATGGACTATTTCTTGTAGGGATATCTATAATCGAAAGTTTATGTTAATAAACTGAGTTTTTTGGTGCAATTAAAAGAAAATATAAAACACGAAATGGCAGCTATTCCAGACATTATGTACTGAGCCGTCCTAAAGAATTTTGCTGTTTGTTTAGTTTAGTTTTGTAAAAAAGTAATTTCCTATAATATGTATATCAATAATTAATAAAAGTTTATTTAGTGGACATCTCTCTTTAATCTATATCGCTATATATAAAATACTTTTTGGGATACCTTTTACTTACTTGCCTTCAAAAATCTCAAGGTTCTTTTAATATATATGTTCTCTTCATTGCTCTAGCTATTGTGAGCTACAAATATGCCGTCTCTAAAACATATTTACAAAAAAATTAAAAAGACTATTCGTTTAAAACAATAACGAATTTTGGTTTGCTTGAAGCTGAACATTTTCAAACCTTTTTAAAAATATTAAAAATTCTTATATTTATTTACTTATTTATTCATCCCAAACACACAAATCGTGTAATTACATGAGATGCATAACTAAGACTAACAATTTAACATATTAAAGAAAAAAAAAGAAACAATTATATTTTTAAACATAATGCCTAATAATTAGGACCTAAGAACTAAGAAAATAATGATAATTGACAATTAGTAACAAACAAACAAAACCACAGGGGGTGTCCAACTGGACAGCATAACTAGAACACCGAACCTGGGCAAGACAATAACTGCAACAATATGTTCAGTGCGAGCGCTCTAAACACGAAGAAAATATCTGAGTCTGTTCGGAAAGTTACCCGTTTTGTCAAATATATCAAGGCTGTAAACCGATAAAACATTATTGACAACTATCAGCATTTGAGACAACGGAGGGCATCTGCTCGTAGGGGAAAATGGCACATCAAACAATCGAACCGGCCTCAGTCGGCGCGATGGAGCATTTATACCACATTGTGATAGCAATCTGGGTTCATAAATAAAGTTGTTAAGGATTTTAAAAATAAACATTATAGCGTAATAGTCCCGCCTGACTTGCAATGTATTAATATTAAATTCAGTTCTCAAACTAGACGTATGAACGAAATGGCAATCCGGAAATCGCGAATATTTTTTGAAATACAGAAATCGTAAGAATCTGTTTTGCATTTTCTCCAGATAGTTGATATACGTTATTCGCCCAGGATTCCAAACTACGGAAGCAAATTCCAGCTTCGGACGGACCAACGTAAAATACAGAATTTTAAATGTTTGCAAATTTCTAAAGTGGCCCTCCTGTCCAATCAAAAATTCAAGGGATCTCAGCGCCTCAGCTATTTTATTTTCAATATGCGATGAATAATTCAATCTGGAATCATAGTCCAGTCCCAGGTCTTTGATCGAATCGACTCGTCTCAACTTCTGACTATCTATAACATAATTAAATACAAAAGTATTTCGCGTAACACTCAACGACATTATATTACATTTAGAGAAGATAAATTTAAACTTGTTGCCGCTCTGTTACCGCTCTGTTAATATCTAATTGAAGTTTAGTACAATCAGCAGAACCCTTGATGGGCAAATAGAGCTTCATATCATCAGAGAACAGAAGAACTGAAGAATAGTGAAATTCAGCTGGTAAACTGTTTATGAAAATTAAAAACAACAACGGGCCAAGGTTCGATCCCTGCGGCACCCCCAAGTTCGCAGCATACCTCTCAGAAAAGTAACCATCATAACGAACAATAAACTTCCGCTCGCGTAAATAAGATACAAATAATTTGATCAAAGATGGTCCCATACCGTACTCCACCAATCTTTCTAGCAATATATCATGATCAACCCTATCAAAAGCTTTTCTAAAGTCAGTGTATATCACATCCGTCTGGATTTTTAAGTTAGAATTAGTCATTATATCTTGTGAGAAATGCAACAGGTTCGTATTAATTGATCTTTTTGGTAAAAAACCGTGTTGACACTCGGAAATAATGTCCGATACATGCGAAAAACTTTATTATAAATTATTTGTTCCAAAATTTTAGCAAGAGGCGATAGTACTGATATCGGCCTGTAGTTTTCTGCCAGTGACCTATCACCAGTTTTGTATATGGGTGTTACAATAACAGTCTTCCAAGATTCCGGGAACGTACCCGACCTAAGGACGTTATTATAAATATGTATCAATGGCTCCTTTAGCCAGTCACCGCATGCTTTGATTATCATCATCATCATCATCATCATCATCATCATCATCATCATCATCAGCCCGTATCGATCCACTGCAGGATGAAGGCCTCTTCAGCATGCTTCCAACCTTCACGGTCCTGGGCTTTCCTCTGCCACTCGGGTCCAATATACTTAACGATGTCATCAGTCCATCGTGCTTTCGGTCTTCTTCGCGGACGTTTGCGATCAAGCGGTATCCACTCCAGGATTGCCTTGGTCCATCTGTCGTCCCATCGCCTCGCTATATGGCCTGCCCATCTCCATTTCAACTGTTTTACTCTTCCAATGATGTCACAGACTTTTGTTTGTTCCCTGATCCATGCGCAGGACTTTCTGTCTCGTCTTGTAATGCCAAGCATACATCTTTCCATTCCCCTCTGTGCCACCCGAAGTTTTTGAATTGATTGCGATGTGAGTGTCCAGGTTTCACTTCCGTATGTCATAACGGGTAGAACGCACTGATCGAATACTTTTCTTTTCAGGCAAAGTGGGAGTCTGCTCTTAAACACTATGTTGAGCCTACCAAATGCCTGCCAGCCACATTTAACACGCCGTTCCACCTCCCGGGCGGTATTCCCCTCCATGGAAATCCTCTGCCCAAGATATACAAAGCTGCCCACCATCTCTAAATCCCTTCCTAAAACTGAAATTCTTCTGTCCTGAGCGAAGTTATTGAACATAACCTGACTCTTTTTCAGGTTTATTTTCAAGCCAAATGGTTCGCCAGCCCTTTGCAGTTCTTGTATGCGTCTTTGCAGCTCCTCTGGGTCTTGTGAAATGAGAATAATATCATCTGCAAATCTAAGATGGTTTAAGTTTGCACCATTGATCTTTACCCCATCCTGTTCCCAATCCAGTTTACGGAATACTTCTTCAAGGCCAGCCGAGAAAAGAATAGGCGATATTGCGTCACCCTGCCGTACACCTCGTTCTATATTAATTCCCACTTCAAGATCATCAAGGTGAATTGTGGCTGTAGCTCCATCATATATCGATTCTAATAGGTTTACATAGGCTCTCTCTACACCTTGACTAAGCAGTGCATCCATTGTCGCATGCTTTGAGATAGAATCAAATGCTTTTTCGTAGTCGATAAAAGCCAAGCACAGTGGCATGGTGTATTCGTTGTGCCTTTCTATGACCTGCTGTACAACCTGGATGTGATCCATTGTACTGAATCCACTTCTGAATCCTGCTTGTTCTCTTGGTTGTGCGTCATTCAGTTTTTTTAATATTCTTTTAGAAATTATCTTAGTGAAAACTTTGTACATCACTGATAGGAGGCTTATTGGACGGTAGTTCTTTAAATCTTCCTGTGCTCCTTTTTTATGTAAAAGGATCACTTCTGCATTTTTCCATAAGTCAGGTACTTTTTGTTCTTTGAGGCATTTTGAGTATAATTTTGCCAGTGTTTTATGTAACGTCCGACCACCAGCTTTTAGCTTTAGCTTTGATTATATATGGCGGTTAACCATCCGATTCTGCCGCTCTCTTCGGCTTTAATTTTTTTAACGCATTACTATAATCTACATGAGTAATCTCCCGTATGTTTAGTATATTAGTAGCGGAGATGTTACTCCCAGAAACGGTGGTCTTATACTGAGCGGTGTGAAGACTAAACACAGACTCAAAATAAATAGCGAACAAGTTCGGGACCCTGTCATTCGAGACCGATGCACCATTACTCTTAAAATTTGTTTCAGTTTGCTCTTCTTTTTTGCTTTTACAAAAGACCAAAACCGGACTGGATCCACATTGAATGAATTTTCACTATTAGTAATAAACATCTGGTATTCCAATCTAGTTTGTTTCTTAATATTTCTCCTTAAAACTATGTATTCCTTTTTAAGCTCATTATTAGATCGCATCAATTTTCTAAGTTAATTTTTAGTTTTGATATTCTTAATTAACTCTGCCGAAAACCAAACCGGAATATATAATTATATAATAACAAATCTGGAGTATACGAAATTAAATGTAATATGTGTGACGCTATTTATATAGGCCAAACGGGCCGATCGCTCAATGATAGGCTAAAAGAACATAAATATTCAATTTTACACAATCAGAGAAAGACGGGCTTTGCCGAACATTGTATAGACCAGAACCATTTTTTTAACATTAATAATACCAAATTAATGCATAGCTGCAATAAAAGCAGGCTGTTAAATTACCTGGAAATTTTCGAAATTAAAAAAGCCATATACGACGGCAAAAACCTAACAAACACCCAGCTAGACTTCAGAAATACTCCAATTATTGATAGTGTAATAAATTTAACGAGATGAAAAAACAGACTTCCATTAGACAGCACTTTGAAACTTTAGTTTAGTTTATACATAACTCTCTTTGAGAATGGTCGCGAGGCCGAAACATGTTAGAGAATATCTTGAATATATTGTGAAACAAATACCAAGTGTTTTAATTATTATCATAATTATATAAAATAATGTAAAAGCAGTCTTTATATATAAATAACAGTTTAGGAAGAAGTATCAAAAATTGCAAAGCAATAATAAACAAAAAAGAGTATTCGGATGTATATCAATCATATTGTGGTTCATGTTTCATCAATATTAATTATGACATATCTTTTAAGAAAATAATACAGGTCAACAAATTTAAACTTTTTTTGAGGTAATATTGATGAAAACAGGTGTTTATCAAGTATTTTGTCGTCTTAATCTGAAAATGATAAGCTAATTAATGTAGAGTATACGTAGACTTTTTTAGATTTAATATAATTAATATAATATAATAAAAAATATATGTGAATGAAAAATATATTACATAATATGTTATACAGCGACAAAAACCCACTTTTTCCTTCTGTGTTAGCATTATATCTTTTTCAAAACCAGCAGTATTCGCCCAACATAGATAGGTTCCCAGCATCCCTGGTATCTTGCTTTCGTCGTCCTGATGTCCTGGTAAGACCTCTCTCCTTGTTTGTCGCTTACTGCATCGAAATTTTCCGGAAAAAATCCAAATGGGAGTGTAAGAAATGTATTTTTAAGGGCATGCGACAGTATTTCAGATGCCTTTCAAGAGTTCATCTATGAGGTTTTCATAGTTTTCATCTTTCTTATTGCCCAAAAATCCTTTCTCTACACTTCACTACATGTTGTACTACACATTTACACACACTACTTGTAAACGAAAATCACCTAGAAGCTTCCTTATTTGAGGTCTAATAAATATGCCCTCTTTTAGTTTTGGTTCACTTAATTAAGGAAATATTTTTTATAAGCACTTGAAACCATTACCTTCATTGTCCATGGCTTTGACAAAGTTTTTCATTAGTCCAAGCTTAATATGGATAGGCGGAAAAAGCACCTTTTTTTGGGTTAACAAGAGAGGCATATTTTATATTTGTTATACCAAGTTCAAAAAAAGTTCTACGAGGCCAATTTTTTTTACTATAATGTTCTTTTGTTGCCTTATTGTCCCATAGACACAAAAAACAGCACTACTTTGTAAAACCCCCGTGAAGTCCTAGCAATATACCTATCACTTTTAAATCCCCACAAATATCCCACTGATGCTATTCATATTTAACGCGATTTAGTATGGTTGCTAAGTTGTCATAGGTTTCTTTCATTGTCACTGAATAGGCTAAAAGAATAAATAAAAATATGTCACTCGGAAAGTACATGTTCTATATTAAGCTCGTTCATTAAACCATCAATATTACAACAGACATATAGCGATCCATCCATTTTATAAAAACTTGAAAATGTTAAATTCCATTTTCGCTAAAGTAAAACACTTCCATATGTATATAACAGGTTCCACTGTTGAAGTATGGAACCAAGAAGTTTCGATTTTTGTATTGACAATCCCAGGTCACGTACCAAATCATTTAATTCAGTCTGAGGTATTAAGTGAGGTTTCCGGGTAGCTGTTAAAAATGTTGGGTCATAATTGGTGTTCTCAGGAAGTTATGGATTAGAGCCTGATGAAGAATTAGAATCAGGGAAACATTTTGTCCAGGCTGACACGGTCTGCACTGGCCTAAGTGCAGAAGGCAAAATTGGATACTGAATTTTTTCTCTTTGCTTTTTTGAAACCCTTTCTGTTTTATTGATGCAAAAGTAGCAATCACTGACATGGTCAGTAAATTCTCTCCACATCTTAGGAACAGCAAACGGCATATGATTTTTTTGCGATGCATCCACTGACTAAATTTATGTGACAACTCACACAGCAAACATGAGGAACCCAATTTTTATCTTGATCTCCAATTTGGAACTTAAAATATAAAATATAGGCTTTTTAGAGCTTGCAATTTTAAAATAAATCGTCCTCATATACAACAAAACTTGTCCGCTGGATTTTTGTAAAATCGACAACTAGAACTTACCATTTTATATAAAATCGACTTAAACACTTAAATATACTGCAAACAAGACATAAACAAACTAAACTACAGAAAACAATAAAACTGCCTGTAAAAGTTCGTATGATACTGTGGAAATATCTACAGTCTTGTGATAATTCCTGTATTGTCCAGTCCAAAGTCAGGTATAAATAATTTCAATGAGCTCTTGATAATAAGTAGGAGGTCTTTTAATAACTACCTATATGAAACGCAAAAAGATCATTTTCATCAATGTTGAATTTTCAAAATAAAATAATACGAAAGAAGTTTTCTCATCTGCTTAATGAAAATCGTCATTTTAACAGTGATTTAAATTACCACAAGCACTAAATAAAAGCAAAAAACTAAACCATCTGGAGAGTTTAGAAATAAACCGTTTAAAAGATGTGAAAACCCTACCAAAACAAATCAAATAAACTTGAACAAATCGCTTTATCGAATTTGTACAAGCAAGGAACATCATCTGAGTGGATTTCCCAAAAAAATATATTTTATTGTGTAAAAGTTTTGTGTTTATATCCATTTCAACATTGAGATTATGTAATTCTGACAAAGATACAGTGCTAGAGAAATTCTTCAAGCATTATAATAAAGTGGAAATTTTGATAAAAAAAATTCTTAGTCCTTAAACATTTGTGATGATCTTTCATCAAATAGAAGGCAACAAAATCCAAAATTATACTTATCGTTATTATTCCAATATATTTTACATATTCGCGATGATCTCCTCTTTCATAGATCGGAAACAGCATACAAATTTCCAATTTATTTGGAATTGTTTCTTCTAACCACATCTTATTAAAAATAGATAAATATAGAAAAATAGAAAATATACGTTTGCCGAAGGCATCAACCTGATGATACGGCAGTTAGCGAGGAGCGGATTCGATTCCAGTATTAGTAAAGACTTTTTCTAAAATTCCTGTGAATGTTTCTAGGTAAGAGTGTAAAATCTGGCAAGGAATCACCCCTCAGTCAACCCTCATGCCTTCTGAAAGGTTTTCTACGTTGGTTAATGGCCAGTCGGTAGGATTCTCGAGATACTTTTGATTAAGCACAAAACCAAGGATTGATAGCCCGACTGAGGGTGTTGACCGAGGTTTTCGCTAGCCGATGACCGTGGTTCGGAACCCACGTTAAGCCCATGTTAGGTCCAGTCGCTAAATAACCTTCTCTGATTTGCTGATAGGTACTTGGTCCCATATTTTTTATGATATTATACAGTGATGTCCTGCCGCATTAACCAGTATTGTTTTTGCTAGTACTTACAGAGTTTTCTCTACTTTTATTGATTGTTATTCTTTTTGTAGCTGTAAGTCTAGTGCCTCCTCTTCTGTTTGACCCAGTATTATTCCATCTATTCTGTGCATATCCTTAAAGCATTCATTCCACCTTGGCATGATCCTTTTTTGAGTTTTTTGACTTCTTTGGACTACGTCCAATGAGACAACAGTCGTCAGGAGTTATACACCCCCGACCGTTGGGTTCCACAATCTCATATGGAACGCACAACAACCTGCGTCTCCACCATAATGAGCAATGGTGTGTTGGTTGACCGGGAGGAAGTCCCACCCATTCTTTACATTGAAGGGTATATGTTTCGTCTTTTGGTGGTTAGACTCATCAGGGTACCGACATATGCTCTCTCGCCAAGAATAGGGGGTCTCTCTCCACAATCAAACAATTTATATTTTCGTCGACTTCTCGTCGGATGGCTTATTCATTGAGTTTTTTTACTTCTTAGGATTGCGTCCAATGAGACAACAGTAGTCAGGAGTTATATACCCGCGACCGTTGGGTTCCACAATCTCATGTGGAATGCTCAATGTATACGCCATCCGACGAGAAGTCGGCGAAAATATAAGTTGTTTGATTGTGGAGAGGGACTTCCTATTCTTGGCGAGGGAATTCCATCGCATTGGTACCCTGACGAGTCTAACTACCAACAGACGAACCATGTGCCCTATAATGAAGGGGTTAGTGGGGGGGGGGGGGGGGGGATTCCATATATATATATTGGTCACAGCAATCACTTGGTCTGTGCGAAAATAAAACATAATAATGTAAATCAGTTGCTGATAACAAAAAATTATGGTTTTTGTGCGATGACTATTTACCACTTGGTTTAGAGTATTGGTTTTCAAAGGGGGAGGCGCGTCCCCCAAAAGGAGGTGCGACGACATGCAAAAGGGTGGAGTACCTAGACATAGGTAATAGCTAGACTAAAGTCAGGCCACCGTAAATATGAATGTTATTTAGTGGTTAGCTATCAAATCGGTACTCTGGTGGCTCAACTACAGTGATTTATCGTGCTCGTATATCTCACACCGCCTTCACCCGATCCTGTACCACATACCTGTGCGCAAAAAACGCAAATATAATGGTAAGTATATTAAATACGGTTTTGTTACTGTATAAAAAATTACGGCCACCATCCACAGTGTTGATGATAGATGATATTGTGATAGAAATGATAGAAAATACTGTAAGATTACGTATTTTGGTCCAATTTCAGAAGAAATAGCTCGTTTTTTAAAGAACAATGTAATTTACAGTGTTTAAACCCTCAATCAACCAGTAAATCACTTTTTAATGCCAAAGATAGACCATCACAAATAAAAAATCAAGAGTTTATGTGTTAAGTTCCGACGAATGCAGTAGCTGTAATATGAGGGAAACGGTTCGAAGTTTTCAAACCAGATTCAAAGAAGACCAATCTGTTTACCTACTAATCAAAGAAAATTCTAATTTTGCGAACAGTTTCACAGATACCAGAAATATATTTTCCGAAATAACAAATTTTAAAAATTTTACATATAGCCCCAAAAGCAATGGAAATATACATATTTGGTAAAGTCTCGTCTAGACAGTTATTTAATGATCAGACAGATCTCCGGAATTCCTCACTATTTAAAATATTATTAAAATACACAAAATAATGATGATATTAATAAAAAGCTGTCATACCTTAGTTTTAAGGTCTTGTTTGTCACATAAAGTTAAAAATAAAATAAGTAAACAAAGTAACAAAAAAATGTTTTATCCAATTACAAAGCAACGGACAAATCAATCAATTATTTAAATTAAAAATATTTGTTTTATGTAGGAGTGCGTCAAGGTGGACCTGTTCGGGCACTGCATGAAATTGTATTATCTAATGGGAATTATACCAGAACTTCCCAATGAAAAGAAAAATCCGGGATACGTGTATAAAATATACGCAATATTATTGTACTACAGCGGTTACATTTTCGACATGTTCGAGTTCGTCAAACTAGGACAGAACATCATTGAAGGGGAAAATGGTTTAGAGCTCGTGATCTCAAATTGCATGTTAGCCGGATTTGCTACATTCTCGTCTGGGTAAAAGTAAGTATACATATATTTATTAATATACAAGATAAGCAATAATGGTTGACATTTACAGAGGGTGTCCCAATAAGTACTTGGGGATTTTCTTTTCAAAATAAAACCAACAATTTTATACAAATAACATGTTTGTATGTTGTTTCAAAAAGTATAGTTTCAGTTATGTGATAAAAATAATATTCTCATAATATCCCCCTGTTTCTACAGAGAACAATTCGTTGCATAAAATTGTCAATAACAATTTGACACAATTGCGATTCAATTTCATCAATAATTTGACGCATGTTTTGCTTCAAGTCATTAATCGCCTGAGGATTGTTAGAACAGACCTTGCCTTTGAGGAACAACCACAGAAAAGATCTACAATTAGATCGTAAGACGTTGCAGGCCACTGAATATTACCATTTCAAAAATTGACGCGGTTAGGAAAATGTGTTCGTAAAAGTCTAAAGTTTCACACATAAGGGGAAACATGCATTTATTGCAAATGGGGCCATAATTTTTTTTTATTATATTGTGGTAGCGTTAACATTAACATTTACCGTTTCACCATCCTCATTTGCATAAAATAAATTACCTTATAAAACCTTGAGCCCATAATGCATACTGTTACTCGGAAAAAATGTAAAGTTTCTTCTCCAATCAGTCGAGGATTTTCACTTTTTCAAATCCCACAATTTTGCTTGTTAACATAATCTGTGAACTGTGTGAGGAAATGAGCTTCGTTGGGAAACATAATTTTATTACAACATTACTTCATTTATTTGTACAATTTTAACTCGTTCTTTTGTCGTAAAACGATCCATGATTAAATTGACGGGCCTCTAGATGACACTTGCGATATATACAATTTTTACGTTAAATCGTTAAAAAACGCTGCTAATTTTAAATTCCTATTTAAAGCACCCTAAAGAACATCTTTTCCACTGATTTTTTTTGCGGACCTTTGCGATCAAGCGGTATCCAGTCCAGGACCACCCTGGTCCATCTGTCGTCCCATCGCCTTGCTATATGGCCTGTCCATCTCTATTTCAATTGCTTTACTCTTTCAATGATGTCACACACTTTTTTCTGTCTGCCAATCTCGTCTAGTTCCGAACTATCAGACAATCTATTGAACAATTTTGGGCCTTATCAGACCACAGTTTTTTTACTTCTTTGGACTGCGCCCAACGAGACAACAGTAATCAGGAGTTATACACCCCCGACCGTTGGGTTCCCCAATCTCATGTGGAACGCACAACAACCTGCTTCTCCGCCATAATGAGCTATGGTTAGTTGCTTGACCGGGAAGAAGCCCCTCCCATCCGTTACATTAGAGGGCACACGTTTTGCCCTCTTTCTTTCCACCAACAGACGAAACATGTGCATGAAAACCATATATATATATATATATATATATATATATATATATATATATATATATATATATATATATATATATATATATATATACCATTTCGGCCCTAACCCGAAACGTTTTCTTTTCTTTCACTCAGATCTGTCATCTGCCAATCTCGTCTAGTTCCGAACTATCAGAAAATCCATGGAACTATTTTGTACGTTATGAGACCACCGTGTTGTTTTGTCTGCTGTTCTTTCACTTCTGTCCTATCGCCCCTTTGAAAATTTGCTTCTGAACTATTTCCTCGCTTATGCGCACGGCATGCCCACCTCACCTTAACCTTAGAAATTTAATATGTTGTTACTAGGTTAGGGGTACTATTTCCATATCCGTATACTTGACCTTAATTTCGTAATTTGATTTTTCATTGTTGTATTTGATTTTTCATTAATCTTTCTCACGAACTGAGCCAAAAATACTCCGATATACAAAAATACAAAAATATTTTTCTCTTGAATCTAAGTAACAGCTCCTCTTCTGTTTTTGACATTATCCAAACTTGGAAGCTCCAGGTTACAACCGCTCTTATCACTATTTGATAGATCCTAACAAGGTATTTCGAAACAATAAAGGAACTTTTTAAATGAAATAAAAATTACTAGCATCGTCTATTGAAACAATATATAATATTATGTGAAAGATGTATATTTCCTTTATAAAACGAGACTGCCATCATTAGAATCGATCAACAGACTGTCAAGTTATAAAGCTTAAACGCTTTTGTCACCTCGTTACAGAAACACGATGGAACAAAAAGATAATATTAAATTTTGTTTCAAGCAATGTACAGTAACATTTGAATTGATGAAAAAAGTTAATGGTGATGCTTATCCCGTACACGAATGCGAAGAGTTGGTCAAAAAAGTGCGTGAAATGATCGCCTACTATACGAATTCGACTATTAGAAGCATAGCGGAGGAATTAAATACGACTAAAGACATGATTGACCGCCTATAAGTTGGTTTTTGTTGCACGATAATGCACAATCTCACAGGACCGTCACTGTTCGATTTTTGGAAAAAAATCAAGTCAGTGTGCTTCAATATCCTCCGTATCTACCTGATTTATTTTCGTGTGACTATTCTCTGCTTTCGAAACTTAAACTGGCCATGAGAGGAACGTTTTATGACAGTGTGGCGAGTCTAAGAAGCGCGTCTAAGAAGCGCGTATAAGTCTAAGAAGCCGTGACGAGGTTCATTGAGACGATTCTGAAAAACGACATAAAAATATCTATGAGGGCATTTGTTGAAAGTGTCCAGCTGTGTATTGATGCGGAAGGAATGCATTTTGAATAAAAGAAAAAATAATTTTGGCAAAATAACTAATTGTTTTTTTTTATTTAATAAGTTCGTTTATTTTAAACGACATAATGTATAGTTTGGATACTCTTGTCATAAATCTTGATTTTTTAAATTTATTATATCTTTAATATGCCTTGTTACAAGCTGTGATTCTGTGACTAAATATATTAGTAGGGTTCTTTTGTTCATTATAAGTCAGACACAGAAGCGAACTCTCCAATACTTTGATGTTCATGTCATTAATTGTGAAATGTCCAAATCTTTTGCCCAATCCTTCTGCATATTTTCACTGGCATAAGTTTACTTTTTGCTTGGTTTATGTTCAAAGCAATTTTTATTGTATTCTCTCGTACTTCCTGGAATGCAATTTACCAATGTAACATCCGAAATATTGATCACATACTTCAGAAACCTATTCGACGCCCAATATTTTACAGAAGATAATACAGACCCTAACCAAAGCACCCTTGAAAAAAACAGCCAATTCAAAATAGGTCTTTATAAAGTAAAGTAAACCATAATAGCATTGAAAAATAGAAAAGCTAGAATTGAGCGAGAATAGAACGAGAATCGACCATATTCCTAATGAAATAATCGAAGATGGAATGCAATAGGAAATAACTAATCCACGCTAAAAAATAATTCAACACGAGAATGTATCATTCCTTGACTTAAAGCAAGCATTTGAGAGATTTCATCTTAGTGATTTAATCGATGTAATAGGGAAAAATGATATAAGTAGAATAATATTGATAATTTTTTGGGAGCTAAACTAAAACAATTTAACTAGCATTCATGCAGCATTAATAAAAATGGGAATGAGACAGCTTAAGCCCAACCGTTTTGACCATAATTATGAAATAATTAATAACGTAAAAAGAATCAATGCTTACTATAAAATTGTAAATCAACTTAATAATATATTATGTTATGCCGATGACGAAAATGAAGGTGAACTGCAACGGTTTTTGTTATACAAGTTTTTTTTTATAGTTTTAACATGTTCAACATTAAACTCGCAGAGATTTACTACTAAACACCAAATCATTTTTTGAAACGTGCGTCAAGAAGTTTCAAAAAGTGATTTGGTTTTTAGCGCTAAATCTCTTCGAGATTAGCGTTTCACACCGAAGGTTACAATAGATGAATTGATGTTCAACATTATAATATCAACAAAAAAACAAAAGCAATAGTGATCTCAAAGAAACCAATTAGATCCACACTCATTGTCAACGACAAAATAATAACATGGAACGTAACATATAGTTAACTTGGGGCAAACATTTCAAGTAAAAGAAATCTAACAAAATCAGCGACTGAACACAAACGAATAGAGCTAACCATATATCCGGACATCTAAGGGATATCTTATGGAGAAATACATATATGTTCAGAGTCAGCAAGGTTCGAATCTATAAAATATGTTCCATAGAAATACGTGCGGATACAACAAAAACTAAGAGTGTATTAAGAACATCAGAGATGAAAACCTCAGGGTAATAAAGGGTATCACAAGGATAACACACAGAGTTAGTAGCGAAATAATTAGAGAGAAGTGCGAAGTCCAGGATGAGGTAAGATGGTCAAGGATGAGAAGTGGATGGATCACGTAATCCGTTTTACATGTTTAAATGTTCGTTAAAAAAGTTGAATGACAATCTGTCTCTCTCTAAGTCGTTGTCCATCTGTTCATCTTACTTACACTGGTGAAGTCCATTTTTAAGCACATAAAAGTATTTTTCCTTTTGCAAAAATAAACAATATTTTTTTTTGTGGAAAGAAAAGTACCAATTGTTGTACCATTTTGAGATCTTGACTAAATGGGCCATCTTTTGAAATAACTTGCCCCGGGTAGTGTAACACATTATTTTTTAAAGATGAAATGTCAAAGTTAGCTGACATAATTTTTTAAACTACGACTCAATGAAATTTTTTACTAAATTAACAGTTCATTGTTTGATTTGTGACTGAGATTAATAGCATGGTTATTTAGAATCACAAAAAATAACACTGAAATAATGAGAAATTTGTGATCGCAGTACATAACGTTTTGTCAGTCTCAGTCTCAGTCTCAGTCTCATCTCAGTCTCAGTCTCAGTCTCAGTCTCAGTCTCAGTCTCAGTCTCAGTCTCAGTCTCAGTCTCAGCCTCAGTCTCAGTCTCAGTCTCAGTCTCAGTCTCAGTTTCAGTCTCAGTCTCAGTCTCAGTCTCAGTCTCAGTCTCAGTGTCAGTGTCAGTGTCAGTGTCAGTGTCAGTGTCAGTGTCAGTGTCAGTGTCAGTGTCAGTGTCAGTGTCAGTGTCAGTGTCAGTGTCAGTCTCAGTCTCAGTCTCAGTCTCAGTCTCAGTCTCAGTCGCAGTCGCAGTCGCAGTCGCAGTCTCAGTCGCAGTCTCAGTCTCAGTCTCAGTCTCAGTCTTAGTCTCAATCTTAATCTCAGTTTCAGTCTCAGTCTCAGTCTCAGTCTGAAGCGTCCGCAGTACTAGTTTCCCCATAGTTCAACTCCATAGTAGGTTACTTGGTAATCGACAGCATTCGTAAACCAGATTTTTCTAGTGCATTCTGAAAACTAATTACGCTTTCGAGCAACGGTGTGCTCTCAAGTTTTCTTACTGGTTTTGGCACCATGCAATAGTGCAAATTTGTGTGACTATAGTTTCGTACAACGACTTTACAATCTCAAACACTAATTTAAAATTAAGGTTTTTTACTACTCCTCCTAAACTCCTACTCTTCCTCCTACTACTCCTCCCTTCTACACCCCTCCGACTCCTCCAAAACTGTACGGTTTAATTAAAATTCATAAAGAAAACTTTCCAATAAGACCGGTAGTCTCATACACAAATAGCCCTTTAAGAAACCTAGCTTTTTACTTAAATAAAATCTTCAAAAACATAACGAATTTCCCGCCAAAACAATCAATAAAAAGCTCGGTGGACCTTACAAAAAAGCTTAGCAAACTATCTATACCAAAAAACGGGTTTCTAGCATCCTTTGACGTTAGCAATATGTTCCCGAATATTCAGAACAAAGATTGTCTACTATTAATAGATAATTTACTCATAAAAAATAACATCAATCCAATTATTAAGCAAGATATTTTAGAATTCTTTAACTTACGCATTAATGAAAATTATTTTCAATTTAATAACGTTTTTTACAAACAAAAGGATGGTCTAGCAATGGGTTCCCCACTAGGGCCTTTATTATCAGAACTGTTTATGTCAAACTTGGAACATAATTTTTTAAAAACGGATAAAGCAAAAAATATTTTGTTTTGGTTTAGATATGTAGGCGACATTTTGGTTTATTATACTGGAAATGACAGACAAATACAAAAAACATCCAAGTATCCATCCAAAAATAAAATTTACACTAGAAAAAGAACAAAATCAAACCATAAATTTTCTGGACCTTTCAATATCGAAACAAAATAATAAACTAGAATTTAATATCTATAGAAAACCCACATACTCAGATATAACAATTACACAAAAATCAATCCACCCCATTACACATAAATATGCTGCATATAAGTCTATGATCCACCGAGCTTTCACAATTCTACTATCTGAAAATAATAGAAAAATAGAACTGCAAAAAAAAACTAATAGCACAAAATAACGGTTTCAAAGAAAAAGAAATTAGTTACTTAGAACAAATAGCTCGCTCTTTGAGGAAACAGAATTTGCAAAGAGCGTTTAAAACCACCCAGTCAACCAGTAAATTAATTTTTAATGCCAAAGATAAAACATCAGCAAATACAAAATCTGGAGTTTATATGTTAAGTTGCAACGAGTGCAGTAGCTTCTATCTTGGACCAACCGGCAGAAATTTTCAGACCAGATACAAAGAATATAAATATACATATATATTAAAAAAATAACACTCTAATTTTGCGAACCATTTCACAGATACCGGACATATATTTCCCGAGACTCCGTCTAGACAGGTATTAAACGATCAGACGGATCTCCGAAATTCCCAACTATTTAAAATATTGCAAAAAAATTAACCCCAATAAAAATATAAAATTAGGTACATAGAATAGATAACAGCTGTAAAACCTTAGTTTTAAAGTAGTTTTTGAGAATGTAAACGAAACTATACTCACACAAATTTTGTTTAAAAATAAAGGTGATAGATAACAAAGTTAAAAAAAATAAAAAATTGTCACACAAATCAATCAATAATTTGGAATATTTCTCGAAAATCACTGTTACTCTAATTATTGTATATTTACCAGGTAAGAAAGGAGGAGAATATCTTCAGCAAGTAATTGATTTTGAGAGAAAATTTTATGTAAGTCGTAGCAAGAAATTGGTAGATTTATATAAACGCAAGATTAGAGAGTTTCGAACTACAGCTGCTGGATATTTCACCTGTGTGTTTCTTGTCGTTGTATGTTATGATTCATCATCATTATTAAGGCGTAAGTCTCACATAAGCTAATTTATTTGATTGGTAATATAATGTTGTCGGTTTTTCTGGTAATGGATCTTTGCTGACAAATAATTGATAATAATAATTATGGAAATAATTCGTGGGGTACACGAGATGGACGTTTGCGACGTTGTTGCGAAATATATAATTTCTAAAAAGTTTACCTAGAAAGTTGGTTTGAGAGAGCCGACAATGCGTCACATTCCAGGAGGGGAAAAGTACGGGACATATAAATAAAATAATAAGTCGGGAGGCGTAGTGTTCGATATGGCAATACTGTTGGCTTCTCCTTTGGAGGGGATGTAAGCCAACATCTGTTGTTTTTGCAATACGAGTTTGAACCCCCTAGAATTACTTGATGGTACCTAGCAATTATTTTCGTAAACCCAATTTTTCTACTGCATTCTGAACATGAGTGAGGATCTTCTGACAATTAAAAAAGGAAATCAGCATGTTTCTAACCGTTGATTTGCTCATCATGGCTTATTCTTTCGGCGTGGTGAGATTGGAGTGCGGCATTCCTAGTTCCGGGGCTTTCTTTCAGGGTAATTTTCAAAGTCTTGTCACCAGTAATGACACGTTCCAGAAAATGAGGACCATCATCATTGACCACCAACCCGATCATTAATTAAAATCTAATGAACCGGTGTCTAATTCAGTTTTTCCTCTATCATTCTGACCTTCAACTGACTACGAGAACGCACAAGCAAATATGCACGCACATATTTTTAATACAGTTTTTACAACAAATATTTTTACTTGTTTTTAAATTAATTAATTCGATTTATTGAAAGCTAATAGACATACGTCAGAAGTTAGAGATTAAAAACCGACATTATTTTCCTACCAACATCACAACAAGATTTCTAAATGGAATATTATTTTGCAGCAAAACAGTTTGTTATGATTTGAAACATGACACATGAAGAAGAAGAAGAAGAAGCGGGGGGTCCCACCATATCCCTCTCCACCGCCAGACCCTGAAGGGGGCAGACGGTGCCCCTCTTGGTTTTTATTAAGAATGTTTTTTTTAAATAATTAATTAATTTAAAAATAAATAAATCGTGCCAGACATGAAAAGAGAAAACAAGACTTTGAACGAGGTATCGCAAGTATTTGAAACGCTTCTTCTTATTCAATGTGCAAATAATACAAATAATTTTTTACTAAAAAAACGATACATAAAAAATATTAGAAAAGCCTAACCTAAGACCTGAACTAAAAACTTATTATAAATCAAAACTAAAAACGTCAGTTCTCATAACAGTCAGGCTGTTTCCGGCTCTGCCGCCACGAAGCCCTCCTAAAGAGCAGTCCTCTTCCTTTCCATCAGTGTTCGCAGTATTCTATCAGGTGTTGCTGGCCAGTGCGGACCTAGGACCTCAGCTATGGCGAGTCTCGGCACGTCGAAAGCGCTACAATTTAATATTCTATGTATTGGGTTATTTACTGCTCCATTTGCGCATGCTGCCCAGCACGCATCATCAATCCTGCCAATTCTTTTCAAGTGTCCCAGGAACTGACCGTGCCCGGTCAGCACCTGAGTCAGTTTTCTATTGAATCGAAAATGGGCCTCAAGCCAGTCCGACACATTCGGCACAAAGCCAAAAGTCAACCTCCCGGCTTCTTCCTCCTCCCATTCGGCCTGCCATCTAGTAATGGTTCTGTTCCTCAGAGCACCTTTAATTGTTTTCCTGTTGAGCCGAGGCTCACCAGGTATCAAAAGACCATATCTGTCCAGCTGTCTGCCAGACAGATGTGCCCGGAGTTCCAAAGCCTCATAAATAAGCTCCTCGATCGGAGGAATCCCAGCCAAGGTCGAAGCAGCAGCCGTGGAAGTGGAAACGTATGCCCCGATGATAGTTCGGGACACCATCCCCCTCACCGATTGTAGTTTGGCTCGATTTCTGACGTGCAACAACTTATCTACAAAAACGTCGGAACCATATGTCAGGACCAGCATAACCGCCCCAAAGAAAATAGTTCGCAGAGAGTCCGCAGGTGTTTCATAAACTCTACTCAAGGATCTCCTCACCGATCTCCTCCTTCGATCTCCTCTCTGGACACCGAGGGGGCCTCAGTTCCAGGACGCTCATAATTGAGAGCGGTCATTCTGATTAATGCCAACTCGGGGGTATCCTCCGCTAAGCTATCATTAATGATGAATTCGTTTACTATGGCCTCCGCTGTCTGGTCAAAGTCGAAAGTGCCATCATTATCAGGATCTGCTCTAATATTGTTGATGATGTTCCTGGTACCCTTAAATTTTCCAGATGCTATCTTATATGGGATGCTCCACGGGTCCTCCCTTAGTTGATCGTTAACAAATGTGCTCCAAGAGTCCGACTTGGCCCTGGCTATTTCCTTTCTGAGCTTAGAAGCCGTATTCATATATATATATATATATATATATATATATATATATATATATATATATATATATATATCTTTAAGTCTAGTTCTTTCAATCATATCAACTGAGTTTTGGTACGCTCTTCTCTGTCTAAGCCCGGCACGCCTCAGTTCGTCAAGACGTTCTGTCCACCATATCGGCTTGGTAGGAAAAATCTTCCTTTTTGGCACAGTCTCCTCCGTGACATTCCTCAACAAACGCTCCAGCACTGAAACTCTTCTGTCAATATGAGCAACTGTATGCCCTCTCCACATTGATCTTGCAAAGGGAACTTCTAAGAATCGTACGGGAAATGTCGTAGTTGAGTTTCCACTGAAACACTATCAAACGATGATCGCTCAGGGAATCTTCCAACACATTCCAATCGCATATCTTGTTGTTCGTATTAAGATTACCTAAAGTAACGTCAATGTTGCTGTTCCCAAGTGGGCTGCTAAAGGTGGTAAGAGCTCCGGCAATGTTGTGAACCTGCAGATCTTCCAAGGAGAAAAATTCGGCCAATGCATCGCCTCGATCATTGGCCACATCAGAATGCCACATCGGATGGTGCGCGTTAGTATCAATGGCCCAAATAATTGGACCATTCCTGAATTTATAATTGACGTCCGTCAACAAGTCGAGCTGCTCTTGCAGACAAAAATCCCTAGCCGGTGACCAGTAAGCGCTACACAAAACAATCTTACTACTGCAGAGCGAAACCCTTGCAGTAGCCATCACTTTATTGGTGAATTGGGATATTTTCAAGCCAGAAAAAGTTGGATTAATGATGACTATACAAGCCTTAAACTTAAAATAAATTAGCCTTAAACTTAAAATTCCCCAAACCGGGGAGACTGCAGACTCCATCTCTCATGAAAGTGTAGGGTTCCTGAATGAGAAGAATGTCAATCTTTCTCTACACAGCATTTCTTAAACAGTCAAGCGTTGCCGCCTGACTGTGATGCAAGTTTTGCTGCCCAATGAAGACGCGATCTTTACGCATCATCACCAAAGTCAATACGTGCAACAAAGGCCTCCATCCTTCTTTTGAAGACCGTACATTTAGCATCTCTGGGCTTGTGTTTAAAATCGGTTAATTTAGCCTGCAAACATAAAACACACTTGTGTTCTTCAATCTTGCTAGCACTGGGGCATCTCCTAGAGTCGTGCCTACCAGCACAGAAACCGCACGCCAACTCAGCCGTACACTTCGTCGATGTATGCCCGAACCCCTGGCATTTAAAACACTTGGTAATCTGGACCCTGTCCTCAATTCTGCAGGAGTGCCAGCCAAGATACAACATGCTCTTTTCTAGTAACTTTTTCCTGGTCAGACCATCAACTTCCACAACCCAATGGACATAGTGCCTGTCTCTCGGGCCAAACTTATACACCGGGTTAATACAAGGTTCTGCCTCATCCCACGTCTCCAGAAAATTCTGCTCTACAATCTCCTGCTTAAGTTCTTACTTCCTAATGCTGGACGGAACGTTAAAAATTGTCAGCCTGGGTTTAAGTTTATCAACAGAAGATACGTTCAAATCAAGTTTCTTGATGTCTTCCGAACGAGATAGCTTCTCGATGTCGTTTGATGCTGATTCGATGACCACTTTGTTGTTACGTGTGGAATAAATTCTGGTTGGTTTGATACCGAGCTTGCTGGGATTTAACTTCTGCATTAATAGCTTCTTAAGCTCCTCTCCCTGCATTTCTTTCCCATCTGAAGACTTAGAAATCTGAAACTTAAAATTTTTAGCGACAGGAACTAACTTCTTGATGCCACTCACCCTAACTGCGCTGGTCGAGACCACACTGGCATAAGTATGCTCCTTTTTGCGGCTAAGATTATATTCCAATAGCCTGCTCTGCTCTTTCGCCCTCTCATTCTGGTCGGATAGCAGTTCTTTAATTACCTGTAATGCCTCTCTTATATCGCCATCTTGTCTGTTGTCCGATAATGCCAGTCACCTGGTGACTCATCTCATCTAGTTTGCTGATAATGAGCCTAGTGATTTTATTAAGCTTCTTCTTTTTATTCTTATCCTCCGACGAGTCAAAGCTCAATTCTAACTTTCTAATGCAGTCCACTACAATCTCCATTCTCTCCAAGAATGTTGCCTTCTCTTCCTTGGAATTTCTCGGCAGATTTTCTTTGACTCTTTTCCCAATGGGAAAGTCAGATTCTTCCTCAGACCCCGGACCAGGAGTCGGGTCTCTCATCCTCTTCTGTTTGGAATTTTCAGCTTCCATTCTGCTCATATTTTTCAAGCTTCGCGACGCCAGACCGGCCTGACCGGAACTTTGGCAGAGCCCACCGGCCCGCCCTTGTGAAAGGGGTTCCCCAACCCCTTCCTATACACCTCTTAGCCGTAGGCCGGAGCTTATGGCGTGTTACAGGTCTAATAACACGACTAATTGCCGGCCAGTCGTTTCCACCAGAAGCCCACGAGGAGGGGGGTGTCGTCTTTAACCAATAGTAATTTATAGAGAAAATCACTTTAACGTCTCCTAGCAATAATCGCAAGTCGGATAAATCTCATCGGTTACAATAATGCCACTGCGCAAAGCTATGACATATGAAGTCAGACAACTATCTATATTAGTTTGGTCACCATTTAATCACTATACTCAGTATGGGTTGTCTTATCTTTGGGCAATTTCCATTGGCACTCAGCTGGCATTCTATATTGTTGCTGGAGACTTGATATGTTTTGGGTAACACAAATATTAGTTAAGAATACAAGAGCTATTTCGATTTTTTTGAAATACACTGAATAATCGAGTAGGCCATAAAGTTGAACTACAAATAGAGCAATAATAGTGTGTATGTAAATTAATCGAGCGGAAGTATTGCCCATTGAACATTATAAATGTAGTAATGTCTGTTGTATTCTGTCAGAATTAAAGTGAGATCTAAAGATAAGAATAAAAAAAATAAAATAAAATAAAATTGAACATAATAATAAAATACCTTTATAATTGCTATGATCTGAAACTCAACTGAAATCTAAACTTTAATCTCAGCTTACTCCGAATTTACAAACAGAGCGAATTATCGATATTTTGCTTAGCAAAAGTTGTTCAAAATACTATTTTAACCCCGCATAACGAGTTCCATGACAAGATTCGCATTTTTAATTTTTCATTATTTTGGTCTATACTCAAAATTATTACAAGTTTATTTATGAGAAAACAAGGACAAAGTATACAATAATAATTTCCATAATACAAATAATTAACTATCACATGTGATCTCTCTCAACTAGTCCTCCGTCCATTCGAATCCATTTTTCGATTCTTTTACGATATCGTTTAGCTTCTTGTCTACGTTTTGGGATGTTGATTTCTTGACAGGCTTGTCTTATTTTGGCACAAAGTTTATCTCGATTTCTGGGCCTTGTTTTATAAACTTTATTTTTGACCATTCCCCAGAAATAAAAATCGAGGGGTATAATATCGGGAGACCTTGGAGGCCACAGTTCAAAAGGACTGTTTCTTCCTATCCAGCGCGTAGGAAATTTTTGGTTCAACCATTGTAAAACAATCCTTGAATTGTGGATGGATGCACCATCTACGCTCTCTCATGTCGAGCATAAAGAGGAAGACATTCCATTGTATCTCAAAATTCCTCATCGAAGAAGTTAACTAAACGACCAGCATTCAATGATTCATTAAAGAAAAAAAGGACCAATTATTCGGTTTCCTAAAATCCCACACCAGACATTGACTTTCTGGGAATATTGACCTTTACAATTTATAGCCCAGTGATGATACCTCTGGTCCAGTATCTACAGTTTTGAGACGATACAACTCCATTAGTGGGGAATGTAGCTTCTTCAGGAAATGCCTGCCATTTAAAAATTACCTTGGGTCTTGGGATTATTTCGATTTTTTCTCTGAAAGTCTTCAAGTTTCAATGGCATTTTAATTTTGTGATCACTAACTAGAACTTAATGTAATAAACTCAAAGTTTATTTAGACTGACATTTAACAATAGTGTCAAATTATTACTTTCCATGGCACACTAATTATCAAATTAAAAAATAAACTTGTAATAATGTTGTGTATAGATCAAAATAATAAAAAAATTGGTGAGATAGGTTATGCCAAAATGTCATCCAAAATTTTGACACAATAGTGGACGTCTGTGAAGCTGCAAAGAGATGGATAATTGGGTAATATTGTATTTCGTGTTTAAATGTCATGCTCTATCAACGCACTGAACCAACTAAACCATATACGACGCAAATCTTGCTCTTCTTTTGTACGAATAGCGTTCTTGATCTTTTGAAAATAAAAAAGCATCATCTGGCCTAAATACAAGTTATCGACTATCATTTTCAATTTAAATCAACTTGACTGAAGGCAAATCAAAGCGAACCTAAATCTCACAGGTAGTGGATAGTGAAAGTTCCATTAGATATTAATGGACAGCTGCGAATATTCCAAAGTAAGCAGCCCCGAACCAAGGCAAAAAGAAAACTAAATCCACTTAGCGTCTGACTTGTATCAAGCGGCTGAGTGGTCAGCGTCTGTTCACCAGTGGTGCGGCTGATATTTAAATTCTGGAACTAACCCCTCCAGTCTTAACCTCTGAACCGTCATGGTTCAAACCTTTAATTCAAAGTACAAGATGAAGCGTTGTAGTAATTATAAAATTACCCCAGGAGGTAGACAATCCTCTGCCAGCTTTGCTGGTACAACCGGACTTTCGGATTCTGGGGCGTCCGGGCTTAAACGCAAAATCTTTCAGAGGGAGTCGGAGACCTCTGGCCAAAGTTCTGAAACCGAAAATAAAAACTTTTTTTGGAACGGTAAATATCAATTCTCGCCTGCGTCCAGGAAAACTACATGAATTGGGGCGAACATTAAATCAGCAAAAAATCCAAATTTTAGCTTTACAAGAAACTAGATTGATAGATGATAACACCTTGGAATTCGGCAACTACAGACTTTTTAAAAGTAAAACGGACAAAAAAATACACCACATCTCGGTATTGCTTTCGCTGTCTCAAGAAACATTCTTGGTTCTATAACAAATATCCAGCCAGTAAATAATCGACTTATGACACTATCCCTCAAGTGTGCTAACAAAAACTATACATTAATCAATGCACACCTCCCAGTTAACGAAGAAAATAAATCTAATCCTGAAAAAGTAAATAAGTCCTGGAAAATTCTGGAAAAGACTATCTCTAAAATTCCCTCTCACCATGTAAAAATCCTATTGGGTGATTTCAACGCCCAATTAGGGAAAGAAAAAAAGTACAGGAAAACAGTCGGCAGTTTTCCCGCTCACAAATGAACTAACCATAATGGTAGAAGATTGGTTGAACTATGTTCGCAGTTTAATCTAAAAATAATGTCAACCCATTTTAAGAAGAAAATAACAAAACAAAAGACCTGGAGGTGCCCAAACACGTACATGGGTGAATTTCAAATTGACCATATTGCCATTTCGTACCCCAATTATAAAGAGATTTTGAATGTTCAAGTCAGGAAAGGAGCAAATATAGACACTGATCACTACTTGACTAGAATCAAACTTAGCTTAAAACCTCGAAAACTTTTCAAAAGGGGCTGGTAATACCAAAGTTTGACCCAATGAAAATAAAACCAGCCCTAACAGAAGAGCTTGATAAACAACCTGCACAGAACTGGCAAGTATTAAAACAAAAAATTATTAAAACAGCCTTAAAGTTGGTCCCTTTACAAAAACGTAGAAAACATCCGTGGTGGGAGGAAGTTTGCGAGCAAGCAGTATTAAGCCGAAGTAAAGCATTCAAAGATTGGAACAGTCAAAAAACAGCAATAAACTATAACATCTTTTTGGAAGTAAGAAAAGAAACATCGAAGCTAATTAGACAAACTAAAAGAAAATATGGAAACAATCAATTTAATGAAATAGAAAAAGATTTCCAAAAAAATAACACCCGAAACTTTTACAAAATACTTAAAACTAAATTAACAGGCTATCAACCCCAAAGCCTATGCTTTCAAAAGGAAAACGGACTATTAGCTCTAAATAACCAAGCCAATTGCAAAGAACTTGCGAAATATTTTGAACAAATACTAAACTGTCCTGAGCCCTTAAACAAATTACCAACACTAAACCCTAAACAAACAAACCCAGATTCATTACCACCGAATGAAGAGGAAATAATTAGGCAAATCAAGCGGCTTAAAAATAACAAAGCTTCTGGTGAAGATGGAATCACTGCTGAACTTTTGAAATCCGCTGGTCCAGGACAATCAAGGAAATAACCAAAATTCTACAAGAAGTTTGGCGAACCGAACGGATTCCGGAAGACTGGAAAGATGCTCTAATCCATCTACTACATAAGAAAGGAGATAGAACGGATGTAAACAACTATAGAGGAATATCTCTTCTCCCAGTTTGTTACAAGATTCTATCTCAATGTCTACTAGACAGAGCACAGGGACAGTTAGAACCGAACATTGGTGAATATCAAGCAGGTTTTCGACCGGGCAGATCCTGCCCTGAACAGATCCTGAATCTAAAGTTGATTCTAAGACATCAAAAACAGTACAATAAAAATCTCGTCTGTCCATTTGTGGATTTCAAAAAAGCATATGATTCTATTGACCGCGAATCTTTATTCCGAATCTTGAAAGAACAAGGACTAGATCTGAAAACGCTGGCAATTATTAAAGTAACGTTAACTAACACGAGGTCAAAAGTTAAATTCATGGGTGACATCTCAGAGCCCTTCGAAATTAAAACTGATGTGAGACAAGGGGATGGACTCTCGCCAACCTTATTTAACTGTGTTCTAGAAAAAGTGATACAGGAGTGGCGTGAAAAAAAGTTGGCACTGAATATTGACCAGCCCATTAAACTGGGGAGAACCAACATCAAAATTGATTGTCTGGCGTTTGCTGATGATCTAGCAATTTTAGCTCAAGATGTATTAACGGCACAGAAACAGATTGAAATCCTAAAAGAAACGGCAGAAAAGGTAGGACTCCAAATTTCCTTTGAAAAGACAGAATACATGACCTGCAACAGACTAAGGACACCATTTCTAAAAACAAAATATGGTAACATCAGACGAGTCTCTCAATTCAAATATTTGGGTGAAATAATCATGGAAAATGGGTTGGAAAAAGCGGGCAATAAGGGTTGATGTCAAAAAATGGAAACGGCATTGAGACTTACACAAAATATTTAAAACAAAAAATGCCTATCTAAAAACACAAAACTGAGACATTACAACACGGTTATTAAGCCAGAATGTCTATATGCTGCAGAAACACTCATTTTGAACAGAAAGAGGGACATCGAGGACATTCAAAAGAAAGAAAGAAAACTCATAACAAAAATCCTAGGCCCCAAACAAATAAATAGCACAACATACCGACTTCGAGAAAACCAAGAACTCAAACAATACACAGATATACATAGCGATATGAGAAAAAGAAGACTTAAGTTTTACGGACACATCAAACGGATGAATCCGAGTAGGGTAACTAGATAAATAGTCGAATTTTATAAAAATAGGAGTACAGCTAAAGTAGAAATAATTAAATGGATTGCGGCAATTAAAGAGAACCTAAGATCAGCAAATATTACACAAAGTGAAATTCAGGATAGAGGCTGTTTCAGACACAAGGTTAACGTTTGGAAGGTTGGCCAGAAAGAAAAATGTAGGAATACTGGAACAACTTGGTCTGACGAAAGGAAAAAAGCTCATAGCGAAAGAATGAAATTAGTATGGGCTCAAAGGAAGGCTAATAACAACAAACGCCTCTAATTGTACTTCGCGTGGTCCATCAGGGCCCACACGTGAATAATAAAATAATAATATAAATATTACTAAAGCAACATATATGGTTGTTCACAAAAGTTAAAATGTGTATCTAATGGAAAATCCCTACAAACTTTCCAGATAACTCGATACATGATAATTCAATTGTATTGATTTTGTCGCCTTCAAAATATGCATATGACACTCCCACACTAAAATATGCTTAATTCAATCTAAACAAACATTTTCAAACAGTAATTTTATAAAATTCATCATATAATTAATTTGTACATCTGTTATATCTAAACTAACTTGAAATTTTAGTTACACCACATTTGCCTTATGCCAACTGGAAGTGTTAAAACACTTCATTATTCATTTTTCGAGAAAGCCAAAAAAATCCAACAACATTTGAATTGTGTTGAAGTTGAATCTTACAGTATTCTGCAACGTGAATGTATCATTATGCATCAAGATATAATTCGGTAAAAACAGCTTCGAAGCAAATTCTTAGGATGGGGAAAAAGTAATTGCGTTTTTAATTAGTTAAAGTTATGTTACTTCACAATCAAAAAATGGAGCTACTTTTTGAAAAAAAAACATTTTTATTTATTTATTTTTTTTATTTTAAACTTTCCCTCGTGGACGTTCTTTCCTAACTGGGCGATAATATACTCATGGGCACCTCAAGAAGGTTATAGATTGGGCAAAATTTCAAATTTATATTCATGCTACCTGTCCAGTCTCAATGGATTGCTGTGCCGAAACTCGATCTCGCCGTTAGTAAACTGGCAAAGAATTTTAGGCGTAGTCACGGAGGTCAAACAAGTCAATCAGTTCAGACCACCGATCACCTGATTGTTCTGAAAAATATTCTTCGTGCGAAAGATTGTCTTGAAAAAAGAGCCATATCTGCTCTTTATTCTCATAACAAATATTGGATAAACCAAGCTGTCAAGGCAGTCCCAGAGGAGGTAGAGAGGTGAGAAGCAGCATATAGAGTCACTCTATAATACATCAAAGAACAGACAAATTTTGAGCTAACCAGATCCTTAAAGAAAAAATCTCAAAAGGATATTTTTCTTCTAAGCTCAAAAGATGGTCGTATCGCCACCATCACCGATCATTATATAGAGAGGCTGCTGGCGGTAACCAGTACGAGGCCCCAAACAAAGCAAGAGTAAAGAGGTGGCGGCTTCACATCAGATTTCTTGCCAATGAGCCTAAGAAGTTTCCTTTTACAGATAGTAGAAAAAGTCATTCTCCATGCTCGTAATGATTATACCGACAACAAAAAAATCATCCCTGACAAACAGTTTATTAAAAGATGTTTCGTTAAGGCTAGAAATCGGTCCCGTGAGACACTTGCTTGACGCTATGGCTACGGCAGAATGGGGAAGGCCGGGATATCTACGCGGGGTACGGGTGAAATATCTCTGTAAATAATAATATTAATCAATGATAATTATTATAACACTTGGTATTTGTTTCACAATATATTCAAGATATCCTTTGACATATTTCAGCCTCGCGATCATTCTCAAAGAGAGTTCTGTCTAATGGAGACATTAATACATAGCCACAATAAAAGCAGCCTGTTAAATTACTTTGAAATTTCCGAAATTAAAAAAGCCATATACGACGGTAAAAACTTAACAAACACCTCGATAAACTTCAGAAATTAATGAGTGTCAAAAATTTAAGGGGACAGTATAAGAAAAAAAATCGATCTCCATCAGACAGAACGTCGAAACTTTAGTTTAGTTTATACATAACTCTCTTTGAGAATAGTCGCGGAGCCGAAACATATCAGAGCATATCTTGAATATATTGTGAAACAAATACCAAGTGTTTCAATCATTATCACTGTTTCTGTGTTTCACCAAGAGCCAACTGCGCAATCAATTGAAATTATAATATTAATCATCATTATCACTTAGCCATTGTCGATCCGCTGCAGAATAAATGCCTCTTCAGCATATTTCCAACTCGCATGGTCCTGAGCTCTCCCCTTCCACTCGGGTTCAATATACTTAATGATCTCATCGTGCTTTCAGTTTTCGTCTTGGACGTTTGTGATCAAACGGTATCCATCCCCTTTTGGTCGCCTCGCATCACTATATGGCTTACCCATTTTCATTTCAATTCCTTTACGCTTCCAATGGTGTCACATACCTTCGTTTCTTCTCTGATCCATGTGCAGGTCTTTCTGTACCCGCTTTGTCATGCCGCTCATACATACACCTTTCGACTTTCTTAATGTTACATGAACTGATTCTGATCTGTGTTTATGTTTCACTTCCATATGTCATAACGGGCAGGACATACTGATCAAATACTTTTCTTTTCAGACAAAGTAGGATTTTGTTCTTAAACATTATGTTAAGCCCACCAGACACGTTTAACACGCAGTTCTACCAACCGTGCGGTATAGAGTGATCCACAATATCCAAGTCCCTCTCGAAAACAAAAATTCTTCTACAATCGGCTAATTTATTGAACATGGCCTGATTTATTTTAAGTTTAGTCTCAAACCAAATGGTTCTCCCGCCTCTCGCAGCTCTTGTATATGTGTTTGTAGCTCATCTGGGTTTTATGAATTGAGAACGATTTAATCTGTGAACCTAAGATGGTTTAATGTTTCCAATTCAGATTATGAAATAAGTCTTTAAGCTACGATGAGAAAATAATAGGTTATATTGTCACCCTGTCATATATTCCGTTCAACTGTCGCTGTAGCTTCATCATACATGGATTCTAGTAGGTTCATATAGGGTCTACTACTCATTGGTTAAACAACACATTTATAATTGCTTGTCTTGAGGTTGAGTCAAATACCTTTTTATAATTAGTAGAAGCTCAGCACAGTGACATGGAGTATTTATTTTGCTTCTCTATATACTTTTATGTTACCTGGATGTGATATATTGTACTAAAACCACTTCTGAATCCAGCTTTCTCTCTTGGTTATGCGTCATTCAGTGTTCTTAATAATATCGTAGCTATTATCTTGGTGAAAATTTTGTACATTACTGATAGGGGGCTTATTGGGTGATAGTTTTTTTACATCTTCCTGTGCTCCTTTCTTATGGACATGAATCACTTCAGCATTTTTCCATAAGTTGGGTAATTTTTACCAATTGGTATATTTTATGTCTAATTTTGCCAATATGATATATAAAATTTGTGCACCTGCTTTTATCATTTTAACTGTTGCACTATTCTTTCTTATAGTCTGATTATACATCATCGATTTTATAGCAGTTGTCACTTCATCCACCAGGATATTTGGCATATGCTTTTCCGGGGGCACAGCTGTTTTTGACTGGTTCTGATTATGATATAATTTTGAATAAAATCTTTTGATAAATTCTAACATTTCTCACGCATTAAGGCAAACAGTTGCGTTCTATTATTTCTCAGCTTGTGTTTACCTTTGTTTATTCTCCTTTTCTTCTAGAGTATGTTAAACTAGCTGCAGGTTGAACTGGCGCATTTCCTCTTAATAACATTTTTATAGTTCTGCACAGCCCAACGTACTGGACCCTGCCAAAAATACTGCCTGGATTCCTCATTTTCCGCCGTTTTTTTCGTTAAATTAGTGGTCTCGTTAAATTTTTAGCGGCTTGAAATATTTGTCCGCAAACACAGTGATCGACAAAGCAATTTCAAAATCACTGTCCTTTTGCAGCAGCTCCTCAGAATTCACTTTACCCTTCTTCGACTTTACTACCTTCTCATCTTACCTTACTTTAACTTCCTCTTCGACAATTTATCCTAACATTTGCCCTTATCGTTCTATGCTCACTTTCAACATTAAAATGGTTAAGAACAGTACAATAGCTAAATATTATTTTATCATTTGACATGATATAGTCAATTTCATTACATGAGTCGTCCGGATGGATTCTTTCATGTTCATTTTCTTCTGATTTTATCTTATAAAACGAATTTATAATTTAAATTTCTTGTCCTTCAGAAAAATTAATTAATGCGTCACCTTTATTGTCCCGCTCAGCACTTCCATATGGGCCAGTTGCGTTTTTACCAGTTTTTGCTTTCTCAATTGTAGCATTAACGCCTACCAGTCATTAGTATGACAAATCATTAACAATGTGCTTTAAATATTAACTTCAATAGCATATGCTGAAAAATGTTTTAAACCTTCAAACATTTCCAATGAGACCATTGATTTAATAAAAAAATGTCGGTCAATAAGGCATGCAGGGAGTCTTTTAAGCAGGGTGGAATAAGTTGAGCTTTTCCATACTATAAGAAAATCATTAGCAATGTGCTTTAAATATTAGCTTCAATAGCATGTGCTTAAAAATGTTATTAACTTTCAAAAATTTCCAATGAGACCATTGATTTAATGGAAAAACGGCGGTCAATGAGGCATGCAGGGAGTCTTTTAAGCAGTTGCTATACTATAAGAAAATATATTTGAGAGGGGATGAGGCGGTGTAACATACAGCTGGTTCAAAATTCACTAGAAGAACAGGACAATTAACAAGGCTATAGACAAACTGTTTGCCTTAATGCGCGAGGATGACATGTACAAGGTGAGTACGGAAATTTTGAAAATTGTCAGGAGATTTTGTTCAAAGTTATATGAAGATCTGCACCAATCAATGACAGTAATACCAACGGAAGAGTAATTGCAAGATATCCTGGTGGGTGAAGTCACAAAGGCTACAAAATCAATTAAAAAATGGCAAGACTTCAAGAAAATTGTACGCAAAATGCTATTCAAAATGTCTCAAAGAACAAAAAATACCCAAGTTTTCGAAAAATCTTGAATTGATTCTTCACTATAAAAAGGATCAACGCACATAAAGTAAGCCTCCTATTAGTTATATATATATATATATATATATATATATATATATATATATATATATATATATATATATATATATATATATATATATATATATATATATATATATATATACAGTTTTCACCAAGACAATTGCCATGAAAATATAAAGAATACTGAATAACGAACAACCAAGACAGTTATCAGGATTCAGAAGTAAGTTTAGTATAATGGATCATTTTTAGGTTTTCCAACAGATAACCGGAACAGGAGTAAATTTAGCCTCCCACTATGTTGTCTTTTATTGACAATGTAACATTATTTAACACATTCTCAAGAAATCCATAATGAATGTATTGCTTTATTAAAAGGAAAGAAAATTATTTATGGTTAGAGGCGCATCAGCATTTAAGGCTATTTAGTGACTGGACCTACAGCTTAACGTGGGTTCCGAACCATGGTCATCAGCTACCGACAAACCCAGGCCAGCACCTCCCCTCAGACTATCAACCCTTGGTTATATGCCTACCCATAAGTCTATCAGAAAGCCTACCGACTGGCGAGTGACCAACTTAGAACACTTCTCAGTCAGGTAATGTTCAGTAAATTTACCGGTATGCTACATATATCTATCATAAATATGCTACATATATCTGGGGCAGAGGCTTTTAGTGGAGGGTGATACCGCTAGAGAAGTGAAACTGTGTTTTAAATGTGGACTCAACAGATTGTTTAAGAATTCACAACCGCTTTGTCCGAAGAGAAATGTTTTTGATCAATGCGCCCTGCCTATTATGACATATGGAAGTTAAGCCTGGACACTTACATTAAAATCAATTCAAAAACTTCGAGTAGCTCAGTGTGGAATGGAAATATGTATGTTAGATATTACAATAAGGGACATAAAGACCTGCACTTGGATTACGGAACAAACGAAAGTAAAGTAATTTAAAATTGACATAGGCAGGTTGTATAGCGAGGCAATGTGACGACAGATAGATCGAGGTAATCCTCGAGTGAATATCGCTTGATCACAAACGTTCACAACGGGCTGATCAGGTATAGTGTACCCGAATGGCAGAAGAAAGATTAGGATTTTGAATTAGTCTGCAAAAATACTTTTTTTTAGTTACACTCTTGGTTCAAAATTAGTGGATTAGCAAAAATAAAACGCAATTACTTTTTAATCAATGCACTATAGGTTCCTTTAAAAAGCTTTTTTTGTTGCAGTTATATTGCCGATTTAAATTTACAACTAAAATATTTAATGCTCATGGATTTCTTACCTGGATCAATACAGATGGCTGCTGTTATGTATCAACTGATGGTAATATCGAATTATTTCCAGTATAACGTCATTTTCTTTTTGTGAAAATAAAAGAGGATATGTCTAGATCCTCTTTTAGATTACGTTTTTTTATTTCATTTATAATTGTTATCGTCAAAAGTTTGTTCCGTGTTTTACGCTAGATCGTACTACATCCCAAAACCGAGGTATTATCTACTTCACATATGTAAAAATTTGTTATGTTGTTTGACAAATGGAATTTCGCCGCATACTTTTCTTAAATTTTCTAAAGCACTAAAAATGGTAAGAAATTAGGAGCATATTTGACATATTACGCTTTCTTATTTTCGAAAAGGCAAGAATGCTTCGCCGACGCAAAAAAAGATATTGGCTATGTACAGCGACAATTTCCGTATAATAAAGATAAGCGTAAGATATGATGGTGCAAATCGGGAAGCGTTCTATCAAACAGAGTAAAAGCCATTGAGAAATCCGAAGAAGTAACACATCGGTCAATAAGTCTCTTGGTCCCTGGTCTGACATATGGATGGCATCAGTTACGAACAATCCTTACTAGTGGTCGATTGTACCAACGTTCAAACATCATGGGTCAAAATTTCATGACAATCTGCCTACTACTTTCTGAGTTATTATGCTTTAAGGGACATTATTTTTGTTATATTGCTTTTTGATGAAAAAAATACTTTTGAAGCAAAACAATGGCTTGATAAACATTACCCAGACCCTGCTCCAGGAAAATCAACCATAACTGATTAGTATGCTGAATTCAAACTTGGCCGTACAAGCACCGATAATGCTGAACGTTCTGGACGTCCGAATGAGGTGGTTACACCAGGCAATTTTAGAAAATTTCACACAATTATTTCGCACAAAACTGTACAGTAAAGATGCAGGAGATTATGAAGAGAGCTGATATCATGAAGAGATCAGAAGGATGTGTTTATCATTTTGCATGAACGTTTGGGAATGCGTACATTGCTATCGAAATGAGTACCACTTTTGTTCATAGCGTACCAAAAACAACAACGTGTTGAAGATTCTGAGCAATGTTTGGAGCTGTTTTAGAGAAATAGAAATAATTTTTTTATGCAGTATATGACAATGGATAAAGCAAAGAATCCAAATTTTTTCTTTTATCAATGTCCAGGCTTTCTGAAAAAATTTTTGGATTTATTCCCATTATGTAACATTTTAAAATTATCATTGAAAATATGCTTCTCTAACATTAAGTGGTTAACATAATGAGAATTATTTTGTTGTTTAGTGTAACTTCTTTTATGTTCCTTGGGCCTAGTACAAAAAGATCTATCTGGTTGTCCAACATGAACTTTTGGACACAACCAGCACTCAATAAACTCCTGATTTAAAGAGTTCATTTGTTAGACTTTTATTGTATTTAATGAGGCGTCCAAGACTATTGTTTGTATTAAAAGCAATATTTATATTCCTTGCTTTGGATAAATGTCTAGACACTAATTTGGTAACTTTTCCCGTATATGTAATTGTTTTGTACACTGCATTCTTGATATTATTGACCAGATATATTAAATGAATAGTTTTTTTATGAATAGTTATATATATATATATATATATATATATATATATATATATATATATATATATATATATATATATATATATATATGTATATATATATATATATATATATATATATATATATATATATATATATATATATATATATATATATATATATATATATATTATATATTCTTTATTATAATAATCCATTGACAGATATATTTCATAATTATTGTATAAATGAGCTAAGGGGTTATTCTAGTCTAAAGACATGAATTTTAGGTGTTTTCTCAAGTGCAATAAAAAAAACCAAACACCAATTTTACTATTCATTATTTTACCAGATATGTATTTATGTTTCAAAAATATAAACAAAATCAAATAAAAAAAATCAAAATTCAAAAAATTACATGCTGATAAAATGGGTGATCTCAAAAAAATGGCGCGCTCTGGATGATTCCAGTTCTCCCAGTGATCTGAAATTAAAAAAAAAGGTCGATTATTAATTAGTAAAGGTGTTGCTATCGACAAGACCTCGGAAAAGTCAAAAAAAATCGCAAAATGGTGCCTGTTGCAAAAACAGCCATTTTTTATCAGTTTGTTTTACTTTTCCGAATTTTTTAAAAATAGTAAAAATAGAAATTTTTATTTTCTTTCTGGTTAGGCTTATAGAGGGATGTATAAAGAAGATTCATACCAAATTTCAAATAAATCGGTCTCAAATCATTATGGACTATTGCACCAAAGCAATCGATTTCATTGGTATTGGTATTCGAAACGGTTGGTATGATATTTAAAGTTCTACTAGACCGATTTATTTGAAATTTGGTGTGAACCTTCTGCCTGTCTTCTGTCTGGACACACCTGCACTCGACTTTTTTTATTAATTATTTTATTGATGTTTGGGTCGTATCCGTTATTTACTGCGATGTTTGGTGACATTTAATTCTTTATTATAATTATTTATTGACATGGGGATATTTAATAATCTATGTCTAAAAAAATTAAATGCTACCATCTTTTGTGAATAAGGATGACAAGATTTATTGTGTATAACTAAATCTGTATATGATGGTTTATGAAAAATTGCAAAATCATGTCTATTGTCTTTTCTAGTAATAGTTAAGTCTAAAAACCTAATACTATACTGTTGCTCTTCTTACAACTATGAATTTAATGTTCTTATATAGTGGCGGTTGGTCCATAAGAGAACGTGGGAACGTGGGCCCTACCTAAAAAATTAAAAAATGAAGTGAAAAAAATAATTTCAGATTTCATATTAATTTATTCTCTGTTCTGTCTATGATCACGCTTCTTGTGATTTCTATTGTCTAACATCCATAATGTCATTCGCGATAACGAAATAGGTCGTGGATTGCCGAAGCGCACTGATTAAAGAAGACGTATTTTGGGCACATACAAGTGTGTGCCTCTACTGTTTTCCTTACTATAGCGTGCGAAAAACAAAGACAGCAATGAATCGCTTTGCTAGTAACCCGGATTAAACGCATTTATAACGTCATATCTTGGACGCTGCCCCATTCTGGTGTTTCCGCCAGGTCAGCCAGGTGTTTTTCACCATCGCGCTTTTCGACTTTTCGAGTGGTTGCAAAATAAATGTTTTAAACGATTACAATAACGCCCTTACCAGATGGAACTTTACATCTAATTGTGTGAATATTGTTTACATTTATAAAGAAGAATTGCAAACATGCCTTGAAGAAATTATGGACGCCGAGTCGGATAAAAATTTTATTAATCAAGCTCAGAGGTAAATAAATTATTTGGTGGATGATAATTTTAAATTTTAGTTGTTGTTCTTCAATAAAATAATGCATCACTGCGACATTCTCTTTGATCAACTGCAAAGCAGGTAACTAGATGCACTTAAAGTTAAGAAGAATGTGCTAACTTTTTCAACAGCCATTCACAATATTAGAGACAATATTATTCATAATATTAGAGACAACATAAAAATACAAATTAATCAAGAATTTGGTAACTTAACTGGTGGTTTGGTAACTTAACTGGATCATAAAGAATCGTCGAAAGAAACGGAAATTTACTGACAAGAAAGACTCTAATCCGAATGTTAGATTATGCAAGGAAATCTGTGATATCTTAACCATACAGGTTCATGAACATTTTAGTTTCGATGTATACCTACATTTGGGGAATTTCGAACCGTCCTTCCAAATGAAGACATTAAAATTATGTGTAACCTGTTTACAAACGTAAATGACTTAAAATTAAAAAATTAACTTTCGGTAATGTACGAACGGGACGATTTTATGAAATACAGTGGGGCTGTGCTGCTGTTACAAATATTTATCCAAAAGAATTTAACATAAACATTTAGTGAATCTGTGGGATTGCTGACTGTTTTGTGTACCGTCGCTATGACGACTGTGGAAAGCGAAAGATGTTTCTCTACCCTCAAACGAATCAAAACATTTCTAAGAAACACTATAGGCCAGGAACGGCTGTGCGCGTTAGCAGTACTACCTACTGCAAAAATACTTGTAAAATTACTTTTAAATTTTAATGATCAAATCATCGACCTTCATCTCAGAAATTTAGGAGGATAGACTTCAATTACAAACAGATTTAATGGTCATGGTCCTATGGTGAGTTTAACAAAATTTTATTATATAGGTACCTATTTAAAATGATGTCTGACAGTTACACTCGCATTTCTACACAACAAAGTGTTTGTATGATACTAAGAAATGTAAAATTTTTGGTTGCAACGCATTTCTCTATCCCCATTCCAAAATTTGGTTATATGTGTCCCACCTGTTTTTTCCCCCACGAACCGCAGCTGTTCTTATGTAAAGAATTTATGTGAGTTAAGAAATTATTTAATTGTCTATTAGAACCTGTAACAGAAATTAGAATGCCATCAACATATCCGAACTATTAAAGTGATGATTTAAGCAACTGATGTTGATTTATCTTATTTTCTAAGTTATCCATAAAGTTTCCACCTGTAAAGGACTTAAAGGACTTCCCCATTATTAAAGCGTCATTAGAAACATAAAATGAATTATCACATTCAAAATAATTCTGATCCAGCGTATTGACAGTAGCTCTAAAATTTCTTGTTTCGTTACTGAATTAGTTTTATTTTTAAGAAGTAATTTGTCAACTAATTCTATTACTTCGATAAGTGGTATACTGGGGAATAAATCTTTAGATTTAAAGAAATTAGTTTGGATTTTTTGGGAAAATTAATATCTTTTATTTTATTGAAAAGATCATAGGTTTTTAGAATGGCATATTTTGGTTTAAAATTCGTATATTGTAAAATAATTTTAATGAGCTTATTTGACAATTTGATAGAAGGAAATGTAATAAACATTATTATAGTACAAATATTCTCGTCTAGCGTACTTGAAAAATTATCTAGCGTTATTAAATGATGGTAGACAAATAATGATTGAGGAATCAGTTATATGTGAAAATAGTGATAAAATATATTTAAAAAATACCTGGACCTATCCCTTGGGCCTATTTAACTATTCAGCCTCTGGATAGTCCTGTTAGTAAGATCAGCAATTACTAATTTTTTCGGGGTTTAAAACGTTTGGAACCGTAATGTCTGGAGCCTACAATGACCGGGGTCTAAAAGTCTATAGTCTAGAATGCTCATAGACTAAAATGCTCATAGTCTAAAATGATCGGGTCCTATAATGACCGAATCTTAAAACCCTCTATAAAAATACAAAAAAAATAAGCCTGTGCAGGACTATCAGCGGCGTCGACTGCTGTTAAAAAAAAGCAGTTAAAAAAAAGTGATTTGGTGTTTAGTGGTAAATCTCTTCTAGTTTATCATTATTTATGTTAATATATATAAATTTTTAAAACTTCCTTTGAGTTGATATTTTTTGGCAGCACATTTTTTTATAAATAAAAATATAGGAAAAGTACTCATCGAAAAATTTACTTATGTGTTCCATTTTGTAATCTATTAATTTTAAACAATTTCTTTTGCGACAAAAATAGCTGTGCTGTCTAGATTTTATGTAAATAAATTAAACAGGACCAGCCACAGATAGGTCTACAAATCTGAGAAGTCGAAACTTTTGAAGTTAATTATTAGAAGAGGGTAGCCAAATATCTTATATGGATTATTCTGTAGAGTCGAAGAGTTAGCTAATAGATGAGCAACATGTGCCCTTTTGTTTTGAGTAATCACTCAGCGAAGGGCGGAATAATCGTTTACAGGAAAGATGCATAGTGGTCGGATTGACTCATCAGTTAGTTAAGGTTGAAGGGATCGAAATGGTATTGTGACAGAATATAATGGACAAGCCACATAAAGGGGTCTTTTCTAGTCAGTTAAATATACAAGACTGTTTTGCTATATGAGCTTCAAGGATTGCCAGTAATTTGTTATAAACCCCACCTGTCATACCACACTAAATACTTAACGTTTATATATAACGCTCATATATATATATATATATATATATATATATATATATATATATATATATATATATATATATATATATATATATTATATATATACATATATATATATATATATATATATATATATATATATATATATATATATATATATATATATATATATATATATATATATATGCCGCACCCCTTACACATGGCTTGCTGGATTTGACTGGACCAAGAAAGATGTCGGTCGAAATGGAGACCTAGGTAGGTTACTTTTTGCAACCATGGGATTGGAACTTTGTCCACCAGTAACCTGTATTCTCTGATGTAGCGTTTTCTGGGGAAGATGATCGCCTGAGTCTTTTTGGGATTGACTTGCAGGCGCCAGAATTTAAGCCAGCGGATAGCAGCGTTGAGCTGATCCTGGAGTTTGTTGTGGATTGCGGAAGTTCTGGGGGACGCTACAAAGAATGCTGTGTCGTCTGCGAAGAATGCAGATTTCACAGTTTTCGAGCGTGGAATGCCACCCATGTAGATGTTGAACAGGGCTGGCGCTAGAAGGGAGCCTTGCGGGACGCCCGCTTTTATGGGTTTCCTCGTGGATAGAGAGGAGTTTATTCTGACCTGGAACGACCTGTTTTCCAGGAAAGAACGGATTAATAGAGTGAGATCTCGAGGGAAGCAGAGTTTGATGGTTTTGAAGACGAGACCATCGGGCCAGACCTTGTCGAAGGCTTTGGAAATGTCGAGGAAGATGGCTCCAAGATGCCATTTTTTCTCGAGCGAAGAGTGAATTTCGTTGGCCAACCTGGTCGATTGGTGGATGGCGGACAGACCTTTTCTGAACCCGAATTGTTTATTGGGAATGATCTTTTTGGAATCTGTGAAGCTGTTGAGAGCTTCGAGGATGGTTTTTTCAGCGATTTTGGAGAGAGCGCTGAGGAGACTGATCGGTCTGAAGGCCGATGGGCTTTGGGTGTTGTGCTTTTTAGGAATCACGGCTAAAATGGCGTGCTTCCATGAGCTTGGAAAGACTTGCAGACGCAGGATGGAGTTTTCGATGTTTGTGATTTCCGCGATCTGCTTGCTCGGAAGTTTTTGGAGTTGCCTTGCCGTGATGCCGTCACAGCCGGGGGTTTTTCTGGGGGCAAAGCTTTTTATGATAGCTGAGATTGAACGGGGCGAAGCGAGGTGATTTTGCAGGTACGAAATTTGCGGGAAGATAGGTAGCTGGGTCGAGACCCTGCAAATCTCCGCATCGAATTTGGGATCTGCATTTGGAAGCCGTTGCGAGGTCATCTGAAGCCTGAAGGACTCGGCCAGAAGTTCAGCTTTGTCCACATCGGAGTCGGTGATGGCGCCATCTGCATCCGATTTTAGCGGAGGAATAATCCGTCTGGATTTTCCCGCTAACGACTTGGCCAAGCGTCAGATTAGCCTGGAGTCCGATGAGTCTAGAGAGGAAAGTAGGCTATCCCACTTGTCTTCTCTGTATGACTTCAACGATTGCCTGGCCTCTCTGGTTGCTTGGTTTGCCCGCCTTTTATCCTCGGGATCGAGGGTGGATCTGGCCCTTCTCAGCAGGCGATTTCTCGTCCTGAGAAGGTTTTTCAGATCCGGCGGGAGGTGGGTGGTGAGCCTAGGTTGGGTGGTCGGCCTTGGCTTCGATGCGGAGTTGTAGGCCTGTCGGATGTCGCTGGTGAGCTTATCGACTGCAAGCTCTAGCTGTCTGGGGTCGTTGATCGTCGGGATTGGATCTGTAACATGAAGAAGATTAGCATATTCTTTCCAATCGGTGATCTATTTGGGGGGCCTGAATGGGGCGTCCAGTAGTCGATTGTCTCCTAGTTCGAGCAGGACTGGGAGGTGGTCGGAATCCAGTTCGTGAAGGACCGTGGCCGTTGTGGATCGGTTGCAGTCTTTCACCAGGAAGAAGTCGATGATGGATCCGGAGTGCTGATGCTGTCCGGGGACGTAGTGGGTGTGCTCGTCTGGAGATATGATGTTGAGATCCCAGCTGTCGCATATTCTTCTCAGATCTCTTCCATGTTGGTTTGTGGAGAGGCAACCCCATCGTCGGTTGTGGGCGTTGAAGTCTCCGCCGATGACTTTGGCGGAGGTTCCTTGGGCTAAGATTTCGAAGTCGGCTGATGCTATGCCGACTTGGCATCTTAGGTAGACTGAGGAGAGGGTCAGCAGCTGGTCCTCTAGCTCAATGGCGATTTGGGTGACTTTCGCATGGGCCATGGCTGGATTAGGCAGTTGGTGGTGGCGTATGCTGCTTTTTATGAGGATTGCAGTGCCTCCTTTTGCGCCTGTTTCCCTGTCGTTGCGGTAGACTGAGTAGTTGGGGATGGAGAAGCGGATGGAGGGCTTGAGAAAAGTCTCCTGGAGTAGGGCGACGTCGATATTGTGGGACGTCAGTGTGTTGGTAAGGTCCTCCTTCTTGTCGCGCACTGAAGAGGATATATATATATGTATATATATATATATATATATATATATATATATATATATATATATATATATATATATATATATATATATATATATTTATATATATATATGAGCATTTTACTGATTGCTTGACCGGGAAGGGCCCCACCCATCCCTGTAATTGGAGGGCATATGTTTCGTCTCTTGATGTTCTAGACTTTTCAGGGTGCCGATATATGCTCTTTCGTCAAGAATAGGGAGTCCCTAGCCACAGTAAACAACCCATACTTTTGCCGACCTCCCGTCGGGTGGCGTATATATACAGTGTTAGAATTATTTGGACTGCGGTATGGGTGGGGCCCGTTCCCGGTCATATATATATATATATATATATATATATATATATATATATATATATATATATATATATATATATATATTGTGTGTGTGTGTGTGTGTGTGTGTGTGTGTGTGTGTGTGTGTGTGTGTGTGTGTGTATATATATGTGTGTGAGATTTAGTCCCAATTTATAATGTTCAGATTTAATATGTTGATTCTGTACAAAGTTAATAACTGCTATGTTGGAGCAAAGCAATATAAAAAATTAATCGAATTATATACGAGATGTATAAATAAAGTACTGAAACTGATTATTTATAATATATTTCTTTAACTGAAATTAGAATTCTAAGGAAAATTTGAGGAAAATTTTCAATCTAACGAAAAGGAATGCATCATCCAGGTGTTCTTAATGTTCAGTCTCACAGGAATCATCCTTTGTCGAAGTATTTCAAGAACTTCTCGGTAAAAATAATGTTGAAGAATTCGCCTTGAAACACAAATTCATTTTAAACGATCCCCTGGCTATCAAAAAATTAAATCGGCATTCTTTTGATCTTTGATTTACTAATTCTAGTTTTTTTGTCATGATGAGGTTGTAGTGTGCCATTCTTGGCCCTGACGCTTCGTTTTCGGTTCGTATTAAAAAAAATTAAAACTGGTTACCAGTAATGATACAGTCCAGAAAAAGATGGTTTTCTTCAATCTGCCCCAAAAAGTTTAAATATGTTTTCCTTTTGACGTTCTTTGGATTCTGCGAAAAGTTTTTCCGAACATTTTTCTTGGACATTTTCTGTATTTCCAATTCATTGGTCAAAATTTAATGAACGGTTAAGTCAAACTTAACTTTTCTGGGATTATCCTGATAGTCTACTCACGATCAGAACGTATAAGATCCCTGATTCTGTAAACATTTTCATCAATTCTTGCAGTTAATGGTCTTCTGCTGTATGCTGTATGGTTCATATTCAATCGAGTTTCGGCTTTCTGAATGCCTTAGCATACCTTCCAAGGTTTGTTAAAGCTTTGCAAAAGGTTAAAAGAAAAAAAATATGATGAAGATCACTTCTGGCTTAACGGGTTAAGTTCTGAATTATCACTTGTAGTTTTCATTGTCCCACATTTTAAAGTTCTAGTACTCTTATTGGAAAACCCTTTATATCAAAAGTGATGACATCGACTTTTATTTGCTGGAGAAATTTGTCTAACAAGACTTCCGGGATTTATTTTATGGAACAACTCGCTGAAGTTTGTTTTCGACTATAAACGGTATTTGCTCGTATACTTTAAGACAAGTTTGAACAAGCCACACTTTGTAAACTTATAGTTGGTAACTAGTAAACTTTGACAGGTAAAACGTTTATTGTTTTTTGTTGTTAAGGTGCTCGAAAGCTTTTAGTTTTATTTTGTGCTCTATTATTTATTAAATTTATATAAAGAATATTCTTTTTGTCAAAGTAATAATTAGTTGAGCGTTCTGAAAATAGAGAATTTTTAATATGAAACAAATGTATAGGATAAGATATTCAATAAATGACCGCAACGGTGGTGGCGCATGCGTACTTTTCTGGCAAAATTTTCAATAACGGTTTTGTATAAATGTGACGGTATTTCGTTGATACAGCGTTTAGTTTCGGCATTCGATGATTGGGTGATCGTGGGCTTATTGGCGTAAACCGTCACAAAATTACCTATGGTAATTATTGACGTATGATATGGAGAGGCGCGGGATGTCGATATGAATGTGACTAACAATTGGATTAATAAAATGTGGTCTAAATTTTATATATATATATATATATATATATATATATATATATATATATATATATATATATATATATATATATATATATATATATATATATATTACCTTGATGATCCTGAAGTGGGAATTAATGTAGAACGAGGTGTACGGCAGGGTGATGCAATATCACCTATTCTTTTCTCGGCTGGCTTTGAAGAAGTACTCCGTAAACTGGATCGGGAACAGGATGGTGTAAAGGTCAATGGTGCAAACTTATACCATCTTAGAATTGCAGATGATATCGTTCTCCTCTTACAAGACCCAGAGGAGCTGCAAAGACGCATAGAACTGCAAAGGTCTGGCGAACCATTTGGCTTGAAAATAAAGCTGTCAAGTTATGTTCAATAACTTCGCTCAGGACAGAAGAATTTGGACAGCTTTATATATCTTGGGCAGAGGATTTCAATGGAGGGGAATATAGCCCGGGAGGTGGAACGGTATGTTAAATGTGACTGGCAGGCATTTAACCGGCTCAAAATTGTGTTTAAGAGCAGACTCCCACTTTGCTTGAAACGAAATGTTTTCGATCAGTGCGTTCTACCCGTTATGACATACGGAAGTGAAATCTGGACACTCGCGTCGCAATCAATTCAAAAACATCGGGTAGCACAGAGGGGAGTGGAAAGATGTATGCTTGGCATTACAAAACGAGACAGAAAGTCCTGCGCATGGATCAGGGAATAAACGAAAGCCTGTGACATCATTGGAAGAGTAAAGCAATTGAAATGGAGATGGGTAGGCCATATAGCGAGGTGATAGGATGACAGATGGACCAAGGCAATCCCGGAGTGGATACCGCTTGATCGCACACGTCCGCGAAGAAGACCGAAAGCAGGATGGATTGATGACATCGTTAAGTATATTGGACCCGAGTGGGAGAGGAAAGCCCAGGAACATTGGAAACATGCTGAAGAGGTCCTCATCCTGCAGTGGATCGACACGGGCTGATGATGATGATGATGATGATTCAAGCTGTGATACAAAAAGTGTTGTTCATGTTATTGAAGGTGTTCATATTATCGATGGCCAGAAAAAAATGCAGGAAATTATAAAAAAACACTGTATTTTGGAATATAATATACACAACATAAATCTTTACAGTATTGAAAGGGTTATATATATTATGCATATCTTTAAACAGAAAAAAAACTTAAATTTTAAAAAAGTCAGTAATTCGTTTCTGAACTTTTTTAGTTTTTATGTTAAGCATGACAGCATTTTCATAAATACCAAAGTGCCAAAGTGTAAAAGTTCCTAAATATTATTTACGTCAAGAGAATTTTGTTCAGCCTATATTATTACTAAGGCTAAAGCTTTATAGCATCAGTATGGGATACACGCTGCTGATCTAATTCTGGCTCATATTCGGCTTTTTCATTAAGTTCTTCATCTTCGAAAAATGAATTTACTGGCGCAGGTTGACGATCTTCATTCCATACTTCAATGTCTTCAGAAAGGTTATCAGGGTTGATTTTAATGAGTAATATAATTGTGTCCATAACCGCTTCATTATACTCATTATTTGCGAATTTTTTAATTTTCCTTAATCTCTCCAACAATGGAATATCTCCCTCATTTGGTTCATTGCATTTTAAAGTTTTGCATCGACATTTGCAAATTGTGCTGGGGATTACTTTCCCCCATGCCCCTGTCAGATGTAATACGGCATCCTTTATCGTCAAAGGTTTCAGATTTTCGCTTAATTCATACTCTAATAAAATAATATATAATAATTCGCCTTTTTTCTGCAAAAGAGCTGAGAAGGATTTTTGTATAATAAAGTTTTATTAGTTTTAAAATATTCTGATCTAATAGTTGAATCAACGGCGTCACATTAGGTGGCATGAACATTATGAATATGATTCCATCAGCTGTTCTTAATTGTTCTTTGGTGGTTGACTAGGAGCATTGTCAAGGAAAATTAAGGCTCTCAGAGGCAACTCTTGGGGTTTTAGAAATTAGAAATATTCTTACTTGTAAATAAATTATATAATATAGGTAATTGTTATTCATATAAATTTTCATGTACGCAACTTACCTCAGGTACAAAGTTTTCAAAAAACCAACCCTTAAAAATTTCTACGGTCATCCAAGAATTTTTGGAATGTTTGTAAATTAATGGATTTTTAAATTGCTTCAGTGCCCTTGGATTTCTAGATTTCCTGATAAGAAGCGGCGTTAATTTATGGTGACGTTTTGCATTTGCTCAGCCTAAGAATGTTAATCTTTGTTTTGGATTTTTTAATCCTGGAGCTGTCTTTTCTGTTCGGGAAACATACGTCTTGTCGGGAAGGAGCCCCCAGAACAGGGGGATAAATTTAGTTCTTCTATAATTCTGAACAAATCTTGCTTAAAAGGATCTACTAATTCGGGATGAGACGATAATTTTTCGCTCGTACTTTGAATAAATCTTATACCATAATGAATTTTGAACCTTTGTAGCCAACCGTCGGCGGCTGTAAAAGCCTTTTTTTACTCAACTTTAATATTTTTTCCTGTATCATATCGCCAGTAACAGGAAAATTTCGTTCTTTTTGACAAAGAAGCCATTTATAGAGTTTCTTGTCCATTAATTTATACGCAGAAGTTTTTAAAATGCCCCTTTTAGTAGGATTTAGAGAATTCTCTATAGCTTTCAAAATAGCATTCTGTTTCTTTTTTATCGCACATATGGTTGATTTCGCCATACTGTACTTTTTAGTTAATGCCATTACTGATATACCTTTTTGGTATTCTTGCAGTATATTTCACTTCTCTTGCAGTGTCAAACATTTAACCTTTGGACTCACCATGTTGAGGTAAAACTACACTTACTTCGAGTCGAGGACACAAATGCAACAATCGTTTATTATGAAAAGTAGGTTATGTTTGAGATAAGTTTTTAAAAACATGTTTAAACCATGTTTAATTCACGTAAACGAGAGGTCACCGGTGTTCACATTATTCGACTGTCACTACAAAATTAAGGAATGAATGACAAAATTAAGGAATGCATGACCATTCACTGAACCACTTGAGTCATTAATAATTTTGAATACAAATTTGATGGAGGTGGCTTATGATGGCATTATAGTATTCTAATGGCTTGTGATTGTCTGTATAGGCTTATAGGGAAACACTTTGCTCCACCTCTACTTTTTTCAATATTTTCAGCTCTGTTCTTGAACCTCTGATGTGGGACCTGTCCCCAACTGCTCCGAATTCGTGAAATAAGCGATACATTGCTTGAATAAGCGATACATTGTCGTTTTATGGGAATATTAGAATATTTTCGCCTGAATTGACGTTGAGTTAGTCGTATACTAATTGCATTTTTTTTAAATGTAAATTAGAACAATTTCTTTGTGTTCTTTTAACGTGTACTTGTCGATAATATAACTTGTATATCTACAATATACAACAGCCACAAATTCACGACAGAAATAGCACCAACATAAAATGGTAGCGTGATAGTTTAAATACAACTTACTTATTTCTTTCCTGTGTCCAGTCCCTAAAGCGGCCTGATTGATTAGGGTGAAATTTGGGGATAGATTTCCTACTAAACTAGGGAACCATTTTAGGGATTGGTTTTAAATGGATATTATTTCTTTCTTTATATAAGAATTTATATAAGATTCTTTTCTTTCTTATCATATAAGGGTTTTCTAATAAGAGTGCCAGAACTTAAAAATGAAGCACAAATAATGGCATTATGCTAAAAATTATGTCGTTCAAATGTCCACCTTGGCTTCGTCAGCTAGAATGTTATCTAGAAATCAATTTTCGATTATTCTTTTACACATATCGTCTGGTAAATTGTTATTGGTGACCTGAATATTTCTATTAAGGTTAAGAATTATTGGGGGTTTATTTTTGCAAACCAAAGATTTAATATAACCCCACAACAAAATAAACCAAATACGTCAGGTAGATAAATCGATTGTCTGGCATGATTTGTGACAAGTCGCACCATCTGGTTGAAGGAAAATATTGTTTATATCCACATTTATTTGTTCAAGTTCTCGATATAGGCCTTTTTTCGAATTTTGTAGGCTGTTCTCTTTTGAGCTATCTGATACCAGTTGGTCTAGTAGCGAGACAAAATACTCTCCGGTAATAGTCGTGTTTACATTTTCTTTCCTGGCAATAATTGAAGAAAACCGTATTCATTAGTTTTTCTGCACATGGAAGAATTTTCCTTTTCTTTGACGCACTTTCTATGCTTCTATCGATTGTTTTGGACGGCTGTATCGTATTTGTCATATATCGGTGAATTTATGTCATATTTTCATGTCATATTCAATCATATCCACTGTCTTAAAGTATCAAAGAAACCCAACAGAATCGGGTTTAAATAAATCTAAACCTTTTAGAGACGTGTTCGTTCAAATAAGTCTTCAGTCGACCATTTTTATGCCCAAAGTATCGCATAATATATAGGGTGTCCGGAAATTACTTCGAAATATTTTGGGAGGTGACTATAGAGATTAAAATATAAAAAAAAATCTATATACATACCTCAAACATTGCTTTTTAAAGGGGCTAGAGTCCCTTAAAAGGGGAACTCTAAAGATGGTTTTTTCTCAAGATTTTCGAAACGGTTTATACTAAAGTCGTGAAATTCGATATAGTTTAAGAAGTTGGAATAAAAAAACTTTTTTGTGTGTTAATAATTGAATATTTTAATGGGGTCGTTTCCTTGGTAAATGCTGCCATAATTTTTTTCTTTGTAATATTTTTTAGTTTTTAAAATTAAATTATAGAATCGCAAACATTTTTAGGTAAAAAGGTCCTCTTATCTCATTTCGTTAGGATAGTCTGTTTGTCAGAAAACTGACTTTTTTTTAATCTCGAAATCGATGTACAATTACATGGATTTCAAAATGCATTTTAATATTTGCCTGTCACCGTTAATCTTTGTCTTTAACATTTCGTAAAACTGGACCAGTTACGCAATAAAGTCTAGATTTTTAATTTTTAAATTGCACATTGGCCCATTATATCTTTGAAGAAATGGCGAATAGGCATTTTATGTACGAGAAGGCGAATGGGAACGCATGTGAAGTTAGAAGATTGTATGTAGAGACTTTCCCAGAAGAGTACTTGTATAGAAACATTTACAAATCTTTACAAGCAAATCTTCATAAGCGTTTTGAATTCTTTGGATCAACTCCTTTCTGTTATTTACAATGGTGACATAGACTTTATCCTTTAAATACACCACAGGAAAAAAATCGAGAGAAGTCAGGTCCGGCGAACGGGGTCCTGTAACCATGGTCCTGGCTTAATTGAGCGATCCATTGTTCATGAAAATTATTACTTAGCCATATACGATTTTCAGCAGCATAATGTGTTGGAGCATCATTCATTTGAAACCACCATTCATTACTTAAATTAAGCCAAAAAAGTTGCAATTTAAAAATCATTAAATAGTCCCCATTTAATTGTGGTGAAAAAAAGGCAGGCACTCAGAGTACACATTAATACTGAACTGTTCTTGAAAAGCCATAGGGCGGATTATGTGAGAATTCTTATGAGCCCAGGTTCTCAAATTTTGAAAGTTTACCGATCCACTGAAGATAAATGTAGGTTCGTCAGTCCAAATTATTTTATTTTTAAATTAGAATCTTTCTCCACAGCATTTAAAAAGCAGCTACAAACATTCATTCGCCTTTTAGTATCACCTGGTTGAAGATTTTGGATTGAGTACACACTGAAACGTTTCCTGTAGACTTTTGTTAAAACTCGGAAAACCTTATTTTTAGGAACATGAATAGCTTGACCGAACAGTTGTTGAACAACTCTTCTGACGCTTAATTTATCATTGTTGTTGAATCCAGCAAAATTTGGTTTCTAAATCTATCATTGCGCCTTATTTCATTTCGTTGATCTTTTAAGTCTAATGTTTCTAAATTTCTGGTGAGTTCGTATAAAAACTCGCCTCAAAGGAAACCTTCTATTAAGAAACAGTCTGTGATATTCTCGCACTGTGGCCTTGGCATTTCCATTAAAATGTTCGTATTTAAAATGAATATAGGTCTATTCCACATTACTAGACATAAACATGATAATTTCTGATTAATATCTTTTTTTTATTTTAGCACTTTGCAAATTAAGAATATCCAAAAAAGAGAATTGTATTGAAACATACTAATGTTTTATTGTTTGAAACATTGCAATCCTGGCACACTTAATATTACTATGATAAAAACATTGAGCTTTATTGCGTTGCTCATGAAAAGTTTAAAAGTGATTTACCCGAAAACGAGTAAACATTTTATCGATGCAAATTTAGAGTACCTCTTTTACGTAAAAAAGTTAGGGTTTTTATAACATGTAATTAAAATATAAGGAAAATACGTACTAAAAAAAATGGGACCATTTTTACCTTATCCCCATCATTATGACACGCCTCTGAATGAACTTTTAAAATTTGAAATATACAGTTCGTTTCGGCACCCAAAGTTTACAAGACTCACCAAATTTCATAATTTTATTGTAAACGAATAAATCTGTCTTCACAATGCCCTATTTTGCAGGGAGCAGGATGCAACTCCCTTAGGGCATTATTCATTATTCATCAAATATTTATATGGCCATTTATTCTTATTTTTAGCAATAAAACACGCTGATAAAGCCTGTTTATTACAAGTCGGGACACCCTGTATATCTATAAAAAAATAACCTCGGGAAATTTAGGTAATCGACTTGATAGATAAACAATATATTGGTTTGATGCAAAAGTTCGTTTAAGAAAAATTAAATTAATAAAAATTACATATAATCGATATAGTATGTCATATTCCATTATTTTTCTCTATATCTACGATAGCTGCATAATCCGCTCTCATAGAACTTCTCATAGAACTTCTCAGATTTCTGGCTGATTCAAATGATTTTTCAAGTCTTTCAAAGATGTAGAGTTTAAACCATCTATCATCTTTGTATTGAAGCGATCTAAATAAATGATATACTCGTAGGGTGCAAAGTCGGGAGAGTACGGTAGATGGACATATGATGTCTAGCATTGTTTCGATAGAGCGCAATGCCCTTAATGTTCACTAGTTAGGGCCGTTTTTGGTCGATTGTTTGCTCTAATTCATTTAATTCTAAACAATACTACTCTGAATTATTTGTGTGGTTGCCAGATAACAGCTCATAACAACCGACTCCTTTCCTGGTCCACCAAATGCATAATCTAACCATCTGCAGATGCAAACTGGATTTTGCGCTGGTTGCAGAGACATCCCTTATGATTAACGTTCCATTTCCTACAACCATCCGTTTTAAAAATGGATCGACTTCGTTGCGTTTCAATAGAGAATCATAAGCAGAATTTTGATCTATGAAATTTTTCTCCGTTAACTCATGATTTGACTTACTTTTCACTGTGACGGATAATGGCCGATTCTAAGTGTTGCATTATAAATTTGTGTAAGGACCAGTGGCGGCTCGTGCATGTATCACAGTAAACAATTTTTCAATACAAAACACCATATTTTATTTCCAATCAGTTTCTTTCCTTTAACTCAATTTCCTGGTTCACCTCCTGTGTAGGGTTTCAATAGCACGACAAGTTAATTGGAGGAAGAGGAAAGCAAAAAAAAACTTTACAAGCACTATTTTCTTCTACGCCCTTCTACTTTAAAAACCCACGAGCCGCCACTGGTAAAGACGACTAATGCTTTTTCCGGTAATTGCGTAACAATTAGTTATTAGTTATTAGGTAAAATCCTAGACTTTTTTTTGGGTTGAGGTTTCCATGAATCATAACCTTAACTTCTCTAGTCTTTATGGCTTTAATGGGAAGTGTTATTTAGAATGTCTTCTTCTTCTTCTGATAAAGTTCTCTTTATGGTCTCTATCTATACGGTAAATGCATAATCCGCGCTCATAGAACTTCTCAGGTTTCTGGATGATATAAATGATTGTTTCAAGCCTTCCTAGGAGATAAAGTTTTTTCCATCTATCATCTTTGTATTGAGACGATCTAAATAAATGATATGCTCTAAGAGCGCAAGGTCGAGAGAGTACGGTGAATGGACCAAAACGTCCCGCTCAAGATGTAAAAGATTGTGTCGGATGGCCATAGACACATGAGGTCTAGCATTATCTTGATGGAGTGCATGGAGTTTAAGTTTACTAGTTAGGGCCGCTTCTGGTCTATTGTTCTCTAATCCATTTAATTGCGTAGTTGTAAACAATACTACTCTGAATTATTGGTGTGGTTGTCAGATAGCAGCTGATAATAACCGATTCCCTTCCTGGCCCATCAAATGAATAACCTAACTTTCTTCAGATGCAAACTGGCTTTTGCGCTGATTAAAGAGGCATCTCCACGTTTACACCACGATCTATTATGCTTAACGTTTCGTTTCTTGCAACCATCCGTTTTAAAAATGAACCTATTTCGTTGCGCTTCAGTAGAGAATCATAAGCAAAGTTTTGATCTATTAAATTTTTCTCTGTTAACTCATACTTTATCTATGTGTCGATCTTGCTCATCATTCCAAGTTGTCGTAATCGCTTTGACGCTGCTCACTGATGAATTCCAAAAGTTCAACGATCTCTCGAGTCTATAATCTTTCGAGTTGTTCTATGTTAATCACTTTTAATTAGCACCAATGTTATGTTGCCACCAGCCACAACTGCTCCTTCAGAACGTGATACTTCGCCAAGATTAAAATTGTTTTCATTAAACTGTCTGAACAACTTACGGTATGTGGAATCGTCAACGGCATCTTCACTGTACACATCACATATGTTCTTTTGCGTCTGCGAAGCTGTTGGAATTGAAGGGGAAAATGTGTAATATGTAGACAAGGCTCCTTATGTTATGCCAAGTTCAGTAGTGATATAATTATATCTCATTAGAACTATTGAAGGTATCTGAAGAGTATCTTTAAATATTTCTAGATTGTAGTACTTATACGAGGGTTGTTTCAAAAGTTTCCAGCCTCAACATGAAGATGCCGTTACTCATCAAAAATATTTTGGTAATATAATTGCGCATGCGTTGAAAGATAACTTTCAAAATTTCAGCCATATTAGATGTTCAGTTGCTTAACAGTCATTTATATCAGACGATATTACTGTTTCTGTAACGATCAGACGTCAGACGATGTTAAATGTAGTGTTTGTAGCAGTCCGGTTAAAGATGAATGTTCGGGACGGCTTATACAAATATAAACATACAATACAAATATTTTCTTAAATCTTTCATATATTTGCAATCTACCTAAAGGTAATAACCAACTGTTACAATATTTAGGGCAATACAACAAGTTGCCAAACATCAGGGGTTAGGGCACTTACATTAAAGGACTAACATGTATAAGAACTTAGGTTCTTTATAATTTGAAAAGGGGAATAATCTCAATTTTATCTTAAATTCTAAAGCTTATTTCTAAATGATCACAGTATTTCAGTTTCTGCGTTTTTTGGCTGTTATCCAGAAGGCTGACCGCACGGGAGTTGGGGAGTTTCAAGGTATGAGGTATTTTTTTCATCTTTTTTTTGGTAATGTTTTCATTGGAATTTAAATACAAATACAAAACAATAATATAATATTCTGTTGTACTATTTATGTTCTATTTGCTTTCTTAAATATTATCGGTAGTTGTTGCAGTTTTTAGCCGCCCCGAACGTTTATCGTCAACCAAGTTGAAACGACCACGTTTTCATTCAACTGCCCAAAGAGAAACACTAACATCGACTGACATAAACGACTGTTAAACAACAACTGATCATTTAATATAGCTAAAATTTTCAAGGTTATCTTTCTACGCATGCGCAATTATATTGCCAGAATATTTTTGACAAGTAAAGCCATCTTCAATTTGAGGCTGGAAACTTTTCAGACTACCCTAGTATTATGCCAAAGAGTACTTGAAATTGCATACTAGAGAATATTTATTACTCATATGATATTTGGAACTATTTTCAAATTATAGTACAAATGTTGCATACTGTAATATTGGGTAATATTCCCAATATTACAGTATGGTAAAGTCCCCACAACTCGAGATAATGCAGAAATATGGATGTGTTATTGTTTTGGACCAAGTACCTGAAATTGTTTATCTAATATAGTAGATAACGTTTAATTTACAATGGAAGAGATATTCTGTTCATTCATTTGACTCTAATTGAATTAGTTTCAAGGATATGTTTTTCGAAATAATTTCATGTTTATTTTGCTATTTATTAATTAACATAAATAGCAATACAAGAAATCTGCATATACGAGTGGTTATTGAAAAATGTATCCTATGCAACTTAATATACAAAAGTAGCGTTTAGTTTGTTACGGAGGATATAAGAGCGAGAAAAAAGTAAGATGAGTAATGTCAATGATTGTGGCGTGTTCATATATTTTTTTCCTTTATTTGGGCCACTATCTAAAACTCAAAAAATATCAAAAATACCTGTTCTTATATAAAGAAAGAATCACTGGGTAAAAATCAAAACCAAACGGAGGCAAATTTCTCAGTGATTCTTTTTTGTAATAAATTTGCCTAACCAACAAAATTTTAAAGATATAAAAATGTTATAAAAATTTTACAAACTTTTAACGTTAACGTTTCGGAGGGTACTCTCCCCCCGTTTTCAAAACTAAACTAAAAAATAAATTATATTAATTTGTAATTGTAATTGTTTTAGCAGAGCTAAAAGCGAGTGAGTATTGGATTAAAACAAAGTGGTTTAAAAGAAAATACTTGACAGTTGGGAGTAAGTAAAATATCATAAATACGTAAAGAGAAAATAATCTTGCATCCATTGCACGTAAAATTGGGACTAATGAAACAGTATGTCAAAACATTGGTTACAAATGGTTACTGTTGTAACTATATATCGAGGAAATTTCTTGGTTTGAGAAAGGAGAAACTTAAGGTTGGTATTTTCGATGGACTGTAAATTAGGTTTTTGATGGAAGATAACAATTTCGTGCATTCAATGAATGATCTAGAATCATTTTCAGATAGCTTGAATGTAACATGAGCATCAAAGTTTTCTACCTTCACATCCATTTGGATACATTTCCGGACAATCTTGGCTTTTACAGTCAGGAACAAGGACAGCGTACCAATGAAAGGTACAATGAAAGGTACCAGGTCAATAACATGCGTAAGTGTCTGGAAGGCGTTCACTTAAAGAAATCACGAAAAAGAAGCTTTCGGTATTTTCAATAATGCAACAAAAGGTAAAAAATATAAAATAATCGTATTTTTTTCCATCTATCATATCCCGAAAACTACATGTACATTTCAAAACATTAATTTTGGAAATCAATATTTTGAAGAAAAAAAAAATTTATTTAAATATGATGCAGCTTAGTATATAGAGTAAAATAAATTTCTTAAAATATTAGTTTATGTTATTTGTACGTCTACTTGAGACAATTTAGTGTTATATAACTTTGTTACTAGGTTATCAGTTTGGTATATTTAATGGAATTTATATGCAGTTTCTAGTATTTATTTACCTTTGATAACTTATTGTATAATGTCAAATCTATTTTTATTATATACATTTCCAATATATAATAAGATTATGACTGAAAAGTACTTAATAAAAACCTTGAATTTAAAGTTACTATAATGAAGACATACATTCGAACGAGTTAGCTTATCTCGATCTTAGGGCGGTTTCTGGTAATAACCTTGACAATAAACCTCCTTCACCACACAAGTTTTTTATAAAAAATGTCCACAGAATTCAAATAATTCGGAAAACATACAGATACTCAAAGAACAGGTATGAGGTCTGCAGGTCAGAACTAAAGAGGTTTTTTTACTTTTTTTTTAACTAAACTTTGCTTATCCAGAATTGACATTACAACAAACAAAAATATTTCAGCACATTTAGATTCGTGATATATTAGTAACACAAATATTTGTGTTTTTGATATAATTAGGCGTGGCTTGCTGTTAATCCTATGGCTCGGAAATGCCTATTAAGGGTTCCGTGGGACACTTTTAGTTCCCCTAAAAGTTTCCTCGTGATTATACTAGGATCTGCAGCTACAGCCGCTCTTAAAACGTCGGTATTTAGACACCGTGGACGACCTGATGTTCTTCTATCATCAGCATTCATGTCTCCGTCCCGCAACATTTTGAACCAGAGCTAAGCAGAGCATATTGATACGACACCTTTCTCACAAATTTCACGAGCAGCGTCAGTCGCTCTGAATCCTTTTTTAAAAGATAGCTTTAAATCTAATGCCTTTAATTTCGGGGTTTGTATTAATGTTTTTGTTAAAAACCGTTGACTGAATATTTTGCAGTGGAATCACTTTAGCACTAAAGAGAGAATGTTTATTTGTCGGAGGAAAAGTTTCAGAGAAGTATAATCCTTTATTTATTATTAGAAGAAAAAACGTAAATACTTTCAGATATATTCATATAATCTCGCTGTAAATACGTCCAACAACACATTTATTCTTTGGGAAATAAAAGATAACGTCAAGACATGCCAGCAAAATTATTAATGAGAAATCCAATATGAGTTTTAATTTTTAACGAGATGAAGTTTTGGTCGGAGAATTTCAAGGAAGGTTTTTTCTTGATGTAATCTGGTCTAGTCCTTTTTTCTTCTTCGGGAAATAAGATTTAACTTCAAAACATACCAACATTATGTGAATAATAACGCAGAACCCAAGTTTTAATGGTGGGAGTTAAAGCTTGGATCGAAAGCTTTTGACAGCTCATACACCTTTTTGACCTGTTCTGACCTGGCCGTTTTCATTTTGTCATTAAAATGTATAATCAGCATAAAGAAATGGCAACAACTTTCACATTTGACGTAAATTATTTACAAGCTCGTTTAGGTAATAATAATTCCCATAATCTGACTTCTGCAAATCATTCAGAATGTGCAAAATCTAAAAATGAAAAAAGCACTTGAAGTCAATTTCCATAACTAAATTAAACTTCCAATATTCTGCTTGCTGTAGTAAGACCCCTAAATTTAACATTCTCGAATTACTAACTTGTTCTTTTAGATACAAATTGTCCAATTATAACCTCATCAAGGTTTAACTATATACAATTTACATCAGTAGCGTAACTATTCCATCTGAGACCGGTGGCAAATTCATTCAATGGGGCCCTCCCAGTAAAAATCGTCTCGTAATTTAATTTTAATAAATCACTTAAGTAGTTACCCAATAGTATTACTAATATTGTGTGCTTTTTAGTCAAATATCTAATAAATGTTATTTTCAAAAGCATAGGTATTGCATAATCTTAATGAAATAACAATTTAATATTAATAAGATTTGTATTAATAAAATTATTTTCTCCGAGCTTTCTGTTCCGCAAAAGTATCAATAACATCACCAAAGTTTAAAGATCGGGCCATAGAATTTTCAATAGACAGAATGGTCAGGTTACGTAGCCTGTCTTGTCCCATAGAGTTTCTTAAATAGGTTTTTATTAATTTTAGTTCCGAAAATGATCTTTCAGCACTAGCTGTGGTCACAGGAATTGAAAGAACAACATTAATGCAGTACATACGTACATACTTTCAGATTTTCTAGAGCTTCTAGAGCTTTTTTTAATAGTTCAGTGTCATTTAAATCTTGCAAAGTGGCAGGCTGCAAAACACTGAAATTGGAAACAATTTCATTCATTGGAAGGAAACGCGATTTCAGTTGATTAATAATGATGTTCAATACTCGATAAAATATATTCACTTTGAACAACATTTTCGGCTCTTGGAGACGCTCATCTTTGCAAAGTTCGTTAAAATGGCGTTTCACCTTCCTCTGACGAGTTTTAGAAAATTCAAGGTTAATAGACCATTTTTCTGCTACACTATTTGCTTCCTTTTTTAAATTTTCAAAATTCATACCTATACCTTTCCAATTCTTCCAGACAAATTTTCAAACGGTTAAAGTATTTGAAAGATCGGTGGCTTTAGACTGAAGTGCTTTAGAGACTGCATCGATAGTTTGTAGAATTTTGCAATGGAAAACCAATAACATATTAAAATTATAGTTTTCGATCTTCTTCTTGAGTGAAATAGCTTCATTTCTTTCATCTGACTTGCAATTTTACAGAATTGTTTTCGTTAGCGCTTTTTGGACTTCAATAAAGCGAACTTTTAAAGCAAAAATAGCATCATAACGTTCTGCCCATCTAGTAGGGTTCAATGTTTTTAATGTTATCGAAGTTGAAAACTCCCTTTCTTTATCAGGTATAAAACTTGATAAGATATTCCATCTTTTGATACTACGCCCAAAAAAGTATAAATTTGTTGAACTGTTTCAAAAAAATGTTGCATATCAATAACCTTTCTTACTGCATCATTAAGTACCAGATTTAAGTTATGAATAGCACAGTGAACACATACCGCATTTGGTTCGATATCTTTTATGAGTTTTTGAACTCCACCATAAGTGCCTTTCATTTTGTTAGCACCATCATATCCATGTCCTCGACACTTATTTAGAGGTATATTTTTGTCATATATAGATTTAATAATTTCGTTGGACATTGCTAAGGAAGTTTGGTCCTTAATTTCATGAAATTCTAAAAATGACTCTTTAATGACGAGCGCATTTCGGATTCCATTTTCGTCTTTCTGGATCATACAATAACGATAAAGTTCACTTATTTGATCTGTTTTTTAAATATCTTGAGTCGTATCGAATATGATAGAGTAAAACAGTGCTGCATTTATTTCATTAATGAGTTCATTTTCTATTTTTAGAACCAGAACAGAAACGAGCTCATTTTGCATTTTTGGGCTTAAGTATTTTATCTGGCCCTCTGGTTTACTTAATAATTCTTGTAAAATCGGATCGTATTTTGCTAATAACTCAACAATACTCAAAAAGTTTCCTCAGTAACTTGGATCATTGCTATCTGCCTTTTCTCTGTGGCCACGAAAGGGTAAATTATACGTTGAAAGTGTCAGAAGCATCAAGGAGTCTAGAAAGTAATTGGACCTCAAAAAGATTTTTCCTTCTTATTCATGGACTCTTGCTCTTCATCTAGTGTTCCGTGTAGCTGCCATTGTTGATACGTAACACAAGAATCCAGTTGAATTTTCGATGTCCCGTGTCTTTCTATGGCGTCTACAATATATTTCCAATCATCATAACGGTTCATACAAACATTTTGCATTTTTTTAGATGTCCGATTTGCGTATAACCAACATGGTTCACAATGAAGTATTAAGGAATAGGATAGCCATGTACGTTCAAGTTTCACGCCAGACTTGGAAAGAATATAGTAATGTTTTTCTAGGAACGATCTATTGTCAGTGTCTTTTAAGAAAAGACCCTTAGGTTTACAATGTCCGTTTTCTATCACAAACCGTTTCACTTAATCATTTAGTTCTTTAAAATTATCCTTATCAATAATGTATGGTGAAGATGCAATATTGCTCACACTAAAATATAATTCAGTTTGATTTTTGCTTGTACCTTGTTGTGGTTGTTCTGGATCTGAATACACACTGGTGTCGGGTGCGGCATCTGCTATACTTTTACTTTTAGTTACGTCCAATTCTTCACTTTCGGAACACTGTTCATTCGCTTTTTCATCAATAAAGTCATCATTCTTAAAGTATTGACTAATTTTAGGTGACTTTTTATTTTTTCTTTAGACTTCCTCTTTCTCTTTCGTTTTTCACTCCCATACACAGATATTTTCTAGAACTAGACATGTTGATATCTAACTTTCATAATTATACTTTACTTTGCTTCTATTTGCAGATTCCATAAAACAAAAACTACAAAAAATCAAAGATACAAATGACCAATTATCATAACAAACAAACGAAGAATGCGTAGCAAAGCCCCCCCCACTTAAAAAATAGAAATCTGGGATTCCCGTAACATCGTGCGTCGCTAGCCTGCCCGCGCCACGAAAAAGGTACTTTCTTGGTTAAAAAAATGCGAGAATTCCCCGATCATCACTAGCTCGCCCGCGTCACCAAAGTACCACGACAAAAATGAAACAACCAATGGGTGCGTTTTAAAATTGATCGACATCCTTTTCTTATGAACGCGTTTAAATCTTAATAATTTATTTGAATTTGTATATGGTTATTATTTGTATATACTATTGAATTGATTTTACGTCTTTATATGAAATTTATGAGCACGCGGCCTTTCAGACCAGGGGCCCGTGGCATTTTTCAGCACTTCTACCCTATAGTTACGCCACTAATTTACACTAAACTCGTCAAGAACACTGCTTCTCAACCTAATAGGGACTGTTAGAATATAATATATATATATATATATATATATATATATATATATATATATATATATATATATATATATATATATATATATATATATATGTCCACAAGGTAGCGCAGGTGAAAGATTTCTGTAATATATATATATATATATATATATATATATATATATATATATATATATAATAAGGAATATATATAAGGAAAGATGTTTTTGTCAAATCTGTTTATATATTTAATTAGTTACATAAGTTAAAGTTACGTTTGTATTTTTGAATAAATTATAAAATGTTTTATTTTATTAAGTTTATTTTGTAAACTTGATTGAAAACTTATGGGTATTATACTTTTGATAAATTGAACTTTCCAGAATTAGAGAACGCTAACGTTAACCAAACCTAATATACACACTACACATATATACATTGTTGGTAAGCTTGTTGCTAGGAATGAGATAAACTATAAATGATATAAGATGGCCAAAAAACCGAATAGTTTCGGCTAATTACATAAGACACTATTAAGACTTGTAAAACACTATTGACTATAACAAAAATTCTGACCGAAAAAATATCAATCGGTATTTACTAAACGGTTAATAATAATTTCTGCCTACCTAAATTTAATTAAAAAAGAAAAAAAGGCGACCACCAAAAACTTTAAATTATACATCAGGTAATAAGTCAAATCAGGTAAAATTTTGGAAATCATTATCTATATTCGCGTACCAATTTCAATGTTCGGAATATAACTGGAGATACAGGATGCTAAAATTTTGTCATTGATGTCTGGTTTTTGTATTATAATTAACAAACTTTCTATTGTCTTACAAAAAATCAATCAAAGTAGTTTTCAAACTGTTTACCGCTCACCATATTTTAAGATTGATTCAGCCAAGTTAAAATATTATTTATTTATTTAAACTAAGATTTAAAAAAAACATTAAAAGGGTGATTAACATTCACGATTATTAAGATAATAACAAATGTTGCGGTATCGTTCTTTACATTAAATATACAAGGTGTAAGTATGGTACCCAGGTATGTAAGGTATGGGTGGTACCCAGCTAGATTAAAATTGCAATTAAAAACAATTCTATTTGCTTTTATAATAAGGCGAGATATTTTGTTTAGGTAGTAATGATAAACATAGAAATACTAGATCTCTTCAGGGTGAAAGGTGAAAGTTCACTTCCGCATTAGATCGGCACACAACTATCAGTTCTGTAATTATAACACGAAGGGGGGGGGGGGGGGGGGGGCTACAAACTAAGCAAGCAGGTCACCCTTGGTAACTATCAGAAGAAGTTTAAATGCAGCTCGTTATATAACCGATGGATTGGTGGCATGTCGGTCGGCAAGTCCAAATTTCATAGAAAGACCAGACTGTGCTAGTAATTCTCGCCCTGTTAGCGATATCACCTGATTTATCGCCAATGGAATATTATGGATTGTTATTATGAATATTGCATGGGATGTTATTGGTCAAATTTTTGAGCAATTGCTCTGACCACCTGCAACTTTAAACGAACTTGAATCACTTGCATAACGCGGCTGGGACACCTTGGAATCATCATCATCAGTCTCTGACTAGTATTCGAGGAGTGCAGACGTGTTCTTCGTGTGTTTCAGAGAGAAGCGATCCTGGTGGCGAAAATTGGAAGTTGGTCCTACGGATCGACGTCCGACCGAGCAGCAGTAGCAGCAGAAAGCGACTGGCGTGTTTGGTACCGCCCACTTTTGTGGGAGGTGCTAACCGCAAACCTCGTCGTCGGTGGGTGAGACCGACGGCGAATCGCGATCGGTTTTACAAATTTTTTCGGCTCCAGATAGCGGTACAGACTAGTCGTTTTGACTTAGTCGACCGGCAAAATTTTTTGAAAAATTTCCGATCGAAACTTATCGCGGTTTTTTAACGCGGAAAGTGGGCAGTTCCGTTTTTTCGGAACTGCCGGTCGGCGATCGACACTTTTCAGTGGTGTGAAATAAGTGGAAGTTTTGTGCGAAGTGTTTTTCTTTCAGGACGATGGGAAAACAGGAAAAGAAGATCACAGAGGCGCAGGAGGCGCATACGAAGCGGCAAAAAGTCAGATGGTTAGAAAACCAACTGACAGAGAGAGACGCGCTGTTGGAAAAACAGCGCGCACAGATTGATGACCTCCAGGGAAGAATTAAGGCCCTGGAGGAATTGGTGAAAAAATTCACTGACGGGGAGGAAGCAAAAGCTCCCAAGAAGACATCAGCGGAGGCAGTTGCCGGTACGTCCGGCACTTCAAGTGCCCCAAATGCCAAGACGGCAAAAAAGAGGCCTATACGGTCTTCTGATGAGGACACGTCGGACAACGATTTTCCGACGTTAGAAGAAGCCGGTAAGATTAAAAAGCAACCGGCAAAGAAGACAAAAACTGTGCCTGAAAGGCCAGTCCAAGAAGCGAACGACAAAAAGGCCCTACCGCCTGTCACCATTGTGTGTCAGGACTGGTCAGGGTTTTCCAAGTGCCTTGGTGATAAGAGGATTAATTACACCAAGGCAAAGATGACCAGAGAGGGTATAAAAGTTACCCCACAACCTGCAGCAGATCACAGGGCTATGGTGAAGCTCTGTGATCAGAAGAAGGTGAGCTTCTTCACATATAAGCTGCAGGAGGACAAGAAGCACCAGGTGGTGCTGAAAGGAGTGCCTGAAAGCACTCCTATAGAAGAGATTAAAGAAACCCTGGTGAATCAGGGTTTCGATGATGTAGAGGTCGCAAGATTGCGATCCAGAAAAGCGGGCACCAAAGGTCGTGAACTCCCAATGGTCTTGGTGAAAAGCAAGAGCGATAAGGTCTTCTCAATCAAATACCTAGATAGGTTGGTTGTGAAGACAGAGAAAAAGGCCAAGAATGACAGACCGGTACAGTGTTACCGGTTTCAGCGCTTTGGACACGTGCAGGGTAACTGCGGTTACCCGGTACGTTGCGTGAGCTGCGGAGAGGAGCACAGGAGCTCCGAATGCAAGCGGTCTAAGGAAGGGGACGCGACCTGCGTAAATTGCGGAGGCAAACACCCCGCATCCTACATGGGTTGCAAGTCTGCCCCCACCAAGGGTGGGAAGAGCAAGAATAGGCAAGAGCCTACGCCAACGAGAAATGACAGAAGTAAAAAACCAGATATGGAGGAAATCATCCGCCTCGCGGTCGAGCAGTCAGTCCGCGCAATCTTGAATGCACAGAATGCCAAGTAAAGGACGGAAACCCTTCACCCTGAAGATAGGATCCTGGAATGTGAACGGGATCAGAGGAAAGAAGATAGAAGTAGAACAACTTCTAGAGGAATATGAACCGGACATTCTTGCACTGCAGGAAACAAGGTGTTCGTCCGGGTACAGGATTAATTTCCTGAACTATCGGACATACAGATTCGACAGACCGAATCCAGCTGGTGGTGGCGTAGCCATCCTGGTTAAACGAAGTCTGGAATCTGAGCCACTCTGAGATAACGATGACGAAATTGAAGCTATTGGAATTAAGGTAGAGATGGCACAAGCACCCATTGAGGTGCAGTCCGTCTACCATCCTGGCAGGCCTGAACAGCTGCTAAGAGAAGATATTGAGGAACTCCTGCAGGGAAATGTAGGAAAAGTACTCATTGGAGATTACAACTGTAAGTCACCAGGCTGGCATAGCAGGATGTATAACTCCAATGGAAGGAAACTGGAGAGCTACGTGGAGGCTATGGGTGCAATCGTCGTTGCCCCTGAAGAGCCCACGTATCAGCCATTGAATGGACTACCAGATGTACTGGACATTGCGGTCATCAAGGATATCCCCGTGGATATCGACATTGAGACCGTATACGACGGGACCTCCGACCATAACCCAATTTTTCTAAAATTGGGTTCTGGTGACGGACAAAGGGATTTAAAGGTGAGGAGGTGGATGAACTGGGACTTGTTCCCGGAGAAACTCCACTCCAAAATCCAAATCCCGAAGATCAGTACAACGGAAGAGTTGGAAAAAGAAGTGGAGATTCTGGAAAAGGCCATCGTCAGTGCAGCTGAAGAATGCACGACGAGGACGGAAGAAAGGCCAACGCAGCATACCTACGGACCTGTTCCTCAGTTTATTCGGAGGATGATCAGAAGGCGTAAGGCGCTGAAGAGAAGATATCGTGCCCATAGGACGGCGGATCTAGCCAGGGAGTTGACTAGATCCACAAATGTCCTGAGAGAGGCACTGAAGAATCTCAATGAAAAGAGGTGGGCTGACCGCTTGACCGAGTTAGGAAACACGGATGGCACACTATGGGGAGTCTACAGGGCGCTCAAGAGAGATTCGGATGTAAAGACGATTCATGGAAGAAATGGATTGGTCTACACGGATGCAGAAAAATCTGAAGCCATGGCGGACGCGCTAGAAAGAGAGTGTGTTATTAACTCTCACGACGACGATGACGAAAACCTCGAGAGGTTAGTCAAGAAAACGGTAAAGAACTTCCGCGAGAGGATTGGGCCCAGGCCGCCTCCGGAGTTTGCAACTCCGAAGGAGGTCAAGGGTATAATCCAGAAGATACGGCTCAAGAAAGCTCCAGGGTGCGATGGGGTAACCAATCGTATGCTGAAAAAGCTGCCGAGAAAAGGAATTGCTGCCATCACCGCCATTGCAAACGCAGTCATCAGACTGCGGTATTTCCCGGATAGATGGAAATACGCAATGGTGAGAATGATACCGAAGCCAGGGAAGGACAAAAAGTTCCCTCAAAATTACCGACCGATTAGCTTATTGCCAGCAATAAGCAAGGTCGTGGAGCGAGTGGTTCTAAAGAGATTTGCGAAGGTGCTCGAAGATAATAGCATCCTTCCACCCGAACAATTCGGGTTCAGAAAAAACCACTCGTCAGAAGAACAACTGTTATGTGTCACTGAATACATAACAGAAACCCTGGACAGAAGACAAGGCACGGCCATCGTCCTACTCGATGTTGAAAGAGCTTTCGACAGGGTATGGCACGATGGTCTGATACATAAGATGATCGAACTGGGTTTCCCAGAATGGATCTCCGAGCTGATTGACTCATACCTAAGAGAACGAAGTTTCTCCGTGAAAATGGGTGCAGTCAAATCGGCCAGAAGATGGGTGGAGGCAGGAGTACCGCAAGGAGCGGTGCTAGCGCCCCACCTCTACAATGTATACACCAGTGATATTCCGCGGAGGAATAACACTAGGATAGCCCTGTATGCAGATGACACGGCCATTATGGCACACCACAAACGACGTCCAGGAACACCTGGACGATCTGATGGAGTGGTTGATAGCCTGGAAGATCAAGGTGAACATCACCAAGACACAGGCTATACACGTCTCGCAGAGAAAGAGCAGACCCGGTCATCAACTGGAAATAGAAGGCGAAAGAGTGGCATGGAAGGATACTGTAAAGTATCTAGGTGTCACCTTCGACAAGACGATGTCATGGAGGCAACATGCGAAGAACGCACGGTGTAAAGCCGTGTCTGTTGTGAAGATAGCTTACCCGCTAATTTGCAGATCAAGCAAATTAGACGTGAAGCTAAAGATCCTAATGATCAGATCATTAGTGAGAAGCATTATGATGTACGGATCGATCGCGTGGGGCTACGCGGCAAAATCCTACATCAAGCAATTGGAAAGTTACGAGAACAAGCTAGTGAGACTAGCTCTCGATGCCCCTTGGTACATCTCCAATGTACAGATACACAGAGAGATGATGTGGACTCCCTTTAGGCAGTGCATGCAAGAAAAGGCAGAGAAAGCCTTTCTGAAGATACGGGACCACCCAAATCAAGAACTGCGAAGGTTAACGGACTATCGTCCGGAAGACATCGCAGCTTTGGGTAGTCGACGGCACAGAAGACCGAAACTCCAACTGTTGGAGGATTAGGTTGACTGTTGCCCAACGCGGGATGGGACTATGTCCCCGTTTGAAAAAAGGAAAGAAATTGGCGATGTGCAGTGAAGTGAAGTTTTTTCTCTCTTTCAGGTTCAAAGGTAAGAGATATATATATTGACCGAAACACCATCAGTGTGATCGGAAAATAAATACTTTAAGATTACACCCCCCTCTGGTACTTGTCCCCCAGAGGGGAGTGGTGCGAAGCGCTTGGCCCACCCCGTCGGCGGCCAAGCAGCGGAAACACCAATGGAAGAGAAGATAACGGTTTTGTGAGTAGCTTTCGACTACGGAAACCTTATCCCATCTACCAAATAGTGCAGATACGGGATTATTTTAGAAAATAATCTCGGGTGGATGGAGGGCGCGAAACGCGAAACGAAACGGACACCTTGCCGCAAGAAGATATAGATAATCTAATCCAGTCTATGTCTCGTAGAGTTACAAGGTATTAATATAATAACTGTGCTGGACCTACTAATTAATATTTTTTTAATGAAATGTTAGTGGAATTTATTGATTTTTTTATCATTGCATAATTCCGTTATGGCATACAATAAATTACCAAATATTGTTTCTTAAAAAAACTTCATATTTCTTCAATCCATATTTCTTGATCTCCATTATTTGATGATGAAATGATGGATACTTGCAAGTACGGGAATCAAGGTGTAGAATTACTTTTCCGATTTTCATCTTGGAGTAATACTAATAATAAGACATGTCTAGACATTGTCTAGGCTCTAATGACCATTTTTGTATTATAGATTTATTTGTATCTTCTTTCTACAGTGGGGGTGTTTTCGATATAGGTTGGGTACGAAAGAAACCTTATTTCGCTTACGTTAAAAACCTTATTTTTAAGATTCTGCGTGATTGATCTACACTTATCAGATCTGAAAGAGGACAATGTCAGTTTCAACTTTATCGCATTCAGCAATATCTGGAAAGTTCGTAGGGATTTTCTTAAGAGAAAGAGACCCGCAAATGGTTTAAAGGTTTGAGGTATTAGGGTTAGAGGTGCATCAGCAATTATGTTATTTAGCGACTTTACCTACAGCTTAACGTGGGTTCCGAAGCACGGTCATCAGCTACCGACAAACTCAGGCCAGCACTCCCTCAGGCTATAAACCCTTGGTTATGTGATTACCCATAAGTCTATCAGGAAGCCTACCGACTGGCGAGTGACCAACGTAGACCATTTCTCAGAAAGCATCCGGCCTTACCTAGCCTTTAACTGGCGGGACTGAGGGGTAATTCTGAGGGGACTGAGGAGTAGAAACAATCACAGACATTTAGGTGTGTGTGCGTGTGCGTGTGCGTGTGCGTGTGCGTGTGCGTGTGCGTGTGCGTGTGCGTGTGCGTGTGCGTGTGCGTGTGCGTGTGCGTGTGAGTGTGCGTGTGTGTGTGCGTGTGCGTGTGCGTGTGCGTGTGCGTGTGAGTGTGCGTGTGCGTGTGCGTGTGCGTGTGCGTGTGCGTGTGCGTGTGCGCGTGCGTGTGCGTGTGCGTGTGCGTGTGCGTGTGCGTGTGCGTGTGCGTGTGTATGTGCGTGTGCGTGTGCGTGTGTGCGTGTGTGTGTGTGTGTAGGGTAGGAAGTTAGACGGACAGAAGAATTAAAGAAAAACATCCATCCGAGCGATGGAATCGAACCAGCTACCTTTGGATTGCCAGGCAGGCGACTAACCCACCAGACCACCGCGACCGGCCAAATAGTTTATGTAAATATTTATTTAGTCTTTTAGATAAAGTTTCCAGCCTTAACATGAAGATGACGTTAATCGTCAAAAATATTCTGGTAATATAATTGCGAATGACGAAAGACATAAGATTACATGTTTAGATAATCTTATTAACTCAATAACTAAAGCCGGCGTATTTTCAGTAACATCATATGTTTGCAGATTGGGTTTTAGAAAACTTTACTGCTGATTGCAAATTATGTTGAAAAATAATTAACCCATTAGTGGACAACTTCTTTTTAAAGAGACGCATCTAAATATTTTTTTTGAGCCTTGTATTGAAAAGTTATATCACAATATGTGTAGATTTAGTAGCAAATAACGAGACTGTCTAAATTATTGTATCTCGGCAACTGCATGCCAAAATATGTCGCCACCCCTTAAAGGGAACTCTGCCCATCTAGATCCTGAAATGGTAATTACAAATAATTTTCAAGTTGACACCAGCTGAGCTAATAGACTGTTTAGAAGAAGAACCTGATATACTTAATTCAAATATATACATATTTCCTCTGGCAGAAGATGGACACAACACTGACGTTGACAGTGATGACTCAGATGAGGAGCACAGTGACAACGTAAATCATTTATCTCGAGGAATTCTAAGTCAACGATGTGAAATTTCTTTAGCAGGCGATAATGATTATGATTCTGAAGATTTGGTCCCGTTACCAGAACTCCGAAAGTAACTCATCCTGGAAGATAGAAAGGAAAACGCTGTTACTTTCTGCTGAAAGCGAACAAAATGGACCGTGGATCGGATTACTCCCAGTGCCTTTTTTCGGGTTTTTTTGATGACGACATAATGAATTTGATAATTCAAGAAAGTAACATATATGCTGGTCAACGAAATAATGATTTAAATTTAACAATGCCACAGCTTCATGTATTTTTGGGCATGTTGTTACTATCTGGTTATGAAAAGTACACAAACAGACGTACATACTGGTCCGATGAAGACGACGTTCCGAAAATTGTTCAGAATAGCATGCGATTGAAATGATTTCAGATGATACTGAGGCTTATTTATTGCAATGATAATTCTAAACTTCCGACAGGCGATAGACTCTATAAACTGAGAACGCTTCTTGAACTTCTTGGCAAAAATTTTAGATCACATGGTGGAGTTGATGAACATCTATCAGTAGACGAAAGGGTGCTGCCCTATTATGGCAAGCATTATGCCAAACAGTTTATACCAATAAGGTAAGCCACTAAAGTTTGGCTAAAAAAATTGGGCTCTATGTTCCAATAATAGTTACATATATGGTTTTGATGTTTTGACTGGAAAAGATGGTAATAAGTAAAAAATAATGGTTTGAGTGGTGATGTTATACTCCTACTTGACCAAGTCGGCGTGCCAAAAAATCAAGGGAATACACTTCATTTTGACATTTTTTTTCCCAGTTTACTACTTTTGTTCAATTTGGGTGCCCAGAACTGCTGTGCTATAGGAACTATCCGTGAAAACAGGCTAGAACAGTATCCTCTTTTAGAGACAAAGCACTGAAATAAATTCAAAAGAGGGACATTATTATAGAAATGAACAAATTCTTTTAATGCAGTGGAAAGACAACAAAGTTGTATCTGCTTTTATCAATTTTAAAGCAGACACCAGTGTACCTGCTTCGCGATGTGACCGTGTTTCTAAATCTAAAAAAAAATACTTCAACCTAAAATGGTAGGAACCTATAACGAGGACATGGGGTAAATGAAGTGGTATTGGCTACTAGTTACCTACCTATATCTTAGATGTTTCAGTGGTTAATGCCTGGTTGCTAATGAAAAAAGTTAAACCTGATGACCGAAAGCAGAAAGTCTACAGGTTTTTCGGAGATCTATAGCTCTGGTCTTTTTGAAATCATTTGGCATAACACTACAACAAGGACGAATATTAGGCTCTCTGGAAGATATGGCAATACTAAGCATTTGATTGTCTACAATGAAACTGATGGCCATTGTGCATTTTGCAGCAAGAAAAGTAACTATATCTGCAGAAAATGTAATACGGCCTTGCATCCCAAAATATGTTTTTACAGTTAACCTTCTACATAGGTTGGCTTTGTAGTAATTTATTTTATATTCATTGTAATTAATTCAAATTCATGTAATTTATTTTATTTTATATTCATTTGTATGCTTTGTATTCATTATATTTATTTGACTTCCAAACTTATTTTGTTTTAATTTATATTATGTGTGTTTAAATTGTCTTTATGCACAGCGGTTAAAATCCTACAATGTAATAAATAAAATCATATTTAATGTATTATGTTGTATTAATAGAGCCCCCTATTTCATAAAATGTTAAAAGAAGGTTGATATTGAGTAAAAAATAACTTTGCCCACTATTGGTTTAACTGAAGAGATTAACAACTAAACACAAAATCATTAAACATAATCAAAGTCATCATATTAAACAATTTCTTGGCACGCGTTTTAGTAACGATGTTAGCGTCAGCAGGGGATGATTCAATCATCTCCTGATGATGCTAACATGGTTAGCGAAACCGAGTTTATTTTTTCACACCAAAGATTTTCGATTGGATTGCTCGTGATAGAAAACTTTTTTTTAACATCCTGTGCGACTGACCCAGATTTGTCGGACCTGAAAGAGGATGATCTCGATTCCGACTTTATTGTATTCACTAATATCGCATTGCCCGAAAAGTTCGTAGTGATTGAATGAAAAATGCAATTATGAAAATATTTATTTAGTCTGTTATGTTTATACAATTATTATTACTACTTTTTTCTAGTGTAGTGGTAAGTAAAACCTTTTACATAACATGTGTATTTAAACAATTTAAAGACACACACACACACACATTTAAACAATTTTGGAGGGAACGGAATGGATGATAGTTCGAGGGTGCCATGTTTGTTGAGTAAAGTGGATGGAGCAAAACAACTCAATGTTGCGCAACAATTTTTGATGGGTCCTGATTAAAATACGTGGTCGTGAATTGTCATGATGTCGTTTTTCCTCCATTGCAACCTTCAGATGATCTAATTGTGAACGGTTTGGATGGTTTGGTTACATGTAAGAAGGTCAAAGTGTGTGGGTTTTCGTCCAATCCTATCTCCTGATGATGCTAATATAATTAGTTAAACAGGCGTCGAGAAATTAAAAAGTGTGATTTAATGTCTAGTGGTAAATCTTTTCGAGTTTAAGCTATGGTCTCCTAATAGAGCGATGCCGTTATCTAGCGGCTGTAATATAGCGGTGGATGACGTCACTAAAACGTTGTCTGTTTTCAGATGGCGTTGGTTTCCTAGAGAGTGTTGGTTGTGATCGTTACGTCAAAAAGCGGTGCCGTCATCTGGATAACGGCCACCATGGCGGTGGCAAACATTCGTGGTACGTTTTTTCTGTGTAGCGGTGACCGGGGGTACACAGTACAAACGTGATTTGAACCAGCGAATATGACGAAATGCTTATTAATTTTGTAAGAAATAATGAAGATTGATATGAGCAAAGGCTATAAAAAAGCCCACTTAAAACAAAAAGTCTCAAACAAACAATATTTTTCATCTTCCGATGACTAAATATCTTTCAAATATAGGTCAAATCACAGGTCAACAAATTTAAACTTTTTTGAGGTAAGATTGATGAAAATAGGTGTATATGAACTATTTTGTAGTCTATGATAAGCTATGATAAGCTAATTACTGTAACACGTACAGTTCTTTTGTTACAGGAGGTCGGTGGGAAAAAAAAAGTGACGACGTATTTTTATTTTAAAAAAATATTTATTTAATATATACATGTAAAACGGTTAAATCTATGCAAAGACATTACTGAGGATTATGTGAATGAAAAATATATTATATGAGATGTCATACAACGCCAACAAAATTGACTTTTTCCTCTTGTGTTCTGTACCGACATCTCTTTTTAAAAATTAGGAGTAGTAGTCCAATATAGATGGGGTCCAGCATCCCTAGTATCTTGTTTCTATCGTCCTGACGTCCTGGTGAAACCTCTCTCCTTGTTCGTCGCTTACTGCACCCAAATTATCCGGAAAAAATCCAGATGGGAGTGTAAAAATGCATTTTTAAGAACATGCGATACCGTAGTATTTCATAGGCCGTCAAGAGTTCATCTTCGATGTCTTTATAGTTTTCATCTTTCTTGTTGTCCAGAAATCCTGTCACTTACAAAACACTTCCAAGCTGCCAATTTATTTTCATTTAATTTTTCTTGAAAACGGAAATAACCTAGGAGCTTCCTTATTTGAGGTCCAAAAAATATGCGTTGTTTTAGTTTTGCATCAATTAAACTAGCAATCACTTTATAACCAGTAGGTTCCCTCCACACCATAGGAACAGTAAACAGCATAGAATATTTCTTGCGATGCATCCACTAAATTCGCGTGACAACTCACACAACAAACATGAGGAACCCAACTTTTATCTTGATCTCTAATTTGGCACTTAAAATAGAAAAGATAGGCTTTTTTGACTTTCTCGGATATAGATTTAGCTTGTGACTTAAAAATAAATCGTCCGCATATATAACAAAACTTATCCGCTGGATTTTTGTAAAGTCAACGACTAGAACTTGCCATTTTGTATTAAATCGATTTAAACACTTCACTATACTGTAACGAGACAGAAACAAATTAAACTATAGAAAACAATAAACCCGCCTAATTGACGGTTTCAACTATTACTAGAAGAAAATCCATTATAAATTACTTTTAAATAAAACTACAGTTTATTTTAAAGTAATTAATAAAACCGCCCTTAAAGGTTCTTAGAATTCTGTGAAAATACGCCCTCTACGGTCTTGTGGTAATTTCTACATTGTCCAGTCCAAAGTCAAGTACAAATAATTTCAATTATCCCATGATATAAAGGAGAAACAGTTACTTGAGAACGTTGCGTGCTATGCCATTTCTGTGAATAGGTGTTTTAATAACTACCTAAATGAAACGCAAAAAGAGCATTCTCATCAATGTTACAAAACTCATATCGACCTGAGTAATGTTATATCTAGATCATCCATTCTCCACCGCAATACGCTCACTGTCGGTTGACAGTCTTTTTTTAAGTCGACATCTCTTGTCACCGTTCCTACGTCCGCCGCAAATAACGGCACCGCTTTCTTAGGAAACCGTAGCTTTAGTATTTCATACCAAAGGTTCCAGTAAAATAATTAATCTAGAAAAATAATAAACTCGAAGAGATTTACGACTAAACATCCAATCACTTTTTTTAACTTTTCTATTTACGTTTCTCTAATCTTAACCAGAAGTTTAAGAAAAATTATTTGGTGTTTTGTAGTAAAGTTTTTATAGTTTAGGGTTTCACACCGACGTTTCCAATAGAAGAATTGTTGTAGAACAATAATGTTTCTCTTGTTTGTTTATCTTGGTGACGATGCCAGTACTTGTACTTATACAGGGTGTCTCATGACTTTTCCTCCATAGAGCATCTGATGACAGTAGAGATCAAAATAAGAAGATTTATTAATAAATGTGCCGGCAAATGTTAGTCATTAAAAATATACAGAAAGTTAAACTATATTTTCGAAAAATTGAGATAATTTAAAAACGGTTGAAGATATCAGGTTCAAAATCGGGGTAGTTGGGTTTTCAAAAGCAACAAATCCGAATTTGGTGCTAGTTTAAGTCTAGTTTCCAGAAGGTGCTTGCTACCTATTTTGTGAGGAATTAACTCGCCCATATTTTTTACCCTATACAGCCTATTCAATATTTTGACTTCAAAATAGAGAAGAGTCATAATTTTCACGTAAAAATGTACCCTTGGTCAATATCGATACCTCACGCCTTTTGCGATATATTCGTATTCGAATATTCCACTGCACATCTTGTAGATGGCTGAAAAATCTGCAATTCACAAAGTGTACCTTTAGGCCGGTCAAATTAGACAGAAAAATAAGAGTAAAAACTACATAAATTCACATCAAGCTGGGAGTGAGTAAAATTATTCAAAACACAATTAAAAATAACATTTCAAAATTCCCCATCGTTGCGGTACGAGGAAAAAATTGACTCGAAAGTTTTATCGTAAAATTACAGAAAAAAATTGTAGATCATAAAATTATCTATAAAAAACGTATCAATAATTTTTTTCCTATGAGCCACCGTTCCTGATATACAACGATTTAAAAAGTTGTAAGCGTCATAATAGGCATAAGTACGTCACGTATATACATTTCTGTAGCTGTAATATAAGTAAAAATATATTTCTATCGGTGATTGTAACTTACATTTAAAATATAAAATATACATAAGAATAACTATGAGAATATCAGGTAAAATGAAACCCAGTCCCTTAATTTATACACCAGTGTAACCTTGAGACAACATTTGTCTCTCTGTTCAATTGTGTGCGTGGCTAGGGTCGTATACCTGCTTTATGTTAGAATACCCAATAAATGAAATACCATTAGTCTTGAGCCCCACTCCGTAGTGAAAACACGTGTTTTTAATCTAACCTATTTCAGGCTGTTTTGAGTTTTATAATAAAAATGTCAAAATATTGTTTTATTTGTGCTAAACTTTTAACTGAAAGTGAAAATGTAACTGGTGAACGTGGTATGAAGACATTAACCAATGCAAGTATCGAACGAGCTGATGATTGAAACACCAACAGTAGAGGATTCGTTTGCTACCAACGAAGAGACATGCGATACATCGCTACTGACGCAATTCACTTATACCCAGGATGAAGAAGAACAACAATAAGAAGTAATTGAAGATTATGAATCAGACGAATATTTTTTTCTACTGTTTTTTAATTTCCATCGCTTTTATCAATTTCAACCCCTGCTAATATCTGTTATTATGCAATAGTTTCCAATTAAACAGAATCACAACAGAGGCCTACTGGATAAACTACGTTAAAAAACACGCCCTAAGTACACTACCTCAGAGGTGGCGTGGAAATGTGTGCATATTATGACGCTTACAACTTTTTGAATGGTTATATCTCAGGAACGGTGACTCTTAGGAAAAAAAATATTGATACCTTTTCTATAGATAATTTCATGGTCTACCATTTTTGTCTAAAGTAATTTTACGATAAAACTTACCGTTTTGATGAAAAATCGTGAAATATCCATTTTTTTGACTTTTGACCTCGGGTCAATTTTTTTCCACTTACCGCAACGATGGGAAATTTTGAAATGTTATTTTTAATTATGTTTTGAACAATTTTACTTCCAGCTTGATGTGAATTTATGTACCTTCGAATGTCTAGATTGACCGGACTATTTGAATACGAAGAAAAAAAAACATTAAAATGTTAAAAATACAACGGACTTTATTTCGTTATGTGAATCCCCTCAAAGGAAACCGCTGATACAGAGGATGTGACTCCCCGATTTTCCTTAACAAAAACAAATCATATTTCGCTTATTAAGCATATTAAATGTATAAATAATACCAAATTGTTTTTCAAATTTTAATCTTGTATTAAACGTCATTGTGTAAGGTTGTAAAAATAAAGTTTTTAAAAACGCTCCCTCGTTCGAGAAGACTTTAACTGGCGCAGTCGGAAAACGGATTCTGAGAGTGTCTATTCAACCCCAGAGCCACAGTATTGGACTGATCTGGAGAAGAAGAACCACCGATCCAAATTCCTGGAGCAAGTACAGTTTTGAAGCCTAGGGAACCATTCCTGATAGCCAGCAGCTGTCCTCCACGCACTTCCAAGCACAACGACTACAAGGTTCAACCCCGTGAAGGAAGAAAAGGCTGACGACCCTTAACTGGCATAAATAAGGTGAGTGTCCAAGTATTCCTTTACACCCCATTTTCAACCTTTCCATATAAGACAGATTGGGAATTAAGTTAAGAAAAATTAAGTTAAGAAATAGTAAAGTTAAGAAAAATTAAGTTAAGAAACAGTAAAATTAAGAAACAAAGCAAAAACATCCCTAATTTTAAGAACGATTAACTGACGCGAATCTTTTAATCAAGTAATTTTAGTTCGACCCTTTTCAGACACGATAAGTTCACGAGGAAAATAAGAATCGAAACATTTTTATATTTAAATTTAGCATTTAAGATCGTTTTCATCTTCATTTTAAGATCGTAATTTAACATTTAAAAATCATTTTAGCATTTAAGATTGTACATTTATTTAAATATTGATGAGTATAGAATCTAGTCCAAATATAGATTTAGAACAATTAGTTAATAATTTTAATAATATTTTAAATCTCGAAACAGATAGTAATAGCATTTATCTAGAAACTAATTTAGAAAATAATAATTTTGAAATGGTAAATCCACCAATTAATTTTATGCTTTTGCGTATGTATGTCGATACCATTCCTCCATACGACGGTAATCCACATTGTCTTACTAGCTTTATTTCAGCTATAGACTTTCTTTTTGATACATACGGCAATAACAACGATAACACCCTTCAGAATTATTTAATTAGAATCACCCAAATTAAATTGAAAGACAGAGCACAAATCTTAGTAGGAAACCGATTAGAGCTAAGAACCTGGCAAGAAATTAAACAAGCTTTAATTGATTGTTTCGGAGATAGAAGAAATCTAGAATGCTTAGAGCAAGATCTTCTACTCGCCTATCCGAACAAAAACGAAAACCCTTTAGACTTCGGGAAGAGACTACAAATTTTGCGAAGCCACCTAACGCAAAAAATCAACTCCTTCAGTGATAATCAAATGGATGCACAAACCAAACTCATCCACCTAAAACAATACGAGCAGGCTAGTTTGAGAACCTTTATCCGAGGACTACCAAGCCAAATACAAAGCATAATCAGACTAAAACAATCAACTTGTCTGGAAAACGCATTATTATTTATCACGGAAGAACAAAACTTTCAATATGCTCAAAATCTGTATAAAAACCCTACTCAAAATAATATCTATCAACCAAAAATAACCACTCCTACATTTTCACAACCAAACATTTTTAAACCCCAGAATTCTCAAAATAATTTTGTTAGACCACAACCGTTTAATAATAATATGATTCCATCAACACATTTTCACAGTAATTTCAACAAACAACCCTTCCAAATTTCCAATTCACCATTCAATCATACACAACCCATCCAATCATTTGAAAACTTCAAGCCACCATTTCCCAGAGGCCCCATAAATATACAACCTCGTCCAATTCAAAGATATTATCCTACAAACAGAGAAGTTTTTGGTCCACCCAGAAATGTATTCAAACCAACAGGTCAAATACCACAGAATAAACCAGAACCAATGTCTACAACATCGAGACTTTCAATTCCGAACAATACCCAAAAATCGAATATCTTCAAACCATCTGGCCCTAGAAATTTTATATCTCAAGAACTATACCAAATCGATGAAAATACAAACTGTGAAATACCGAACCCCGACTTAGACAACAACGAAACTGAATTACCAGCAGAATACATAAATGCTGACAACGAACAAACTTATGAGGAAACCGATACGTACGATTACTATTACGATGAACCGGAAAATTTTCACGATATCAGTCAGATAGAACCCACAACGTAATTTTCGAAATGTATACCGAAATAAATAATAGTTTACCGTATATTAAAATTAGTAAACCCCCGTTAAAATTATTAATCGACACAGGATGCTACCATTCAATTTTAAACCCCGAAAAATATTTCCCAAATAAAATTTACCACTTTCCTTCAAAATTAAAAACAGGTACTGGAAGTATTGTTTAAAGCGGATATTCCAACATTTGTAGAATTGAAATCCCCCGGAAATATCTCCTTCATCCTTTTCAATTTCCACGAGTATTTTGATGGCATAATAGGCTTAAAAGAACTCTTAAAATTCCAACTTCAAATTGACCTGGTAAACAAAAAACTAATAAATGAAAATATCCAAATTCCCCTTCTTTACCGACAACCACAAGAGGAAGAATTATTTAAGTTTTCAATAAAGGCGCACGAAGCAGCTCGAATTGAATTGCCTGTAGATCAGAACAACATTGATGTTATAATACCAGAACAAACTATAGATAACATCTACATACCAGAAACATTAACTACAGCAAAAAAGGGCATCGCGACTACAGAAATTTTTAACTATACCAACGAAAATCTAATACTAAAACTTAAAGAACCAGTTAGGACGATTCCATTCACAAATCAGTTAAGAGAAAAATTTCATATCTTCCATTTTGACAATACGCGAGTAAAAACAACTCCCCAGCACACGAGAATATCAAACTTACTTCGTACAAATCATCTAAACCCGGAAGAGAAATCAGAAATAAAAAATGTTTGTCAAGAATTCTTCGATTTATTCCACCAAGAAGAAAATAAATTGACTTTTACAAACAGAATCAAACACGAAATAAAAACAACAGACGAAATACCAGTGCATACACGTTCTTATAGATATCCATTCGTTCACAAAGAAGAAATAAAGAAACAGATACATAAGATGCTTGATGACGACATAATAAGGCACAGCTACAGCCCATGGAGCAGCCCAATTTGGATTGTACCCAAAAAGCTAGACGCTAGTGGAAAGCAAAAATGGCGATTAGTTATCGATTATCGTACACTAAATGAGAAGACCATAGACGATAGATACCCATTGCCGAATATTACAGATATCCTAGATAAACTTGGTAGATGTACATACTTGGTAGATGTACATACTCTAGATTTATCATCAGGATTCCATCAAATAGAAATGGACCCCAAATCAGTAGAGAAAACCGCATTTAGCGTAGAACATGGACATTACGAATTCATTCGAATGCCCTTTGTTTTAAAGAACGCACCCGCTACATTCCAAAGAGTAATGGATAATGTATTGCAGGAACTAATTGGAAAATTCTGTTTAGTTTATATGGATGACATAATAATCTTCTCAAAAGGACTTGAAGAACATGTGAAACATATAAAGGCAGTCTTTAAAAAATTGCAAGACGCAAAACTAAAAATTCAACTAGACAAATCAGAATTCCTTAGAAAGGAAGTAGAATTTTTAGGACATGTCATAACTCCAGACTTAATTAGACCAAACCCAAAGAAAATCGACACAATATTAAAATACCCTATTCCAAAAACAACCAAAGAAATTAAATCATTCCTAGGACTATTAGGCTATTATAGACGGTTTATACAAAACTTTGCTAAATTGACAAAACCCTTAACTAAGTGTTTAAAGAAAGGAATAAAAATAGAACACACGAAAGAATTTGTTGAGACATTTAAAACATGTAAAAACATTCTTTGTAATAACCCCATTCTACAATATCCAGACTGAGAAACCTTTCATACTAACTACTGATGCATCAAACGTTTCTTTAGGAGCTATATTAAGTCAAGGGAAAATAGGAAACGACTTACCAATCGCGTACGCATCACGAACACTTAACCCAGCAGAACAAAACTATGCTACGATAGAGAAAGAATTACTAGCAATCGTATGGGCAACTCAACATTTTAGACCCTACCTTTTTGGAAAGAAATTCACAATCGTAACTGATCATAAACCACTACAATACCTCTTTAACATGAAAGAGCCGAACTCTCGATTAGTGAGATGGCGTTTGAAATTAGAGGAATATGACTATAAAATAATATATAAAAAGGGTAAAGAAAACACCAATGTCGATGCACTCTCCAGAATAGAGATTAATGCCATTGAAAATGAATCTATTATTGGTAATCCTGGAGACATTAATGACGAAATTGAACAATACATTTTTAGAGAACGACACAATCCCATATCTGAAGAAGAACAACACCAGATAGAAGAAATCATTAATCCACCAAAAATTAAGATCCTATTAGATATACAAATTAGACCGCCCAACATCAATATCGATTTACCTGATAACGAAACTGTTCATTCAACACATGAAGACCCAATTCTAAACATACCTATAACTGAACATTGCCTAAACATGTATGTTAACCAGATTATATTCGTTCAAACCCTAAACAAACACTATCATGTAATGCGGAGTAAACCATTCAATATGAAGAATAGATTCACTGTCCATTTGACATCAAATTATACACAAGAAATCATAAAATTCTTCAAAGAAAACGTCGATCCTAAGAAATTGTACTGCATATATACGAAAGAACCAGCTAATAACCTATATCTAAGAATTAGCACCATTCTACCTAAAGTATTTCGACACAATGCATATAAACTCTTAATCTTAAATTTGTACCTAACGGATGTATACAATGAACAAAGTCAAAAGAAACTAATTGATTATCATCACATTAAGACTTGTCATAGAGGAATTAATGAAGCCCTATTGTCAATTAAAAAACACTACTACTGGCCTAATATGAAAGAAAACTTAACCGAATTTATTAACAACTGCGAGACATGCCAAAGGTCAAAATATGATAGACATCCACCTAAGATAAAATATAACATTAGCCCCACACCTTCACAACCTTTAGAATCAATCCACATGGATATATTCCAAATAAACAACACAAAATTTCTAACTATTATTGATGTATTTTCAAGATACGGCCAAGCCTATATACTAGAACCAGTATGTACAACCCCCACCGTGCTTGATAATTTTATACTATTCGTAAATCACCACGGCCTTCCTTATCAGATTACTTGCGATAACGGTAGTGAATTTAAATCATCCCCTTTCCTAGAATTTTGTAAATTACATAACATTCTAATCCATTACACTACACCTGTAAATTCTAACAGTAATAGCCCTGTTGAAAGATTTCATTCTACTCTAATAGAATTATACAGAATTCTAAAATTGAAAGAGCCTAATGCGAGCATAAAACAACTCATGCAATATGCAATATTAAGATATAATCAAACTACCCATAGCGTTACAAAACAAAGGCCTTTTGACATAATAAATGGAAACACTAATGCCTTAGACCCTTTTGATCTTACTGACGAAATAATAGTAAGCAAATAGATAGATGATCGTCGAGAAAGACTAAAATCTATATATAAGAAAATATATAACGCAAATTTAGAAACTAAACTGAAAAATATCAATAAAAATAATGAAACCCGCGAAGATCCTTGCGACTATCAAGAAAATTCAACAGCATACGTGCAAGACAAAAGCGCAAAAAGAACAAAAGATAAACCTCGATTTACTAAAACTATTGTCAGACAAGACATAGGAACCAAAATAGTAACAAATAAAGACAAAATAGTTTATAAGTCGCAGTTACAAAAACCTAAACGACTTTCTTGTCCACAGGACAATGAAGAGGATCCTGTTCCTTCTTGTAGTCATGTACAAGATTATTCTGACGAAGACTGATGATATAACCATATCAACAATACAAACCCCTCTACTACCCTTCCAACTTGGAGATACTAAGATCGTAGAAACCAAACATAGTTTCATACACTACATCGAAACACTACCAATTATTAATCAATTGCAAAATATCGAAGTATTTCATAACCAAATTAACAAGAATCTAGATAAAATAGACTTATATGGACGCGCTCACTATTCGTATCTAAATACAATGATCAATCAAACCAAATTCCTTATTCTAGAAGCTGAAACAAAACTGAATAATGTCCAACCGCATTTACGATCCAAAAGAGGTTTAATAAATGCAGGAGGAAAGATATCGAAATGGCTTTTTGGCACATTAGACGCTGATGATGGCGAACGGTACGAGAAAGCTATAACTCAATTGGAAAATAACCAAAACTCCTTTCAAAATGAAATTGTATTACATATGTCCTTGACGAAAAAGCTTATTGAAAATTATAACCAAACAATAACTATACTGTCCAAAAATCAGAATACAATCAAACAACATATCGAAACTCTCGAAATAAATTTAAAAAGATCAATTTATGATTTAGATGCATTTCTTCAAGCACAAAATACAATTAATCAAATCATTTTAAATTGTCAAAATTTAATCACCTTCTTAGACAATCTGGAAGATGCTATTGCTTTTGGACAATTGAACGTATTACATAGTGCAGTAATTTCAGCAAAAGAGATGTCTAATATAATATCGAACTTAACGCCCTTTATGGAAAAAACAAAATAATAAATTTCGAAAATTTAAATTATTTTTATCAAACAGCAAACCTACAAACTAGATTCACAAAAAATAAAATAATTTTTGTTATTCAATTTCCAATCTTCAAGGAAGAAACTTACCAATTATATCATTTATTCCCCATACCTATTAACAACTCCATAATAATCCCTAAACAACCCTACCTTATCTTGGGCACTCATTTACAGCAATATAACGTAGAAGAATGTCCAAAAATTGAAAATAACTATATTTGTCAGAATAATTTAGAGCCTATTACCAACGAATGTGTGACAACATTAATAAAAGAAATGGAAAATCGCAATTGCCAATTAACCAATGTCGAAATAAGCCAACCACTCATCGAAGCAATCAACAAAAAAAACTTATTGGTAATCCCAAATAAAATACCGATGAAATTGGTAAAATACTGTGAAACTCAGAAATATATTCAGATAGAAAACCCTAGTCTTCTGAATATTCCATTTAACTGTGGGATCCAGATTCAACAGAATTATTACTGGAACACAGAAAATATAATAAAAGGAGATCCTTTCACATTACCTACCCTAGAGTTCGAATATCCAAAAATCCAACCACCAGAAGAACAAAAGATAGAATTACAATCAATCAATCTAGAAGACATCAAGAGGTTACAAGAAAAGGCAAATGAATTGAAGCCACCAGACGTCCATCAAATACAAACAATTGCATGGAGTTCGACAACTATTGTGATTATCTTCATATTTATCATCGTCACAACCATGGTAATATGGAAACTTCGCCGAAAAAGAAAAACGAAAAATATCCAGAGAGAAAATATACCACTACAAGTGATCGAAAACAACCCTGCATCCCTGTTGTTTTCGTCTTCGCAGGGAGGCGTTATGTGAATCCCCTCAACGGAAACCGCTGATACAGAGGATGTGACTCCCCGATTTTCCTTAACAAAAACAAATCATATTTCGCTTATTAAGCATATTAAATGTATAAATAATACCAAATTGTTTTTCAAATTTTAATCTTGTATTAAACGTCATTGTGTAAGGTTGTAAAAATAAAGTTTTTAAAAACGCTCCCTCGTTCGAGAAGACTTTAACTATTTAAAATAACAATTTTTTGAAATTTACTTCAATAGATGTTAAAAGTGTCGACCGTTTACTTCAATACAATTTCGCAGGCTCTTTGTTAAGTGGCGATTTACATTTGAGAAGATATTTTCTTCACTTCAAATAACATTGGCCGCTTGTTGAATTTTTTTGTAAAAGTTCGTGTTGTGTATGGATTTCATCAAGGTAAAGACTTCATATGATCCCATAAATAAAAGTCTAACGGATTAATGTCTGGGCTACGAGGTGGTCAAGGAAACTCACCACCGCGCTCAATCCATCGATGTGGAAAACGTCGATTCAAATAATTTCGCACTGTAACAGTAAAATGCGGTAGCGCCCCATTTTGCATGAACTACATGTCTTATCTTAATTTTAGAGGTCTTCCGGCCAAAAGCTCTAATAAATCATTTCCAAAAAATTGCACATATTGATCTCCTGATTCAGTCTTTGCGGAAACTGAAATGGGTCGATTAAAAAATTATCGATAAGGCTGGATCAAATGTTAATTGAAAATTTGTGCTGGAAATGTCGCTCTCTTAGTAGGTGTGGATTTTCTAGGGCGTAATAATGATTATTTCACCAGCTAAAAATTCCAGATCTGGTAAAAGCTACCTCGTCAGTAAACAAATCTTGTGGCAATAAATTTTGAACAGGCGAAAAATGGCAAGGAAATAATTTTTGTTTATGGAGATGTCCCCAAACGCCTAGTGCTTAGTTCAGGATTTTCCGTGACACTAACCAAAATGTTCTCTTCTTGTTCTACCCTTGTACGTTTCGGCCGTCCACCATGATTGTTGTAATAAAACGAACCTAATTAAACTGATTATAAATGCTTTGAAAAATTTGTCGATTTGGGATGCTTCTGGTTGGGTAGAGTTGTTCATATCTTCTAACTGTAGCGCGACTATTGTAATTTACGCGTCCATAAACGCAGAGCTTATCCCTTATGAAACTGATTATTAACTGGTCATTTTTTACAAATTATTTGATACCAACTCAAGATTGGAGAAACTTATTTCCACGTACGTTTAATAGGAGAGATAGAAAACAATGACAGTTGTTATCGAGACGTAATAATTTGTACACCACATTCAAGACACACTTTGTGAATAGCATATTTTTCAGCCATCGACAAGATCTGCAATGTAATATTCGAACACGAATATCTCGCCAACGGCGTGAGATATCGATATTAAAGGTACCTTTTTTACGTGAAAATTAGGATTTATAGCTTTATAGAGTAAAAAATAAGAACTACGCTCAAGTTAGTACCAAATTCGGATTTGTCGCCTTTGAAAACCCAACTACCCCGATTTTGAACCTGATATCTTCAACCGTTTTTAAATTGTCTCAATTTTTCGAAAATTTAGTTTTACTTTCAATAACTTGTGTCTTTTTAATGAGTAACATTTATCAATACAATTAGTGACTAAATCCTGTTATTTTGATCTCTACTATCACCAGTTGTTCTATGGTGGACAAATTATGGGACATTCTGTATAAGAGAAATTAGTGCGATGGGCACCTTAGCGGGAAAATGAGGAGCGATAAGAAAAGATACTTTTTTAGGCTAAGGTGGATTTTAAGGACATAGGTCTGTTGGTTTTTAATTTATCAGCTTGTATTATTTCTAGAAATTGGAATAGAAAATGGCCATCAAGAGTATGCGATTTGAAACTTTTAGACTTTTTTTCTTTGGGGATTTGTAAAAGTGAAAACCTATGCTAATATAATTAATCAAAGAATGAATCGAAGAAGAAGAATCAATAAAGAAAGAAAAATGAATCGCTACATTGTGAGAAAAGAAGCGTTGTTTTAATGAATAACCGATATAACCATTTAGCCATTGTCTTCGTTATTCTTATATTTATAAAAATAAATCCTGCAGCAATTTTTGAAACATTCATTGCCGTCAGGTGCTTGTTGCCAAACCTAATACCTCTATGATGATAATTTTGACGATAATATAGTTTTAAAATAACACAAATATGAATGATATCATTAAGATTTAATTGATATATCATATCAATAAGATCATATCAATAATCGTTCTATATATATATATATATATATATATATCGTACAGATATAGAATGTATGAAATTAAATTATAATTTCCAACGTATTTTCGTGCCAACATTTTCTTGTCCCATAAAGTTCAATAATAGTTCTGAGTTTGGAATTTTACGTAAAATAGCGCAAGTTCCGAATATTTGTGGGTGTATTTAGTTGTTTGCGAGAGTATGATGTGGCAAAAACTGTATTTGCTCTTTGTTGATTCTCTATTCAAATTAACATTCGTTTCGCATATGTTTGTGCTGAACATGGCAGATTTCGTGATTTATTTGCCGAATTCGTGTGACTTTACTATTAAAGCAATTTGCCCTGAAAAAGATGTACAGTACAGTGTAATTTAATATTTAACTAGCTCTGAAATGGAAAAAAAGTAAATGGGTAACTATATATATATATATATATATATATATATATATATATATATATATATATATACACATATGTGTCCTGTATAAGGTCTTCCACCCCCTTAAAAATTTTTTTTTGGACCGATTGTCATATACTTTCTTTTGTTGGATAGATCTCAGAAAACGGCATTAAGAAAGTGTATCACATGTTTTTTTTGGATAATATTATGGCCAACTGCTTCAGCTTTTATGGCTCCCATTTTTGAGAAATACTATTAGGAATTTTTTTAGAGAAAAACTAACAACGGATTCTTGACCAGCACCACCTTAAACCAAAACGTACCGATTTCTATGATTCTAAATTACTGAGTGTCCCAGATATTTGCGATATTTATATTATAATTTATCTAATAATTATATATACTTTCTGTTATTAAAACTATGTATGCCATATAAACTAATTAACAAATATCACTTTGACTGATTGATTTGTGTTATAGTGATTTCAAACGGCAATAATGATTTATTATTTAGAAAAAAAAGTAGACATAAGATTAGTTGGTGATGGCACGCGAACTTTTCGTGAAGCAGCAAAATAATTTAATAGAAGGCATTCAGAAGGGAACATCAACCAAACCAAACCAAAATTTCTTCAAACACGTGACACTAAAAGAAGAATGGAATACTGTTTATGGTTACAAGGCAAACACATACAATATCCTACATTTCTAAAAAGTTTACGACACATTTACGAGAAATGGTATAGTATTATTACAAAATATTCGATTATGGGCTCAAGATAACCCACACTGGGATACAATGTAAGAGACAATACTAAGGTTACCTTCTACTAAGGTGGCGTACTGGGTACTTCTACTAAGGTGAACGTTTGGTGCGGAATTTTAAATGACATTATTATTGGACCATATTTTTTTGATGGAAATTTGAATGCATCTAGATTTCTTAAATTTTTACAAATGAGAAGATTATGAAATTAATGCATTGTCTCTTAATTATCGGTACAATTTAGATTTACAATTTTACTGGACACCCATTCATCATGCAGTTAACATAAGAAACTGGTTAAATACTAATTTTCCAAATCGTTGAATTGGGCGAAACAGTCCTGTAATTAATTGGCCGTCAAGATCCCCGGACCTCACGCCTCTTGATTTTTTTCTTTGGGGGACAATTAAAAATAAGGTTTATGTTTCGAAGCTCCAAACTCGAGACGATCTTTGTGATCGTATTAGGCAACTTTGCCGTAGCATTACCCAACAATCATTGAGAAAAGTAGTGAAAAATTCGTGCTTGATAGAAAATGGCGGAATGACAGAAATGTCTAATATTTAAGTTTTATAATGCCAATTTAGATCTACCTAAAAATAAAGGAACTTTTTTTATTAAAAAAAGTCTGTAATTATTAGAAAAATTATTATTTATAATTTAAAAAATGTCATAAAATAATATCACGGACACCCAGTAATTTAGAACCATAAAAATCGGTACATTTTCGTTTGATAGTTTTGTTTCTAGTTGATAGTTTTTTTTCTAAAAGAAGCCCTAATAGTACTTCTTGAAAATGGGAGCCATAAAAGTTGACGCATGATATTAGCAAAAAAACATTTGATACAGTTTCTTAATGCCATTTTCCGAGATATATCCAACAAAAGAAAGTTTATAAAAATCGGCCTAGAAATAAACATTTTAAAGGAGTGGTAAATGTTTATCCTGGACACACTGTATATACAGGGTGTCTCATAACTTATCCGCCATAGAGCAACTGGTGATAGTAGAGATTAAAATAAGAGGATTTAGTCTATAAATGTGTTGGCAAATGTTAGTCATTAAAAAGATACAGGGTGTTGAAAGTGAAACTAAATTTTCTAAAAATTGAGATATTTTAAATACAGTTGAAGATATCAGCTTCAAAATCGGGGTAGTTGGGTTATCAAAGGTGACAAATTCTAATTTGGTACTAGTTTGAGCTTAGTTCCTAGAGGGCGCTTGCTACCTCCTTTTTTGAAAGTGAATGATGAATCTTAGGTAATCCATAGAATTTCGGGGCTGAAGGGTTCATATTTTTAAATATAAAAATTTAATTTAATGTTGTAACTGGACATACTTTGAGTATTTTTATAATCTCCGTTTGATATTTATTCTTAAGTGGGTCTAGTCTTAATTTAGCTATATTACTCTATATATTATTTATACTATATAAAATTAACTGTAAAGATTGTAAAGCGGTCTATATCAGTCAAAGTGGTAGAAGTATGGGTTGTAGAATAAAGGAACACAAAAAAAATATCTTAAATAATACAAAAAGCACAAGCAAAAAATTATATCTACTAGTAATATTGAAAATAAAAAAAAACCATAAGAAATAGTCATATAATAACCATGAATAGTCAGCAAAATTTCCAAAACACTATTGTAATTGAATAACCCGGTTTCTACCAGCCGATATTTAGGATAATTAGACTAGACGTTAAAAAAACAAAAAAATGAAAAAGAAATAATTTTACCTTTATACTTGGAAACATAGTTTGACCATTAGTATTAGTTCAAACTATTCTTCAGAAAACCCTAACAAGGTGAAACATATGTAGAGCAAATCTTTCATAATCTTTGTGTTTATTTAAGTTAAATATTAAAGTGTATGATTTAAAATTCTATTTTTTCCTTTATTTTGGTTTTTCGCCACTATCCAAAACTAAAAAAATATCAAAAATACCGGTTTTTATGTAAAAATTGTTAATAATGGTTGTCAATGTAAGTATCGTTGGTATACACAAAAAAATGTATTTACTTTCACTCGACACTTTATATATTACAAATTATTATAATTTATTTTTTAGTTTAGTTTTGAAAATGGGGGGAGAGGACTTTTCGAAACGTTAACGTTAAAAGTTTGTAAAATTTTTTATAACATTTTTATATCTTTAAAATTTTGTTCGTTAGGCAAATTTATTACAAAAAAGAATCACTCAGAAATTTGTCTCCGTTTGGTTTTTTGTTTTTACCCAGTGATTCTTTCTTTACATAAGAAAAGGTATTTTTTGTATTATTTGAGTTTTAGATAGTGGCGAAAAACCCAAATAAAGGAAAAAATATATGAACACGCCACAATCATTCAGATATTATTTAAAATTCTAGTATTTTCAAAATGTTTCGCAGGGAACCAACTGCGGAATCCATAAACATTACTTCGTCTCTTAATTTTTTAGTTTCATCACCATTGTTGTGGGCCTCTGTTTAAATTGTCTTATATCTCTTTGTATATTTAGAAGTAGATTCTTGATTCCTTCCACATTTACGTGCTTAAGGTTGTTATGTTCTTCTGTAATGTATGATGATTTTTTTTCCGCATTTTTTTCCCCTCTTCTGGTGATGAGTCGAAGTCGGGTTTGCTTCGTTTATTCTCTCTGTCCGGATCTGGTTTTTGATAGTCTTTATTCATCTTCTCGTATTTCTCGTAATTCGTAATTCTTCCAGTATTCTATATATTTGTTGATATTACTATTTGTTGAAATACTGTTACAGTATTTGTATCTTATTTTAGATCTTGATTTTCTTGTTTACATATTTCTAAAATTTCGTGCTTAACACTATCTAACACTCCCTGCAGATGTTGGTAATGTTGGTTTGGTGTTATAAAATTATTTTAATCTTAGCCCAAATTGTATTTGTATTCTCGTTAAATTTAATTTGTTCTCACAGTTAGTTTCTGGTCGAAAATAACCTAGTTACAAGTAGTATTCAGTCATTTAATTTCCACTTTATATCACTACCTTTTTAGTTTTAATTTCCACTCATTGGAGTTTTCATTCTTGACATGGCAAACCATTGTGAGGACAGACAATTTTAAAAAAGTGGACATCGAGGTAGTCTAGGTCTGCTGGTTTCAGGATGCAGACAGGATGGAGGGCGTTAATATAGTGGCTACAATAGTGCTTTTGAGCGAATATTTCCATAAAAGATTAATTTCCGAAATGCGATACTCCCCTAGATTTCCAGTATTTAACGACTTCCTTCTTTGGGGTACTCTTTATGAAATAGTTTATTTTAAATAGTTTCCTGTTCAAGTGAATCGATTGTGTAAGGTGTTATTTTACTTTGTATTTTTCTATCGTGATATAGCGTCTGCGTTGGTAGCTCTCCAGAAAAATACCAGTGGTAGATCTTTAATATACTATGTAGATTACTATGTAGAAAATAATAACTATGTAGAAAATTATGTCCTTCTCACCCCTCTTTAGACAGACTCTTCAAGAACCTTGTTAAAATTTAAAATAAAACCATATCTGCAGGTATAACTATATTTATTTTGAGTTTTCAATTTCATACAATTCTGGTTTGTGCTGTAATCATAAAATGTAAAGTGTAGCTTTAAAAACTTTCTTAGACACACGAATTACTCAATCAGGTATTTTTTTTAATAAAATATGTGAATCTTTAGTTTGTTTGAATTCTTGAAGAGTTTAATGTGGTTAAAAACATCATATAGGTGTAGGTAGCTTTCAATATCTAAAAATAAACAAAAAGTAAAAATGGTGTTTGTTAGGGACTAGAAATATATATTGTTGTATTAATTTTTTAATTTTTGTATACATCATGGCAAAAGAAATCAATTAACTCCACGTATATTTAATTAAAAATAATAAAAATTTTATTAATAATAATAAAGAGCACTGTTATTATAATACTTTGTTATTCTGTGTGGTTCGGACTGATTTAGATAATCCATATCTTTTTGTGTGTAGGTATTTCAGGTATGTTGTGTATGCGCTTTACTTTAAAGTTGCTACTGGTTGTGGCAAATCCTATTAATAGTGTCCCATACATGTTCTTTTAGTCATAAATGTGAGATCTAGCCTACCAGTTGAGTGTCGCCAACACAACTTCTTCCTTGCTAGAATGATATTTGAACGAACTTGCATTTGAAGTAAATCAGATATTAAAAATGGCAGCTAATACAACATTACATTCAAATTACAAAAAACGAACGAATATATAAGTGATGCATAAATCAACGGAAGAAATAGTAATACGAACGAATACAAGACACAACGTTTCACTCAGCCTATTTATATTCAACACCATCATGGACAAAATAGTTGAAAATTCACTCAGCAGGCTACAAAATGAAAAACGCTTATTATAATATTGTTTGCTACGCTGATGTTACAGTGCTTATTGTTGATTTAAAAGACTTCAAACAGCAAAGCCATTAAATATGGTCATTAACACTGACAAAACGCCTAGTAATATCCAAAGAGTGGACAAGATGCAAGTTAGAGATCGACCAGAAGATTATAGAGCAAGCAAACAATTTTAAGTACCTGGGCGCTGAAATATCCTGTTTTGGAAACCTACAGAATTAAGTCAACAAACGATGAAGGTATCCCGAATCTCAAAATGCTTAAGAGATGTCTTATGGAGGAACAACACCTCATAAACGTTTGACCCTTCTTGTCTATCCTGACCACCGACACAACATTTAGAATTGTCACTAAATTAAGTAAAGTTTTATTCCAGAACCCATTTAATTATAACTCGTCGCATTAAGCATCACGCATTTGACAGATATTTTGAGTGAGTATAACATTTTTGCTACCATACCTCCTGAAAATCCTCATGTTTCTGTTATACATCTTAGTAAAAATCTTCGAGCACTGAGTAATATGTCATGAACAGTATCGGCTCCCGTATTATACATATAATCATGAATTGCTTGAGACAATAAGTCTTTTTTTGCACTGCATGTAATTTTTTTATAGTTTTTAGTGAAATTTTATTAATTTTTGAATAAATTTAAATATCGATACATATTATGATTAACAATACTGTAACGAAATAATACAGACACTTAAAACTTTAAGTGCAGTTATGTCAATAAATGATAACTCCACAAATTTTAGAAAGGTCAAAATATTATGGATAATAACACTGGCTAATGAGGTTTTTCCCCAAAGATAATGAATTGTATTATCAAAAAGTACGAGGTAACTATTCATCAACAATATAAGTTTCACAGCTGGTATAGCTCGACTTTTCGAATCATGCAAGTTGAAATATATATCAGATATATTCCTGAACTTTACATGTTATTGCTATCTCTAGTGATTGTCATAAGAACAAATTAATAGAGCACTCTGTAATTCGCAGATTGTTATATCTTTAGCCAACAAATTGTTTAAATAGTATAGTAAGTGTATTTTTAATCAATAATTGAAGAAAGAAAAAGAAAAACCATAAAAACCAAGAAAAACCATAAATTGTTTTTTTTGTATTTAAGTCATAATATTTTTATATATTTGTCTAATATTTCTCGTCATAATATTATTATTATAATAATGCCTCGCATTTACATTTGCAAGTAATCCAAATAATTTTTGTTATGTGTGTGATAGATATACAATCCACAAAATTGTCAGGCATACGAACTGGCGGGATTGGCTGTCTAGTCCTCGATTAAGTTTATCTTTCGCAACACCAATGTTATGGACCATGTCGAAGATTGACATTTTTGCATAAATACAACTGCGGTTCTAAATACCCGTAAAACAAAATCTTACATTAGTACAATATCAGCTCAAAAACCTCAACCACACGATGAACAATATCCAGTCCCTATACCGTTTTTTGACGATTCTAAAAATGATATTAAAAATTATTCTGAAAACGATGACCCCACGGATCAGGACTTTGTTATTCCTCACTCATCTGTACCACATTTAGTCACTCAACCTGAATTAAATGACTTGCTTAATTTGGTTAGAGATCTAGATGTATCAAAAGCACAAGAAGAACTTCTTGGCTCGTTTCTTAAGCAATGGTATCTTTTAGAAAAAGGTACAAACCGCCACAGTGATTATGCACAGTTTTTTAGTCCTAATAGCGATCTCCTTATTTTTTTTCGGTATTAATCAAGGTATTCGGTATTAATCAAGACCCACACACTTGGAGATAATTCATAAATTTGTCTAAAATTAGTAGCAGTATTGTTATACAACCGTAATAAATATCCTTCCTTTCTCGAGAGTCATGCCGTTTACATGAAAGAAATCTATGATAATCTGAAGCTTTTACTTGAAAAGATAAAATATGAGGAATATTCTTGGAAGATTTAGGCAGATTTTAAAGTTATTGCTGTAATTTTGGGTATAAAACAGGGTTACACTAAATATTGTAGTTTTTAGTGCATTTGGAAAACTCGCGATAGAGAAAATCTATACGTCAGAAAAGTCTGGCCACCTAGGAAAAGTTTCACTCCAGGATCAGAACAAAACATTATTGTGCCGCATTTGCACCTAAAATTAGAAATAATGAAAAACTTTGCGAAATCTCTTAACCGCGAATATGAAGATTTTCTATATCTTAAAGAAAATTTCCGAAAAATTACAGATGCAAACTTAAAAGAGATGAGTTTTATAAGGCCTCAAACACGAGAGTTGATTGAAGACGATACCTTTAAGACTAAATTAAACAAAATAGAGATTAAGGCTTGGAAATCGATGGTGCAAGTTTTTACGAATTTTAAAAAGTAAAACATATTAAATTATAAAACACTAGGAAAATATAGGATTCAAGTCATGTACTCTATTGGCTGTGAAATTTTTCTAAATATACACATTTTGGACTCACATTTAGATTTCTTATCTCAAAATATGCTAGAGATATGACTAAAGTGAACATTTTCACCCAGATATATTGTGTATCGAACGAATTAAGTAAGGTGGAGTCCTGCTATGCTAGCAGATTATTACACATTGGACAGTAAGAAGATAAACTGTATATATTAAATATAAAGGAAGAAGCACTTTAACTGTATATTTTTAAAATTATTAAAATTTATTAATATAAATAAATCCTTAAGTGGGTTATAAATATTGTTATCCACAAAGAACCTGAGCATGAAATTAGTACCACCGTGAATGTTTTTTAATACTTTCTCCAAATTACTTTAAATTATTTCATGGGCTTACAAAAGTTGGTTATTTATAGATCAGAGTGAATCACTCTCGTAATTAATCTATTCCAACCTACCAGTATCAGATACAGTTGCATCTATAGCTAATGTGAAGAACGATCGAAAAATAAAAATCGAATGACTTATAATTTTGTAGAAAATTTTAGATATTATATATCACAGTTTAGTTTACTTACTGCTACAAAAGTGGTGAGTGAAGCATTTTGAAAGTCAGCTACTGTTATTGCCAGAGGCTTTTGGGCCCTTGCAATACATATGACCATATTTCGTTGAACATCGAGAGGTACATCAGTCCAGTCGCATTGATACCACATATCACCAATCATTTGACTCTCGACAGTTATCTTGTTGGCATTGTTACAATAAATGTGCAGTCTGATGATTAAAGTGATTATAAATATTCCAAGCAAAATGAACTGAATAGCGTTTAAGTTATTCTAAAACGAAAACATTATGTAGTACCATTACATTATATTCTATTACATTATGCTCTATTACATTACATTCAAATTTCTTTGTCTCTTTCAAAATAATCTCTATATGCAAATTTTAAATGTTTGCTTACTATTAACGTTTTCATCTGCAACCAACTTTAGATCAAAAATTCAGTTCTTACAATAAATAATTTTTCGATTCATTGTTCTCTTGGAGAAGCATAGTAATAATGATAATAATTAATATATATATACCGGGTTCTCACGGCAGCCGTTCGTTAGATGTTTTCGTGGTCAGAAAAAACTTAGAATTCTGAATTTTTGGACTTCAGGGTTATTTAAGATTCTCTTTCTTTCATTTAAAAATATCTTCAATATCATAGCACTTCCGGTTATCCCGGAAGTCGCCAGTAACTTCCTTAATTTAAATGGAACACCCGGTATAATATTTAATTTTTGGATTTCTGAATAAATTTCATGATGAGCTTCATTTGCTTTCCCTATACCTATTTTAAACTGTTTCTTAAATATCTTGATTCTTTTGAAAATTTTGAAAGATGTAACCTTATTTTCAACACTGCGCCTTTCATACATTTCCGACTGGTGCTAAGCGCTTCTGGGATAGATGGAAGTACAAAAATGATACTTTCGAAATCCACATTGATAATTAATTTATCGCATACAAGGTGTCCAAAATTTGAGGGCCAATTACATTATTTTCAAAGTTAAAAAAGTTCGTTTTTCAAATGTGACTCTCTGTATATTATTGGAAGGTCAGATGCAGAATTTGATTCTGCATCGATTCACTATAACTTTCCCTATACCTATTTCCAACGGTTTTCTTGTTAATCTAAATGTATTTTTTATCAAATGCCGATGAAAATCTATTAAGCCTTGATTTTGACAGGAATTGAAACAAATTGTTAATATCATGTCAAAGCAGTATCAGCTCACAAATTTGTGAGGTACCTACTTACAGTTCTAGTTAGTTTGTTCATTTTTTCAAGTACAGTTTATAATGGTGAATACTCAAGAATATTCCAATACTGATCTGTTAAATTTATTTTCTACGCATGGTGAATGTGGACAAATTGTCGGACGAACGTGCAGATTATTTAACGAACGATATCCGGACCTATTAACAATGGCTCCCGGAAATTCGCAAAAATCGAAGCTCAGTTTTTGGCAACTGGGGGTGTAAGGGCAACACGAAATCACCTAAAACCTGTAATAAATAATGAAGATAAGGAGGTGAATGTGTTGGCGTATTTTCAAGCTTATCCGTGGAGTTCAACTCCAGCAGCAGCGCTGGATTTGGGTATTTCAAGAGCATGAATCCACCGAATAGTAAGAAAACATAAAATGCATTCCTTTTCTGAGATAATTGTGCACGGATTACGTCTTAGTGATGAGGCAAGACGAGTTGACTTTTACGAGTTCATGTGCATAAAAATGACCGAAAATCCGAGATTTCTTCATAAGATTAAGTGAACTAATGAATCAAAATTCAGCAGGCAAGGAATTATAAATCGCCGAGATAATCACTACTGGCACAAGACTATCCACGTGTCATAAGGGAACATAATCACCAGGACCACTTTAGTTTATAGCAGTACAACAGCAGTTGAGCTTGATGTTCGAGGATCGGTGGATTGGTCCTCAGGGACCTTGGAAATGGCCACCAAGATCACTTGATTAGACGTCCTTGGATTTTCACCTCTGGGGCCGTATATAAGAACTAGTCTAATCTAGGCATGAACAAACTAGAGGAGAATTATTGAACCTTGTTCACGATGCGTTCACTAATTTGAGTCCAGGCGAAATTCGGAGGTCTGTTTCGCGAGGAGTATATGACAGTTATTCTGTGTTTCAACCAAAATGGCGGTCATATAGAATAATTATTGAAATTTTATATTGATTTATCATTTCTTGTAATTATGTCCCAATTTTTTTATATTTTTCATTTGTTATTACGTTTACGTTATTACGTTATTACGTGTTTGTTATGTTCCTGTATTGTTTTCATTTTTCTTTTTTCTATTCATATTTCTATTTTGTTCTAATTAAACTGAATTTCTGTCGTTTCGGTCATATTCAATTTGTTTCGAAAAAAAAAACGATGGCGATGTATCGGTTTCTGCCAAAAATGACATTAAAATAGAATATATAGATTGACAAGGAAACCGTTGAAAAAAAAAAAATATATATACTGATTGTGGAGAGGGACTCCCTATTCTTGGCGAGAGTGCATATGTCGGTACCCTGATGAGTTTAACCACCAACAGACGAAACATGTGCCCTCCAATGTAAGGCATGGGTGGAGCTTCCTCCCATATATATATATATATATATATATATATATATATATATATATATATATATATATATATATATATATATATATATATATATATATATATATAGAAATAGGTAATATAATCGGAAGTGCTATGGCCTTGAAAATATCTTAAAGTGACATGGAATCTTAAATAACGCTTAAGTCCAACAACTCAGAATTCTAAGTTTTTTCTAACCACGAAAAGAAAACTTCTAACGAACGACTACCTTTAGAAACCCGATATACTCTCTATAATTACTTTCTTTGGGAATGATGGCGAGACCGAAACTATGGATCAGTTATTGCGTCCGAATAATCCGTGGAAATAGAATATAATCACATAGGTTATAATCAAATGAATATCGCAAATGATAAAAATATATCTGAACGGAAACAGTCTGATTTTGTAAAATCCATCCATTTTAATTTGAACCTGTGGTTCAATAGATTTAATGGCTAGGCCATATAAAAATGTATATTTACTGCAGTTATATTTCTTTTAATCATTACTTCATTATTACCACGATGCATGTCATCCATTACTATACATCCATTGCTCTCGTCCATTTCTGTCATCCACTGTATGTCATACATTGCTGGATACAAATCTCCTCTTTAACTTTTTATTATTCTCAGTTTTTCGCTTTTATGTACCATATAAGTCCGGCCTTAGTTTGGTTGTCTATCTGGTAGAAATGATGAAAATGATAGTCCATCTGGTGGAAATTGAAGTCTCTCTGTGGTGCTTCGATCTTCTGATTCTTCTAATCAGTCCAACTCCACTTTATTCTTCCGTCTAGTGTCTTACTCATTCTTTACGCTTCTTATCCGCTAATTTCACTGAAATTACAATATTTTTCGAACTATTGGCATATGAGCCTTTTTTATTCAGTCAATGGTCCAACGGGTTGTCCAATAAGAGTTTAAGAACTTTAAAATGAGCCTTTATGATAACTAGAAGTGATAATGCAATAATTTTTTTTTTGAAGAACAAATAGTGCCAACAAATATTAAAGACAAATGTTTTTAAAATTATGTTCAAATGTCCCCATCGGCTTAGTCTGGTGGAATACATTTTGGATACCTAATTTTCCATTACTTTTTTACACGTTTCGTGGTATATTTTCAGTGGTGACCTGAATGTTTTATTTAAAATTAAAAATTGTTTGGGGTTTACTTCTGTAAAACAGAGATTTGACATTACCTCATAAAAATTAATCGCATGATCTTGGAAACTTTTTTCGCAATAAATCAAGTTATTGATTCAATAAATTGTTTGGAGTCTTGTTGAAAGTAAATTGTTTATACCCACATTTATCATTTCAGGCCAAATATATTCTGTTAACATATTCCTATAGTGTTCACCATTAACAGTAACACGATTTTCATCATCGACTTAAATAAAATATGATCTTATCACTTCTTGACCCCACAAACCGTATCAAACAGTAACCTTCTAAAGATGAAGAGATAACTCCTAAAAAAGATACTTCATAAAATGCTTTCTTGATAAACAGGATAAATAACTTTAAAAACAATTTCCCAGGAACTGATTGGGCAGCATTATTTAGGAAACGCCACCCAAACTTAACGAAAAAATATCAATCAATAATTATTTTGACAACTTAGAAATCTTCCTCAGTAATGTGCCAAATAAAAATATTTGGAGTTATGATGAGACAAATCTACAAAATGACCCAGGATCAAGTAAGGTTATTTGTAAAAGAGGAATCAAGTATGTAGAACGAATTATAGTCTAAGATATCTTGTACCTCACTAATATTTTGTGGAAATGGAACTGGAGACATTTTACCACCATATGTGGTAGGTATAATAAAAAAGTGGTTGGTTTGATATGGGGATGTTTGAAGATTGGTTTTTCTCAACCCTGGTTTATCGATTGAAAAGCTGCCAGGAGTCAACGTTGTGATAGGAGATAATTTAACCTCCCATATCAACCTAGAAGTTTTAAAAGCGTCTGAGGAAAATAATATAAAGTTTATGTGTCTACCCCCAAACTCTACTCACCTTACCCAGCGGTTGGATGTTGCTTACTATGGTCCGATGAAAAGAGAGTGGGCCTAAAATATTGACATTGTGGAAAGAAAAACAACAAGTCAAAGCAAATCTCAGTTATCCTGTTGGATAAAGTGGCAAGTGCCAAATGCAAATGCCAAGAAGCAATGAAGAATGGAAAAAACAATGTAACGGTTTAAATGTTAAAAGCTGGTGGTTGAACTTTACATAAAATATGGGCAATATTTTACTTAAAATGCCTCAAAGAACAAAAAAATACCCAGTCTATGAAAAATGCTGAAGTGATTCTTCTTCATAAGAAAGAAGCACAGGAAGATTTAAAAAACTACTGCCCAATAAGATCCTATCAGTTATGTACAAAGTAATTTATTTAGTTATGTATACAAAGTTTTGACCAAAATAATATCTAAAAGAATATTATAACGCACAACTAAGAGAGCAGGCAGGATTCAAGTCGATTCAGTACAATGGATTATATCCAGGTTGTCCAACTGGCTATAGAAAAGCACAATGAATACACCATGACTTGGCTTGGCTGTTGGCTTTTATTGACTATGAAAAAGCATTTGATTCAATATCAACGTAAGCTATAATGGATGCATTGCATAACCAGGGGATAGATAGAACCCGTGTGACTCTACTATATGATGAAGCAATAGCTACAGTTCACATGGATGACCTTGAAGTTAAAATCAACGCAGAACGGTATGTACGACAGGGTGACTCAATATCGCCTGTTCGTTTGACAGTCAGTATGTGTAAATATCATATTATTTAAAATTCCATTAGCGGCAGTTGGCATGGAAAATATAATCGTATTTATTAATACAAAATTCAGTCCTGCTAATGCAGTCTAGACCATTCCGATTCGCATTTTTACTTCGTTTTTGTACGACGTCATTAGCTATGTCTACATTCAAATAGATGACCTAACTTTTACGGGGATTGTTCGATATATGTGTGAAAATTGTTGGTGAAGTTTTAGATTTATCAACAATATTAGGCCTAATTAAGAGCAGGTCAGTTTAAGACCTTATTTCTCAATTAGTTTGAGAAATCGTGTCCTTTCCCTTTTGGAGAAGACTATCTATTAAGGTTGTATCAGGAGCATATAGCAAATTGTGATATCCTTCTCCGGCCTATTATTCGGTCACATGGTTCTGTCACTTTCCTAATTATCCAGTCCCTATAATCATTAAAGAGTATAGGAGAAAGGACACAACCTTGATGGACTTCTATTCCTATTTTAAAATTGCTGAATATTTCAGCAGCCCTGATAAAAGCCTTCATATTTATGTAAAGTGATTTTGAAAGGAGTCAAACATACAGTCACATATTTTTCGAAATTTTTAGTCGTGAATTTATGTACTAGCGCTGAAAAAAAGAGCAAATCAGCCTAGTTTTGGACTGACAAAAATAAGCAGAACAAACTTATTTTCCTAAACAAAACATTATTAAAAATATTATTACCATAAGCTGATACATCAATGATGCTATTTGGATTGAACCAGGTAGAAAATCAATTAACATTAAATACTTCATACTGGCATTCAATTGTTCAACATATCTATAACAAAAATAAAGAATATTGAGTAAAGTAATAAATTTTATCTGTTGTCGGAGGATGAAGAATAATTAATAATTATAAACGATTCAATAACGAGATAATTTAATTACACGTTTTTAAACTCTAAATTCTGAAACACCAAAATAATAATAATATTTTAAATAAGTTTTACATAAGAATAATCATAAAAAAATATCTTTTCACGTTATTTCATAGATTGTAATACTCAATCGACTGTTGGTGTATATTGAACATAATTAGGTTAATTACTGAATATTACGCAGTTTATGTTACGTTTTTTTACGAACACTATGTAGAAAATTCAAGAAACCACTTTGTGGACGCTGTTTTATGTCTATTGAAGTCACTCAAGAGAATTTGCCGTTCAAGTTACCGCTTTAAATTAAGACATAATTTGCGTAATATCTTGTTAATTTCTTTAGAATTGGCAACATTCAAAATTGTTGGAAAAATTCACTTTTTTTTGTTTAACTGTTTTTTGAAGGTATTATTTAAAAATAATATGTAAATATCACATATTATTATAACCATTTATGGTATAGGTTTTAGCATATATTTGGTTTGTTTTTTTACAAAAAAACGAAAACTTATTAATGTCGTTCAAACTCAAAGTTGAAGTCATAAGACGTTTTAAATGATTCGCGTCACATTAAGAAACACATTGTCTGGTTGCTGCTTCTCCGAAAATAAGAAACATATTGTTATATTAACGTACAGAAACAATTTTGGTTTTAAATACAATTTAAATAACCCACGGTGAAATAATTTTGTCAACCAACCCGTGAATCATGTCAATTAGTCAAGCATTAGTTAGTACTATGTTGTCACTTTTTTGGATGATGTATGGCTGATTTTTAATCAGAAAAAATGTTCATAAAAATGTTTCATGTTCAATGTTAACAATGTTCACTAGTTTATTTGTAGTTTATTCGTTAAACAATATCCATTTACAATAGTTTTGATTGATTGCGCGGTTGGCTCTTGGTGAAACATAGTAACAATGATAATAATTAAAACACTTGGTATTTGTTTCACAATATATTCAAGATATTCTCTAACATGTTTCGGCCTCGCGACCATTCTCAAAGAGAGTTATGTATAAACTAAACTAAAGTTTCAAAGTGCTGTCTAATGGAAGTCGGTTTTTTCATCTCGTTAAATTTATTACACTATCAATAATTGGAGTATTTCCGAAGTCTAGCTGGGTGTTTGTTAGGTTTTTGCCGTCGTATATGGCTTCTTTAATTTCGAAAATTTCCAGGTAGTTTAACAGCCTGCTTTTATTGCAGCTATGTATTAATTTGGTATTATTAATGTTAAAAAAATCGTTCTGGTCTATACAATATTCGGCAAAGCCCGTCTTTCTCTGATTATGTAAAATTGAATATTTATGTTCTTTTAGCCTATCATTGAGCGATCGGCCCGTTTGGCCTATATAAATAGCGTCACCCATATTACATTTAATTTCGTATACTCCAGATTTGTCACAAAATTTTGCTCTTTCTTTGTTATTGTTTAACATCGATGCAAGATTATTCTTATTAACAGAGATAATATTAATATTTTCGTTCTTTAACTGATTTGTGATTCTTGAACTTAATTTGTGAATATAGTTTATAGCATGCCAATTTTTAGAATCTTTTTCGGGTGTTGCGGCATAAAAATGTTTGGTGTTTTTCTTAATCTTGTTTTTTATCATTTTATCTATGATGCTTGGCTGATATCCATTATTCCTTGCGATATTTTTGATAATATTAAGTTCTTTTTCATAGCTGTCTTTTTTAAGTGGAATCGTTAGAAGTCTGTGGGTCATACTATGAAAAGTGGACATTTTTACATTCCATGACTGATTTGAACTTGCGTGAATAATTGTATCGGTATACGTGGGTTTTCTAAATATATAAAATAAAAAAGACAGCTATGAAAAAGAACTTAATATTATCAAAAATATCGCAAGGAATAAAAATTGGCATGCTATAAACTATATTCACAAATTAAGTTCAAGAATCACAAATCAGTTAAAGAAAGAAAATATTAATATTATCTCTGTTAATAAGAATAATCTTGCATCGATGTTAAACAATAACAAAGAAAGAGCAAAATTTTGTGACAAATCTGGAGTATACGAAATTAAATGTAATATGTGTGACGCTATTTATATAGGCCAAATGGGCCGATCGCTCAATGATAGGCTAAAAGAACATAAATATTCAATTTTACACAATCAGAGAAAGACGGGCTTTGCCGAACATTGTATAGACCAGAACCATTTTTTTAACATAAATAATACCAAATTAATACATAGCTGCAATAAAAGCAGGCTGTTAAACTACCTGGAAATTTTCGAAATTAAAAAAGCCATATACGACGGCAAAAACCTAACAAACACCCAGCTAGACTTCGGAAATACTCCAATTATTGATAGTGTAATAAATTTAACGAGATGAAAAAACCGACTTCCATTAGACAGCACTTTGAAACTTTAGTTTAGTTTATACATAACTCTCTTTGAGAATGGTCGCGAGGCCGAAACATGTTAGAGAATATCTTGAATATATTGTGAAACAAATACCAAGTGTTTTAATTATTATCAATATCCATTTATTTGGATTATATTATTATCTAATTGTAATTCTTATCGTAGCTTTTCGATTGGCGATTTAACAATTTTACATTTTTTTTTCGCGGAATCCCTTAGAGTTATACCGTTAGGGTAAGGAACTTTTTTCTTTCAAATGATGTGAAGAATATTTATAGAATAAAAGCACAAGTGAAATTAATTACATCATGTCAAACGAAAAATCATTATTTTGCAATTGTATTGTTCTTAAGTATTTTAATATTTGAAGTGATCACCAAATACATGAGCATAGTTTAGGATAAAATGTCAAATAGAGCACAAAATAATGGTAAGATCAAAGAAAGTCAAGAAGGGAAAGGGATTGTGGGAGGCTGCTGCAGAGGGAGAACGATTTTGAGATTGCTTTGTCGAAGCGCTTTGCGGTCTTACAAGATCCGAAAGAGATGGAAGTAACAGATCAGAATTAGAAAATTGTCAACCACATGCTTGAAACTGCTGCTTTAATAGTATCAGAAGAAAAATTCTTCAAAATATTAAAATCTCCAATGAGACCATTGGATTAATGACAAAACGATGGACAATGAGAAATGCAGGAAGTCCTTTTGGCACGGACGAGTATGTTGAGCTTTGCAAAACTATAAGAAAATGTATTAGCGAAGGAGACGCGTCGTTTCAACATGCGGTTAGTGCAAAAAACTCTGGACGAAAACAGGCGAATTAACAAAGACGAACAGAAGCTGAGAAAGAAATGGACGCAAATGTTTGCCTTAATGCGTGAGGATGGCACAGTGGGCAGGCGCGTATAGAAATATTAGAAGTTGTTAGAAAATGTTATTAGTTATATGATGATCATAAACAGGCAAAGGCAGCAATGTCCATGAAAGAAGAGATGCCAGATATTCAAGTGGGCGAAGTGATAAAGGCTATAAAATTAATGAAAAATGGCAAGGCTTCAAGAAGGGACAGTATAACTGTAAAAATGCTAAAAACTGCTGGTCAGACTTTACATAAAATACTGGCAAAACTATACTCAAAATGCATCAGAGAAGAAAAAGTACCCAGCTTATGAAAATATAGAGAAATTATCCTTTTACATAAAAAGAGGATTCAGGAAAATCTAAAGAACTGCCGTCCAATCGGTAATGTAGAAAGTTTTCACCAATATGATATTTAAAAGAATATTAAAAAACTGAATGACGCACAATCAAGAAAGCCAGAAGGGTTCACAAGTCTATTCAGTACAAAGGATCACATCAAGTTTGTACAACAAGGGTTTAGTCTGGAAAAGCACAACGAATGTACCATGTCACTGCGCTTGTCTATTATCGACTATAAAAAAGTAATTGACTCAATCTCAAAGCAGGCCATAATAGATGCATGTATTCTGTAATCTGGAAAGACACATAGAAGGGCTGCAAAGGGCTGAGAGAATTACTTGGCTTGAAAATAAACCTAAAAAAGCGTCTGGTTATGTTTAACAAATTTGCAGACGACAGAATAATTTTTCATTTAAGAAGGGATAGGGAGGTGGTAGGCCATTATATATTGGATATAGGATTTCAATGTAAGGAAATGCCGCCACGGAGGTGGAATGACATGTGGCTGACAGGCATTTGGTAGACTCAACGTGGTGTTTAAGAACAAAATCCCACTTGGTCTCAAAAGAAAAGTCGTTAATCAGTGTGTCCTGCCCATTATGGCATACACAAGCAAGAGAACATTTGGATATACACATTGCAATCATTTCAAAAAATTCTGGAAGCATAGAGGAGAATAGAAAGATGTATTGTAAGATAGGACACAAAGCTCTGCACATGGATTAAAGTTTAAATTAAAGTTCCTACCTCATTGGAAGAGTGAAGGAATTGAAATGGAGGTGGGCAGACCATATAGCGAAGCGATGGGACGACAGGTGGACCAAGGCAATCCTGGAGTAGATACTGTTTGATCCCAAATGGCCACGAAGAAGGTCGAATGCATGATCGACTGATGACATTGTTAAGTACTATGCCAACAGGTGGACCCTGATGGCATAGAAATGCTCAGGACCGTGAGAGTTGAAAGCATGTGGAAGAAGCCTTTATTCTGCAGCTGATAGACTTAGACAGAATATTTTCACGGATGGTAGACAATGTTTCAAAATTATTCCGGGTGTCGATCCGTTCATTCTGTGAAGAATCACGACGTTTCGCCAATATATATATATATATATATATATATATATATATATATATATATATATATATATATATATATATATATATATATATATATGTATATATGCGCAGTGTCAGATTTCTTTGGACTGCGTCCCGAGACAACAGTAGTTGAGTGTCATCATACACCCAATTGGGTTCCACAATCTTAGGTGGAACACATGACAACCTGCGTCTCCGCCTTAATGGGCATTTCTGTTGGTTGCTTGATTGGAGACGAGTCCCACCCATCTCTTCAACTGGAGAGCATATGTTTTGTCTCTTGATGTTTAGACTCTTCAGGGTACCGACATATGTTCCCCCATCAAGAATAGGGAGACCCTATCCACAGCCAACAACCAAAGCTTTCGCCGACTTCCCGTCGGATAGTGTGTATATGCAGTGTCAAATTTCTTTGGACTGTTTCCAACGAGGCAACAGTAGTTGAGTGTCATACACCCAACTGGTGGTTTCCATAATCTCATGTGGAACACAGGTTGCTGTATGTTCCACATGAGATTGTGGAACCTAGCGGTTGGGTGTACTTGACACTCAACTAGTGTTGTCTGTTGGACGTTGTCCAAAGAAATCTAACATTACATATATACGCCATCCGACGGGAAGTCGGAGATAGTATAGGTTGCTGACTGTGCATGGGGTCTCCCTATTCTTGACGGGAAAGCATGTGTCGGTACCCTGACGAGCCTGAACATTGAGAGGCGAAACATGTGCCCTCCAATTGTAGGGATGGGTGGGACTCATTCCCGGTCAAGCACCTAACAAAAATGTTCATATATATATAGAACATTTATATATATATATATATATATATATATATATATATATATATATATATATATATATATATATATATATATATATATATCTATATATATATATATATATATATATATATATATATATATATATATATATATATATATATATATATATATATATATATATGTATATATATTCGGTCAATTATTAATAACTCATGTAATCACTTTTACAAACAATACAAATTCATATTCAAAAACCTACCAACTATATCTTATTGAAAAATTAATTTCCTAAATTTTTATAAATGTAATATGTCATTCGATGTCTAATCTTCAGTGGACAGATTTTAGAATTTGACATATTTTACCAATTTGTTACCTTTATATTTTTTGTTTTTTTCTTTTCTTTTTTTGAATTTTTCACTTGTAATGGTATTAGATGCAAAAACAATATTAATGCAAATTTAATATTTAATCATCATTAAATATTATTGTATATAATGACATCTCATTATGCACACAACTTAAACTATTCTTTTTTTATATTGTTTTTCAAAATCTAAAATTTTTATGTTATTTAAATTAAAGTTGTGGTCATTATGTAAGCTATGTTTTGAAAGGGCAGTTACTTTTGGTTCGAGGTTTCTAATGCTTTTTTATCTTTTTATCTTTTTTAAGTATTGTTCAGTTTGGTCAATATATGAGCTTAGGCAATGTAAACAATCGATTTTGTAAATTAAATTTGTTTGTTACATTTTGGGTGTTTGTGGTTTTAATTTTGTAAATATTTGTTTAGTGTTATTATTGGGTATTTCTGCTATGTTTATATTATATGGTTTAAGAACTTTATTATATATTATTTATTTATGGTATGCATATTAAAGGCTCATGGGAATTTTATAATAAAATAAAAAACAAAAAAAATACCAGAAAATCATATAATTATATCATATTATTAATCATATAATTATATATATATATATATATATATATATATATATATATATATATATATATATATATATATATATATATATATATATATATATATCATCATCATCAACCCGTATCAATCCACTGTAGGATGAAGGCCTCTTCAGCATGCTTCCAACTCTCGTGGTCCTGAACTCTCCTCTGCCATTCTTGTCCAATATACTTAATAATGTCATCAGTCCATCGTGTTTTCGGTCTTCCCTATTCAGTCCAGGACCACCCTGGTCCATCTTTAGTCCCACCGCCTCGCTACATGGCCTGCCCACTTCCATTTCAATTGCTTTATTCTTCCAATGATGTCACTCACTTTCGTTTGCTTTCTGATTCATGTGCAGGTCTTTCTATCCCGTCTAGTAATGCCAAACATACATCTTTCCATTCCCCTCTGTGTTTTTGAACTGACTGTGATGTGAGCGTCCACGTCTCACTTCCGTATGTCATAACGGGCAGGACACACTGATCAAAGACTTTTCTTTTCAGGCAAAGTGGTAGTTTGCTCTTAAACACTATGTTGAGCCTGCCAAATGCCTGCCAGCCACATTTAACGCGTCGTTCCACCTCCCGGACGGTATCTCTTTCCATTGAAACCCTCTGCCCAACATATATATAGTGATCCACAACTTCCAAATCCATTCCCAAAATAGAAATTCTTTTGTCCTCAGCAAATTTATTGAACATGACCTGACTCTTCTTCTGGTTCTGCCCTTTGCAACTCTTGTACGTGTCTTTGCAGCTCGTCTGGCTCTTGTGAAAGAAGAACGATATCATTTGCGAATCTAAGATGATTTAAGTATGCACCATTAATCCTTATTCCATCCTGTTCCCACACTTCTTCCAGGCAGGCTGAGAAAAGAATAGGCGATATTGCGTCACCCTGTCATACGCCCCGCTCTACATTTATTCCAACCTCAAGATCATCGAGGTGGACTGTCGCAGTAGCTTCATCATATATCGATCCTAGTAGATTTACATAGGCTTTCTCTACACCTTAATTAAGCAATTAACCATTATAGCCCGTTTTGAGATTGAATCAAATGCTTTTTCATAATCGATAAAAGCCAAGCACAGTGGCATAGTGTATTCGTTGTGTCTTTCTATGACCTGCTGTAGGACCTGGATGTGATCCATTGTACTGAATCCACTTCTGAATCCTGCTTGCTCCCTTGGTTGTGCGTCATTAAGTTTTTTTAGTATTCTTTTGGATATTATCTTGGTGAAAACTTTGTACACCACTGACAGGAGGCTTATTGGACGGTAGTTCTTTAAATCTTCCCGTGCTCCTTTCTTATGTAAAAGCATCACTTCTGCATTTTTCCATAAGCTGGGTAATTCTTGTTGTTTGGGACATTTTGAATATAATTTTGCTAGTGTTTTATGTAGTCTGACCACCAGCTTTTAACATCTCCACAGTTATACTATCCTTTCCTGAAGCCTTGCCATTTTTCATCGAGTCTATAGCCTTTGTCACTTCCTCCACCAAGATATCCGGGACTTGTTCTTCAGTGGGCATTGCTGTTCTTGCTTGATTCTGGTCCTCATATAACTTTGAATAAAATCTTCGGACAACCTCTAACATTTACGTTCATTCGCTGCATATTGTACCATCCTCACGCATTAAGGAAAACATTCGTGTCGTTTTCTTTCTTATCTTCTGCTTAGCTTTGTTAATTCCTGTTTTCTTTGTCTGAGTCTTTTGTACAAACTGCATGTTGAATCGGCGCGTTTCCTCTCGAATACGTTTTCTTATAGTTTTGCAAAGCTTAGCGTACTCGACCCTGCCAAAAGGGCTGTCTGCATTCTTTATTGTCCGGCGCTTTTTCATTAAATTAATGGTCTCATTAGAAATTTTTGACTTTTTGAAACAATTATCTTCTGGTGCTATTGAAGCTGCCGTTTTAAGCACATTGTTGGTGATTTCTTCATATTGGTCTGTAATTTCCATCTCCTCCGGGTCTTGTAATACCGCAAAGCGATTCGACAGAGCAATTTTAAAATCTCTGCGCCTCTCCAGCAGCTTCCCAGAATCCACTCTGCCCCTTTTTGATCTTATCATTCTTTCGCGCTCTTTTCGGCAGTTTATCCTAATTTTTGCTCGCACCATTCGGTGGTCACTTCCCACATTAAAGTGGTTAAGGACAGTACAATTGCAAAATATTGCTTTATCGTTTGACATGATTTTTTTTTTTATTATTCACGTATGGGCCCTGGTGGACCACGCGAAATACAATTAGAGTACGCGAATTACAAATAATTTCATTCTTTTGCTATGAGCTTTTTTCCTTTCGTCAGACCAAGTTGTTCCAGTCTTCCTACATTTTTCCCTTTGGCCAACCTCCCAAATGATAAGCTTATATCTGAAACAGCCTCTATCCTGAATTTCACATTGTGTAATAATTGCTGATCTTAGATCCTCTTTAATTGCAGCAATCCATTTAAGTATTTCTACTTTAGCTCTACTCCTAATTTCATAAAATTCGACTATTTGTCTAGTTAATCTACTCGGATTCATCCGTTTTATGTGTCCGTAAAACCTAAGTTTTCTTTTTCTCATATCGCTATGTATATCAGTGTATTGTTTGATTTCTTGGTTATATATATATATATATATATATATATATATATATATATATATATATATATATATATATATATATATATATATATATATATATGCAGTTTTAGAATTCTTGGGACCACGTCCAACGACACAACAGTGCAGAATCTCATCAGACACCCAACTGCTGGATTCCACAATCTCATGTGGAACACACAACCTGCGTCTTCGCCTAAATGAGCATTTTGTCGATTGTTTTGCTGGGGACGGAAAATGAAATTGCTCATTTACCGGAGACGCGATATATATATATATATATATATATATATATATATATATATATATATATATATATATATATATATATGAAAAAAAAGCAATAAACCTATGTGGTAGTTTAAGAAAATTGGTAATTTCATGTTAATCATTATCAATTCGTTGGGTCGGTTGTGCACATTTACAGATCATGTCAGTATTGAGGAGAAACTATCGAGCTATAATTTTGTGCAAATATTTACCTGATAATATCCTGGTGTATTATGATGCATTCCCTTTGCACAATTCTAAATGAATGATCATTGTCACATTTAAACATATTCCCGATCTCTTCGGATTTTTTGTTGAAGTTTGATATAAAATATTTTAAGATATCTATCTGACAAAAAGCGAAGATGGTGAATCTACAAAGTAAAGGATTTTATCTTTTGATAAAATATTTATAGATATATTACATTGACGTGAGTAGAAGAGCACTTTTGCTATTAAATTTTTTATTATATTTGTCTTTTATAAAGTCTGCGCGTAAAAAGGTTTTTACTTCTAGTAAAATATCGAAAAATAGGTATATTCAAAGCATAATTTATGTAAAATTGCATAACATATAATGTTGGTATGGTTAACACATTTCAAAATATAAAAAAAATCTTGTTTTAGAAGTAATATTAGGTTGATGTAAAACTTTGTTTCGTTTTTGGCGTTAGATGGTATTGCATCGCAAAACCAAAGCGATATCTACTTGATACGTATAAAGTTTTGTGATTTGATAGTAGGATTTTCAGCAAGTATTTGGAAAAAAAATGTTATTTGGTTGTGTATATTTAATTTTATTAAGGATTAAAAAATGCCTGAATGCAAGGATCATTTTCGACATTTGATTATGCTTTATGCTATTTTTTTTTATTCGACATATAATCTTACTAATGTTATAAATGTAAAAGTATGTTTGTTTGTATGTTTGTCCTTCAATTACACTTTACCGGATGGGAGGATTTTAATGAAATTTGGCACAGAATTTCCGGCGTGGACTTTGATACGTGCATACAGGTCGTTTTTAAAGTTGTCATTTATTTTAACAGGTTGTAGAACTCTTAGAAAGAAGTAATTTTACTAAAAATTATTTATATAGAAGTTGCAAAATAAAGAAGTTATTAACAGTTACAAAATTTGAACATTTTTGAAATTCTCCACCACTGCGTTGTACAATTGACAAACAGAAATCAATTTAGCATAAATTATTTCTATAAAAGTTCCAGAATAACAAAAACAAATGCTACAAAAATTGTTCAAAATTGTCACTATTTGTTCGGTTAGCATAAAATCTTGCTCCGGGTATCCACGCGTTAAAAATAATATCCCTGTGTTCACAAATAACATCTCAAGAATTTTCGATGCGCTGTTGTAGTTCTCCCGAATTATTCATTTCTTTATCGTGATAAACTAACTTTCTTAAATATCCCCACAGAAAGAAATTTCAGGGCGTTAAATCTGGGGAGCGTGCAGGCCAAGAAATGGGTCTATTGCGCCCTATCAATCTGTTAGGAAATTCTTTATTTAAATGTTCCTGAACTTCTCGTCTAAAATGTCGCGGAACTCCATCACGTAGAAACCATATATTCTGTCTAACATTCATCTTGTAATAATTATAGTAGATTATTTCAAAGATCGTTCTAAATTATTTTATCCTATCAGTTGACCTGAAAAAAGAAAGGTCCAACATCTATTAGAAATCTATGCAGAAAATGCCTTTTTTTTACAGCATGCGAATTTTCTGCTGTCCAAACATCGTTGTTGTGGAAATCACTTACTACATTTTTTGTAAATGTGACTTCGATGGTAGCCAAAATAAATTTGGTAAAATTTTCATTTTTGTTGTACTGATGTAAAAGCAACTGACAAAATTCAACTCTTCTAGGATAGTCTTCGGATTGTAACGCTTGTACCGGTTGATAATGATAGGGATAAAAGTGTTCCTGTCGTATAGTCTGCCACACTTTACTATGACCAACTTCAACTTGGCCTACTACAGAGCTGGTTCTGGTTGGCTCGTTTTCGACCATTTCTAAAATTTCTTCTTTAATCCCTACCATTTCGTGTGAAAGAGGTCTTCCAGCGTGATCCACTCGTTGTGCCTTTAAGTACCCTGTGTCGTGAAGTCTTGTAACTACATTTACAAACATTCGCGGAGCCAGATGATTTCTTAAAGGAAACCTTTCCACGTACAAGCGACATGCTGGGGCTGTATTTTGTTGGCACTCCCGTTAGTTAATATTATGTCCACTAGTTTTCATAAACGTGTGGCATTTTAATCGCAGAAAGTACCCAAAAGTTAAACACGCACTATTGAGGAATTATTACCATTGGTTAAATCGAACATCGCACTCAGAAGAAATATCGTACAAGAATACAAAAAACTAGTCATACCGAGTATCAGCTGTAAACAAATACTTTATGTGTTTATATCGCAGTGATCGAGAATATTCAAAAGTCAGGTCTATTTTCAAATTTTCTAACTGTTAATAATTTATTTATTTTGCAACTTTTATATAAATGATTTTTGGAAAAATTACTTCTTTTTACGAGTTCTAAAATCTGTTAAAATAAATGACTCAACTTTGAAAATCATTATTAAAACTATTCTTATTCAAAAATTTATTACTAAAGTTTATAATTTATTACTAAATTTTATAATTAAAGTTATTATAATTTACGGTTAAGCGGTTACCAGTTAAACGGACGAGAAACAGCTAGTGCTTTATCTTTCGAAAACCCAAGAATACTTCGCCGATACAAAAGAAGATATATGCTGTGTACGGTAAGGGTGCTGTTGATGATTCCACATACTGTAAGTGCTTCAGAAGATTTCGTAGAGACAAATAATCTTTAGCGATGCCCCATTTTCTGGACGATCGATCGAAGTTGATGCGAATGAAATAGTACTGCCAATTGAAAGTGATCGGCTTCAACACTTCAAAAAATCAGAAACATTCTTGGAATTAATCAGTCGACAGTGTCAACGTGATTACGTCAACTTAAAATGATCACTCTAGTTCTAAGATCAACGGCATTGCATTCCATCGAGGTAATGCTTGACCACACGAGTGTTTGCCTAGTCAAATCAAACTTTTACAACTTGACTGGGATGTTTTGGTTCATCCGCCATAATCTTACTATCTTGTGCTCTCCGCTTATCTTTTATTTAGATCGCTTGAAAATAGCTTACATAGCAAAAACTTTATTTCCTTGGAACAGTTGGAAAATCATCTGGACCAGTTTTTTATTCAGAAGCATTAGAACATCTATGAATGCGGGATTAAGCAGCTATCGCAGAAATAAAGAACGTTCATCAAATAAAACGGCATATACTATATTGATTAAATGCAATTTCTAGTGAATAAAAATTCTTTCTTCATTTTTTTTTTTAAAGAAATGGAATGAACTTTTACATCAACCCAATACTAGTTACCACTGAGTTAAAATTTATTGAATTCGATGTGCTTAACGTTATGTTATCCGTGGTGTGCAATATTATTTTATTCGATTTATAATAATTGTCGAGTGGTGTAAAATTTATCAGTTCTTTCATAACCCTCTATAACAATCTAAGCTGAAGCAATATTTTAATATTAAGTCCTGTTGCATTCGTCCTTTTATTCGTGAAAGAAAGAAACGTCAATTATAAGATTTTACTAATTCAATACTTACTCAACGTTGTTAGGAACAGTTACAATTGTCAAGATCAGAGAAGCAATAATATGTGAAAACTACAAATGGGCATCTTTACTGGGGTCTACAATTCACAGCTGACATTTATATGAACCCACTAAATAGTAGCCTTTTAAAAAATAAGAGATCGCTGATTGTGGAGGCTTACGCGTGACTTGTTTCAGTACGCAGCTGAATCCAGGGGGGTTAACGTGGACGAGTAGACGGAAACATCGCCTTCGGTTTAGTTGTGTTGAACAAAAGCCGGCCAAAATTAGGAATTTATATTATTATATTTTTGTATGCCACTTCAAAAAATGTCACAAAGTATTTTTTATCACATTACGATGTATTTTTCGCATGCTATTATGCGAAGTAGTATTCTTGGTGTTAACTTTTCATAAAATAGGGAGACTATTGGATATTGCTACTTCTACCTGTGGCACAATAATAGTAGTTACAAAGGAATACTAATATATATTATAATTAATTAAATACCCGATAATATTATTAGACCAAATGGTAAATGATTTTTTAAGAACCAAGGAATTGTATTTACTTATTTAATTACCCAAAACACATTAAATCTCCAGTAACAAAGTAGGTTGCCAAGAAACCACCAGTACCAGTAGACCAAAAGAAGGCAGCCATGTGTTGATCATGTTGATCAAAGGGACTGAGAATCATCATTGGAACTTGCTTCACTTCTATGGTTTCGTTGCCATGCAGTATGAATTCTTTAGCTGAAATAAAATATTTTTTGAATTACATAAACACAAGGATATTCATAAGTTAATGTTTTTTCATGGAGCATTTTCAAACAGTTGCAGAGCGTAATAATTCATAAACAAAAAGAATCGTAAATCGTAATCGTAAAAGACATTGTATTTACATTGGAAACAAATGTATTTGTTTATTAATAAAATAAAACCTTAGGTATTATCAGTCAGCACATCACTCACGTCGGTTCAAAATGTCTGATATTTTAGCTTCATATACAAAATACGGGAATGTGTGCTATTTTAGTTCTGCCCTCTATTTTATCTTTTTGGCTTACTGTATACTTAAGGTCGCCATTCTCGATGCACTATGTTATATAAGTAAAGACGAACACAATTCAAAGAATTGCAGAATCTTTGGTGGTCGATGTTGATGGTTGTCGATGACTAACGCTAACGCTGATATGGCGCTAGCTGGAAATCATTTAAACATAAATGGCGTTTTGAAAGGTACTGTCGTAGCAACAAAATGACATAAGAGATTAAACTGTGAACTGACCTGTCTTTCTAGCGCCATCTCTTAAAACAAGCCGGTCGCGTTGGTGCGGCGGTAAGAGCGCCTGCTTTGCCGAATCCGCGCTGGAGCGATAGCTGGTTCGATTCCAGCGCTCGGATGGTTATTTTTCTTTCTTCTGTCCGTTTATCTTTCCTAAATGTTTGTGATTGTTTCTAGGCAAGAGTGTAAAATCCGACTACGAATTACCCCTCAGTTACGCCAGTTAACGGCTGGGTAAGGCCGGATGCCTTCTGAGAAGTGTTCTACGTTGGTTACTCGCCAGTCGGTACGTTTGCGTAAGTCAAAGTCAACTCTTCTCTGATCATTCTGGACATCAACCACTCAGTAACTCTAGGGAGTTTAAGGTTGTACGCGCATTACGTAGGGAGTCGAAATAAAATCTATTTTTTTTACTTTTAAAAGTAAAAAAATAATGTGTAAATTAATAAATTTAATTTAGGGCTGGCTTTAATTCAATTTATGGCGGTTCCGTAATGGCATGGGGCTGCATGTTTGCCGAAGGTCCTGGTAACTTTTACATTTACATTTTATTCAAGGGATTATGAAACAAAATGTTTATCTTAAAATCTTAAGACAAAACCTGAAACAAAGTGCTTAAAAATTGGGAATAGAAGAACGATTTATTTTTTACCAAGACAAAATCCCAAGCACAAAGCGGTGAAAATTAAGACCTGGTTGTTATATAACTGTCTCAGTTATGGGAACTCCTCCATAAAGTCCCGACCTAAATGTGATTGAATATTTATGATACCATTTAAAGGTTGCAATTAGAAGTGACCAAATTCTAATATTGAGAAATTAAAACTGACTTTTCAGGTAGAGTGGATAAAACTAGCACCTGAATATTGTTAAAAGTTAGTTGAATCTATGCGTCGCCCTTTGAAAGATGTAATTAGTAATAAAAGATTGCCACCCAAATATTACTTTCTACTTTTTGAATAGTTTTTTAGATGTATGTATCATATAAATGTATGTATATATAGATATGTCATAGTGTATGAGTTTCATTTTGACTATCAAAAAATATAAACGTTTAATGTTTGCTCTACAAAAATATTTTCACTCATTTTTCCTTTTAATAGCATTTTATCTATAACTATTCTTCCTGAGATATATAAAGAAAAATTTTAACAGATAGTTATTTGAAAAAAAATATGTTTTTGAAAAATTTTCAGGTGTACGGGTTTGAATTTGATATATTGTATATCGAATGACAGTTGGAAGTTTTTTTCAGAATAGTTAAAACATTTACTGTTAAATAACACAAACGTTCACTTACGTCTAAATACAGAAGATGAAGCATAACAGGCGACAACAATTACTATTCCAACAAAATACCAACCGGACAACGATCGAAAAGCTCTTATGTTTCTTCTGTATAAAGCTAAGATGTGCCGATCATTACTATTGTAAACGTTCTCTTCGAATTCTATCATTCTTTTTAATAGCCAACCTCCTTTTTTACCTAAAAATGCGGTTTTATAACGAATTACATATACATGGAGTCAGGAGTAATACTTTCGTAAATTTAAACAGTTATTATTATTATTAAATGATTCTTGATACCATTAAAACCAATTCTATACAACAAGAAAAAAACCTAAGGGTTCCTGAGAAAAAAATTACAAAGTTAGTAAATCAATCGAAAAGCTATGATAATATTTTAAGCAAGTATGTGAAAAAGCATATTTGTAAATATTAATTTGTTATTACTTAATGAATAAACTGCAAACAAACTAACAAATATTGTAAAATATCTTTTTTTTATTAACCACCTCAGGCCCAGGCAAATTTTAGCTTTTTTTTTTATTCGTCAACTTTTTCTGTCCCAATGCATCATAAGAAAGCCACAAAAAATTGTAAAAACAATTCCGCCACCACAGGACTTGGTGGAGGGGGGGGGGGGGGGCAAGTGCCCCACAGTGGACATTGGGCTAGAAGATACCCAAAATTTACCAGGTATTTTTGTGGGTAAAAAGTATCATTTTCATTACTGCTAAAGTTGTATTTTTAAAAAATAATAACATATATACATATTTATAATTTATGATACAATTCGAAACAATTTCTTTTGGGTTATAGACATAAATAAATTTTGCACGAGTTGCATCTAATAGGCGCTTTGTTGGATGAACACCCAGGAAGCCTGCATATGTTTTTTGTTACAGGATGCGGAAATTCAGGGAGATGCAGGCTTTGCTGTATTCTTTGGGCATCAGGTGGGTGTGGTCTAGGAGTTCTTGGTTTTTTTTTGCTGGCTCTACCAGCTCCGCCTCTTCCGGGACGTAATCAGAATCTTCTTCAGATTTTGAGTAACGTTGCACGGGTCCATGCCTCAGGTATCCGGTATCCGAGGTTATCCAAAATATCGTTTTTGGGAGTTCCCATGGCAACCTGATCCGCGCGGTACTCAATCCAAGCTGCTGCTATTGCAAAATCAACAAGGTGCATTATGGTTCTCGCTGTCCATTTATGAGTTCTTGCAGATATCCGGCAAAAACTTATAACACGATCCAGAAAATCTACACCGCCCATGTTGACATTGTAAGTTTTTACAGCAAACGGGCGAGGAACCTGGATTCGCTGAGCCTCCTTTTTGCTCTAACAAGAGCACTGGTTTACTGGCTCGCATCCGTACTGGTTTGACATCAGTACGACAGGCTTATTGTCCATCCATTTTATGGCGGCTTGCTGCCCGTCACCGCTGACTACCTGCTCAATTTGTCCTCTTGCTTCCCTTTTTATTTGTTTATCATCCTTCAACAATGCATTGGCAGCTTTTGGCACGCGGCTGCTTTGTATTGTGCCAGTCCCTTGACAGCTGTTATCGGAAAACATGAGATCCAATAACAGTGGAGAAGTGAAATACCTATCCATAAAAACAGATGATCCTTCAGGAACTGTCTCTAGTAATTTCATTACCGCCTTGCCCCCACTGTCTAATCTTTTAGTGTAGGTGCTGGTGGTGATGGGGTCACCCTTTCCCTGGTAAAAAATAAATCTAATGGGATACCATTTGCTCCTGCAGATACAAAAAACTTTATTCCACAACGATTTGGTTTGTTTCTGATTATCTGCCTTGCTGGCATTTCTACTCAGAACGAGACCATTTGCTCATCGATACAGACTATTAAGAGAGGCTCAACTTTCCGAAATTTATTGGCCTTTTTTTGTTCTTCGGTAATGTCACTGTCGTCAAGTAATTTTATATGGCTTCTAATTGCCTTGTACCTTTCCCGAGGCATTACCCCAGGCCCTCTTGGTTTATCCTTCGGTCCCAATACAATCTCATTCTGTGGTAGCCTAGCTACGATATCATGATTGTCATAGCAAAAAATGTTTTCATTTCATCAGGCGTTGTCTTGGGTAGCTTACCCTTTTCAAATAGTACTTTCTGTTTGTGTACTCACAATATTGAAAATATCGTCCGGAAGATATTTTCGGACATAATCATGAACAGGCAAATTTATTGCATAATTTATCGGCGGTTCGTGTTCAGGAGCTGGTGCTACAAAAAAAATCATTAGTTTTGGTTCAAGTTGTAGAAAAAGATTGGAAGTCTAAAGGAGTACTAGCTGCCACTAAGTCACTTTGCAAATCCAAGTCCACACCCAATATCTTCCTCTCCGCCTTCGTCTTCCTCATGGATACCCTCATTAGCCTCAGGCAAGTAATCCGGATCGCCGTTGTCATCATAAGATAAATCCATATCACTCACGTTCCCATCCAAAATATCCTCCACAAACTGCTCAAATCTCTCTGAATCTACAAAAAATATTTAGGTATGTTGAAAAAAAGAAAAATCACATATTTTGTGAAAATCAACAACATGTTAATTCATTCTACAATATAATGTTAATTTCAAATCAAAATATTAAATTATAATTCATTTTTGTCAGTAAAAAACATTACAATTCAAAATGTAAACAGAAAGTTCTAGAAAGAAACAACGTCTGCCTGTCAGCCCAATGTTCCCCACAGGGGACGTACAAATTTGTTATTGCTTTGCCAAATTATGATAACAGTTATAACAAGAACAAAAATATTCCTTCATTCTTTGATATTTTAGGTAAATAGTGCTTTCAAAAAATAAAATAAAATATAAAGATTTGTACAAAAAAATATACTTACAAATAGAAATCCATTCAGAACAATTACGTCTAGGAGTCGCCATTTTGATATCAACACTAGAACTGATAACAACGAGGTGAGCCCACCATTCGTTCAGGACAAGTAAAGACATCTGTTGAGAGCTTTCAGAAGTAAAAAAGAGTGTTGCCAAGGTCTATAGGGAAGCAGCTGTAGCCAAGGTCTCAGAAAGAGATTTGTGTCCCCTACAGGGGATAGCGGGCCTGAGGAGGTTAAGAATCATTTTACCAGAAGTAATCGCAGTTTTGCCCAACAAGCTGAAGTTTCCCATGGAATTGTACATAAAAAGAGCAATTACCCTATCCTTATCACGAACAAAGAATATATGCACTCTTTCCTGCTAATTTTTTACATAGGCGATCATTTTTTAATGCTTTATTGGCTTAATATAAATGAATACAAGTTTTTTGTTAAATATTTTATCAGTCTACGAATCTTATTTGACGAGGAATGTGATGATGGACATTTCGAAAAGTTATTTTAATAAAATAATTACACTTATGTTTCTCAGTATGACGTAAATCGTCTAAAAGTGATATGAAAAATTAAAAAAAAATTGAAGTAATTTCAACTTTGATATTAACCCTGAATAATGTGTGTTTTCTTTTTTTATAATAAAACAAATTTAATTTATGCGGAAACGTACCGAGTAAATGATTTTAAAATGTCAAAAAAAGTGTCAAAAAAGTAAGGGTTCTCGTGAAAAAAAAATGTTTAATTGTTAAATTGTCAATCGAAAAGCTGTGATTAGAATTATCATTTTAAGCAAATATATGTAAAAACATATTTTGTAACCAATAAATGGTTATTATTTAATGAATAAATTACAAATATATTAATGAACATTGTTAATACTATGTTTTGAAAATTAAAAATCAGCAAGACATGAGCCAAAAAATGGAAGTACATTAGTCACATTTCAACATGGTCCTATTAGTTGAGTAGATAGTTTAATACTTGACTATTTCAGATAATCCCAAGCTTAACCAACGCAAAAAAGTTATCAGTAAATTAAACCATTTTTCTAACAAATTTTCTCCAAAGTAATTTGCAAGAAAAAGAAATGTAATTAGTAAGAAAAAAATACACATTTTATTGCTTATTGACCACTGTTCTGCTCATCCACGTCTTTTAAATTAAAAAACAACAAACATAATTTTTGGCGCTAAAATTTCAATCGGTTCTATAACCAATGGATCAATGTGATGCGCAGTTTGAAAAATTGATATCGATGGCTGTTTTTCATTAGTTAAAGTACATTCAAATGGTTTCAAAAGCAGGTTTCACAAAAAGCAATTTAGAACTGTTTTGAATACGCATGGCTCTCTCTGTAATGACGATGAGACATAGTCAAATAGTTTATTCAGTAGTTTAAGCTATTGATGAATGACGACATTCTGTCTCTGAATGTTTAGTTAAGTGAAAACAATGGTGGTCTATATATATATATATATATATATATATATATATATATATATATATATATATATATATATATATATATATATATATATATATATATGTATATTTGGTCATTGGTCATGCGCCAGCAAGTGTCTCCCAAGACCGGTTCCTGGCCTTAAACCATTATCAGCTTGGCTCAAGCTGAACGTCTGGAGAGCGGATGAAGGAACGACTAAAGCTATGAGCATATAAATCGACCATATTGGCACAACAAACGGCAGCAACAAACAAATTTTGCGAGACCGCTCGTGGCCCGTCTAACCTCGGGTAAGTATGTTAAAAAATAGCGAAGTGAGTTAAGAATATTAAAAACAAAGAAAATTCACCCTCGCTCCTCGTTGGTGCCTTATCACCAGGTCACCAGGCGTTCAGCTTGGGCCCAATATTAGCGAAATTAGTAAAATTAAACCTTAGACTTAATGGCAAATTGCAAGGAAATAATATTTGAGTGTCTGGAATACAAATCAAATTTTATTAGTAGAATTACAAATTCTAGTATTAGGTTTAGACCGCACTACCGTTTTTTTTCAGCGAGCGGTTAACCCCTAGAGACGCATACACTGCGAAACTGTCTGCGGTTTTTACAGTTTCCAGATGGATTTCACGAGAGCAGTATGTATTGTTGCTCAAATATTCTTGTGTAATATTGTAGTATTGTTGCGTGTAATATTGTAGTATTGTAGTATTGTTGATAAGTTTTATTAGTTACAAATTGTGGCGCGGTTTTTACCTGCGACCCATTTTGTAATATTTCATGGCATTAAAATCAGTCGAGGGGAAAAACCGCAAAAAACTGCAAGTGCGTCCGCTTGTATTAGTTTTCTTGACTCACAAAATCACCTAAGCCTAAGGTTTATGTTTATAAAAATAATATGTCAGTACATTTATTTTATATAGATATATACATGAAGAATACACAAATAATTGCTTTAAAGAATTCTTTGTATAAATCAACAGAATGGAGGGAATCAGTATCCGAGAAATAATACATTATTTTATCTTTGGGAATGTCAAGAAAATAGAGCATATTTAGAGAATGTTTAAGGAATTTAGGAATTCCATAATGCTCCTCGATGAGTTTATTACTCCTTCACTCCTTCAGCCCAATTGTCATTTCAAATTCCATAATGCTCCTCGATGAGTTTATTACTCCTTCACTCCTTCAGCCCAATTGTCATTTCAAATTGTTTCAATCATTATTTGGATGTTTTCTTCGGTACAGTTATCGATCGAGTTCATCGGGAATCATTTTCTTTTTCTTGCAATTTACTTTGGAGAAAATTTGTTAGAAACATGGTTAAATTTACTGGCATTAAGAAATTTACGAACAAATACAGGGTGCGTCAGAATGACCTCCACGATTTTAGTTGGACATAGCTGGTATCGGAGTGGGGCCACCGCAGTAGTGAGTGCGTCGAGGCACGGCTACACACATGCCGTTTCCAGTCTGCATCTTGACTTGGTTGGGAGTGCACCGCGCATTCGTCGTCGAGGAGTTCATTAGAAATTAGGCGGTTTGCGATATTAACCGCGATATTATTAAAAATAATTAATAAAGAAAACCATTGGTGTTTGGGTATCAAACTTCAGAGAGACAGGTACGGCATTAAAAAAGAAACCTCCTGCAGACCTAGAACCGTAACAGGACCGGAAAATGTGGCCGCTGTCAGAGCTTCGGTTGAGCAGTCACCCCGGCGATCTGCACGAAAACTCGCGGCAGCGCTGCAGTTATCTGACCGAAGTGTTCGCAGAATTCTACGCCGAGATCTCAAAATGCATCCTTACAAAATTGCAGTTACACAGGATTGCCTGAAACGGATTGGGAAACCCGTAGAACTTTGTGCCAACAGCTTCGAAACCTTCCTCGCGGAAACGTTTTGAACAGAATTTCCGTTACTGGGCAGAAAGTAATCCTCGAGAACTTCACCAACGCCCACTCCACAGCCCAAAGGTTTCAGTATGGTAAGCTGTTCACGAATTTGGAGTATGGGGTCCGTACTTTTTTGAAGAGAATGTCACTGCAACGGTGACTTCTGATCGCTATTGCCCATTATTGGAGAATTTTCTCCGGCCCAGATTGGCTGATCTTTATAATCAACATGGGCAAGAAAATGTGTGGTGCCAGCAAGATGGCGCAACAGCCCACACATCTCGTCATTCACTTGAAATTTTAAGGCAACTGTTTCCTGGACATGTAATCTCCTTGCGTGGCGACATTGGCTGGTCTCCTCTTTCTCCAGAATTGTCCCCGTGCGACTTCTTTCTGTGGGGCTATCTTAAGTCGAAGGTATACCAACGTTCTCCACAAATTTTGAATGTACTTAAGAAGGCGATAACCCAAAAAATTGCGACGATTCTCCCTGAAATGCTACGTCGTGTAATGGAAAGCTACCGAGAGAGGCTCAATCAATGTATCGATAATGAAGGCCGCTACTTGAGTGATGTCATGTTTAAAACATGTTAATTTAAAACTGCGTTGTACATACTTTTCAGAAATACATAGGTTTGTATTGCATCTTTGTTGGTTAGGTTTTTATTAGAGTTTCAAATGGGGGAGGTCTTTCTGCCGCGCCCTGTATAAATTTACTTTTCTCACTTTTGATCATATTTGCACACAAAACAACGGTCGGCGTTCGGCGTTAAAATAGCAGTCTCGTTGTTCTTGATGAGCGGATCCAATTTTGATTTAATCTAGTTAATAGAATTGTCCAAATTCACTCAAGGTAGCGTCTCCGTGGATCTTAATACCACTTCTATAGTGTCTGTTTCTAAATCTATACGACCAGCCCGAATTACAAGAAAATCCTACACGTTAAACCAGTTGCTAAATGATCTGCTTTTGCCTGAATAATGGGGCTACTTAATGGCTTATTTAGGCTGGCTTCTATGGTACGTACATCACTTTAGTAAAACCTTATCAATATTTTTTTGAATGGGTTTGTGAATTCTTTTGGTTCTTTTTGAAATCCTCTTGAGATATTAGAACAATGGGAACTATGAAATTTAAGAGCACAATTTAAAAACTAAGCAAAGACAATGAACATTAAAACAGAAGTTTAACAAATAAACTACATCAGGAATCACCTATAAATGTGGTTTAAGTCAGAAACTATAAAGCGCCAATACAATTTCCACGTAAGTCGTTTTCTTACTTTTGCTACAGTCAAAACAAAAGCAGCGGCGGCATTTATTATTAAAGTCAAAGGAGGCTTCCTAGGTTAGGTCAGCAATGCAACCAGCGATTATTTGAGAATGCGCTAAAATAAATTGTTGTTGCTATGTGGGGAACAGGGGTATTGCTATTTTATATTAGAAGTACGTAATAAGCTAGTACGTTGTAAAAACTAAAACATTATTGAAGCTTTCACAAACAACTGGCTTGTTTATTCGGTACATTATAAGCGGGACCGTGTTTTAGGGGAGTAAAAGTGTAAGACTTTTAAAAGCAGGCACAGTAATAACTGCATGTGATAACCCAGAAATTGGTATTTTATTGTAAAAAACAAATATTGACATAGTGTCCTGAAAGTAATAATACTCAAATCTCCTCCTTGACTTCGTCTGGAGATCCTATTTTCAATTACTCTTTCACACAATTCGTGTGGAATATGTTCAATGCTGGCCTGAATATTTTATTTAAGGTCAAGGATTGATCAGTTTATTCCTGAAAACTACAGATTTAACCTGACCCCATAAACCCATGATTGTGGTGTCCAGTTTGCCCTACCATTTCGCAAAGTAACGTGTTCCATACGCTTTTTGTAATAAACATTGTTTATATATACATTTATCAGTTCAAGTCGAAGATATTCTGTAAGCGAATTTATTTAGCATTCACTATTAGCAGTAACACGATTTCCACTCTAATTTTCAAAAAAATAAGATGTTATCACTCCTTCAGTCCAAAAACTGCAACAAGATGAGAGGATAACTTGAGGGTTTTCATCGACGCAAATCTTGCAGTTATTTTGGTGTCGTCTTCCAACTTCCAATTGCCCACTTCCTTCGTTAAGTGGGACAACATTTCAATTTCTACGCGCTCTTGAATCGTATATATTTCCATGGTAAATTTATATATTGTACTGAACACAGCATTCTATGAATGGTACTTACATTTGAAATAGTGTTGTCGGCTATTACATTTCAAAATTTTGACAGACTTATTGGAAAATTATATGAGGGGTTTATTTACGAATACGACCGAAGACTATTTTTTCAGAAATTGAGTTGAGTCCATATTCTTATAATTTTTTATCCAAGGAATCTAGTAGTGAAGTTAGTTTATTACAAAAGCGAATAAAAATAATTTTAAATGTGTTTTAAAATAACGTGTTATTATAATCACATATATTTCTTAGCATATTATTGCAATATCTGTTAAATCCAGAATAGCTAATCAAAAGGCAGCTCGTACGATCCTTCCATAATCCAATCATAATGTTTTGGCTATAACCTAATTTCTGTTTAACAAGTTTATTTTTGTTTACTGCTTACTTAGGATTTGCATTTATTTTGCCAGTTTATTTTTAAATATTAAATACATAATTCATTTAAAAAGAACAATTTATTTAAGTTTGTCTGTTTAATAAAGTTTATTTTATTAAATCGGTAAGTCATGGATGAAGAATCACTCGACATAAGTTTAGAAGAGACAACTCCTGAACTGGCACGAAAAAGAGTACAATAAATTATTGATTGATTTGTCCGTTACTTTGTGATAGTTCATTTTTTAAAAAGGAATAAAACAATTTTTTACTTACAAGCTATTTATAAAAGTGATAGATAACAAAGTAAAAAATTGTTTTATTCCTTTTTAAAGAGTACGACAGCCAGAGAAATGGCAAAGGAATATTTAAAAAAAAAGCTTGTGAAAGTTTCACAAATTTTATAGTTTATAATTTAATACCTACTAAATTTTTACTGCATAAAAATAAATACCTATTATTGGTTTATCTTTTCAGATATTCTGCAAAGGTAATGGCTACTATGCCAAGTTACCAGCATCGTGATAAATTGTGCTGTAGTTTGTTAGGAATAGCCGATGTAAAAAAAATCATGAAGCATTCTGTGATAACTTATCAAAAGTTCATCAAGATACATTCATATGTAAGTATGTAAAGAAAACTATGCCAATAAGACGTCGAAAAACAACAGAGCAGAAGACTATGACGTTAAATATTTTTATTAAAAATCAGATGGGAAACCATATTAGAGTTTGCTGTAAAACCTTTCTTGATGTTCTTTGCATTACCAAGCATAGGGTTGTAAGGAAGGAAATTTAGTCCCAGAGGAGAGTAGAGGGGAGCTGGAGAAAGGAAGCCACATATCAAGACAAAACAGTTTTAGCAAGAAATTTTATTAAACAATTACAAGATTTGGAGTCCCATTATTCTAAGGGTAAGATCAATAGAAAATACCTATCCAGCGAACTAAACATTGCGAAAATCTCGCGCATGTATAAGGATAGTGTTTCAGATGATTTGAAAACAAAAGAATCATACTTCCGTTTTATTTTTAACACAAGACTTCGACACCCGCCACAGATGAATGTAGCACTTGTCGAGAGCTGGAGCATTATATAGTTGGTAATTAAAATACATTTCAACGTAATGTAATAATAATAGGTTATATTTTTTTTCTTTTGAAAAACGGGCATTTTAAACAAATGTTGGTAACAAAAACGGCCATTTCATCATTCTGGTCGCAAAAGCGGTCGCATGACATTTTTGTACTGTAATTTATTTTAATATAATTAATGTGCTCCGATGAAATTTATCTTAGTTATTATTAATAAAATATTATAAAGAGTAACCTATATGCATCATATAGTTTAATCACAATAGAAAATTGCTTTTTTCTCAAAATGACAGGACATGGTGATGGCCGAGTGTATAAACAGCTTCCTCATATGTTGTAATAGAATATTTTTCTTGAATTATTATTGATTCAAGACATTACTTTTAAGTGAACAATAATCACACATTCTAATACCTCAAATTTTATGATGTTTTATGACATTTAATACTTACTTTTAGTCATGAGAGATTTTAATATTCCTGCCAAATGAAGTGATGCCAGCATATAATTGGTGATGATTTTTTCCACATTGTCTCTCTTGATAATCATCTCAAACAATTTATAGAATGTGGAAAAATTGAAAAAAATAGCACCGCCGAGTATTATTACTGAATATATTTTGTAGAAAAATCTCCCTTTGGAATTTACTATTGCATCATTGGGCAAGGCTCCCATGATATAACATAGTGGTATACACCTTGCGAAAAAATTATTTTCTTTGTATATCTAGAAAGAAAGCAATTAATTGCAATTATTTGTATGAGTGCTTAATATAATTTCTATAAACATGTCCCTATATTTTTATATATGTATCATTTTATATATATATATATATATATATATATATATATATATATATATATATATAAATATTTTTCATAAATTTCTATAATGTTTTCCATTCTTCTGGTAAAAACTAAATGGACACAGATCTTTTTATGAATTACGTTGTAATTACTGAAATATATGTGGACAAGAAAATGTATCGATCGGAAAATATAGCAATCCAATAGTTCCAAGTCTGGAGAGTTAGCTGGGTGTAGAACTTCGAGTTTTAGTCAATACCTCCAACAAGCTAATGGTTATAGCCAACAAGCTAATTAATATTGCAATTTGGGTACACAAATATATACTTTTTGCATCTTTTCAATAACATCAAAAACTATTAACAGAAACAGCCATAGCAGCCACTTAAAGCCTTTGATACATTTTTAGTAAACTAGTTAAAAACGAGTTATTGTCATTGTCAGATAAAGAATATATTGCATATTAGTCATGTAAGACGTGTTAAAAGTGTGAAAAACAATAGGCACAACAGGTAAATATTATGTAATGTAACGTTAATTTCACGGTTTATTATTTTTATTCCAATAAGTATGGTTGCCATATAAATAAAACATAGCTTAGTTGAACACCAAGAATGAATCATGTCCTGAGGATGTTAACATGGTTAATGAAGCACGGGTCCCAAAATTTAAAAGGATTGATTTGGTACTTAGCAGCAAATCTCTTTGAGTTTAGGGTTTCACACCAAGGGTTCTAATAGGGAGTTAACAAGTAACGAGTAATTTTTTTAGCGGGTCCGAAATTCTGATAGGGATCGCAGTCAATCATTTGATTGATATCTTCAAAAGTTAAGTGTGAATGATTCATCCGTTGAGTTCATTTAAAAAAAAGACAGGAAACATACAAATATATATATATATATATATATATATATATATATATATATATATATATATATATATATATATATATATATATATATATATATATATGTATATATATAGCTTCCTAAAGCTCCAACCCTGCGTCCACATCGCAGGAAGCGGACAACGGCTGAATCTGAACGTTTATTTCGGGAACAGACGGCTAACAGGGTTCGGGTAAAAAACCCCATGTCGCGAGTGCAGTGGCAACCTGGTCGGCGTCTGTTCACCCAGAGGGTGCGGCTGTACACCACGCTCCAGGAACTAACAATCCCTGGTTCTAAACTCCCAGTGGAAACACTGGACCCATAAGCTTATAAGTAATCATGACTCGTGCAAGTAATAACAATAATACCCCAGGTGGGAACCAATCCACCCGTCAGACGGCAACCGGGTGCTCGGATTCTGGGGAACCTGCACTTTCACTATTTCAAAAGCTTTCGGGCAAATTTCCACAAAAAAGTCCTACATACATCGGCACCTTCAACATCAACACGCTAATCCAACCAGGAAAACTTCACAACCTAACCTCAGAACTTAACAGACAAAATATAGTTGTGCTTGCCCTACAAGAAACACGCATCACAGATGAGGACACGGTAGACTACGGGAACTATCGCATATTCAAAAGCAGGATAGACAAACGAGTCGCCAGGGGTGCTCCGCTTCTGGACATGGCCTTTGTGGTACACAAAGGGATAGTTAACTTTATTAAGGAAATTACCCCCATAAACAATAGACTGATGACAATGCGCATACAGTGCGCCACTAAAAAATACACCATGATCAACGTACGTGCCCCCACAAACGGGGACAACAAGAAAGACCCCAAGTTTACAGAGAAATCCTGGGCAACACTAGAAAAGATGATGGCAAAGGTCTCAAAGGATGACGTCAAAATTTTACTGGGCGACTTTAATGCACAAATCGGTAGGGAAAAATCCATCAGAAAACCGTAGGCAAATTCCCCGGTTATAAATTCGCCAACAAGAACGGCATAAGACTCATCAAACTATGCCAACAGAATATCCTGAAGATCATGTCAACATCCCTCAGAAAATCTCCACGAAAACAGAAGACATGGAGATCGCCTATACAACAGATTGGTGAATTACAGATAGACCACGTTGCGATCTCATACCCACAACAAAGAGAGATCCATGATGTTCAAGTCCGCAGGGGCGCAAACATCAACTCAGACCACTACCTAATATGAATCAAAGTAAAATTCACCCCAAGGAGAATTCATCAGAAGAAGGCACACCTACAGAAATTCGTCACGAAAAGGATCAAGGAATCCAACATAACAGAGGAATGGGAAAAGGAACAGGCAGATACATGGGAAAAATTCCACAAAAAAATTACACAAAAAACACAGGAACTGATCCCGTGAAAGTGCATTGCAGCGACGCAAACGAGCATTTTAAGAGTAGAGCAGTAAAAAATCCCCAGAAAGCCAACAGCTTTTTAACGAGACTAGAAAACAGACCGCCAAAGTTATTAGACAAACTAAGCGGAAGTACATGAAGGAACAACTAGACTCTATAGAGGAGAATTTCCGCAATTATAACACGAGATACTTTTATAGGACTTTGCAAGAGAAATCCGTGGGTACACACCACAAAATCTTTGCTTTAGAAAGCGAAATGGGAGATTAGCGCTAAACAATCAGGAGAATTATCAGGAGCTGGCGCACTATTTCTCTGATCTCCTCCATTCCCCCGAACGCGACACAAGATTCCCCAAGGAAAATTGTATCTATACCCACTCAGAATCACCACCACTAACACAGGAAGAGAATGACAGGCACATACAAAAACTGAAGAATAACAGGACATCCGGTGAAGATGGTATCACCGCGGAACTATTGAAAAACCTCGGACCAAATTAACTGCGGGAACTTACGCAAATTATAATGAATATCTGGCAAACAGAAAAATTACCAGATGAATGGAAATGTGCTCTTATACACCTGCTGCACAAGAAAGAAAACAGAACAAATGTGAACTACTATAGAGGAATCTCCTTACTCTAAGTCACTTACAAAATCTTCTCTGCATGCCTTCTCCAGAGAACACAGGAACAACTAGAACACAAAATTGGCGAGTATCAGGCAGGCTTTCGCCCTGGTCGCTCATGCACTGAACGAATCTTTAACTTAAAAACAATACTGAAATACAAAGTTATCAGGAATGCCCCAATCATGTGCACGTTCGTTGACTTCAAGAAAGCATACGACTGCATTGACCGAAAATCTATTTTTAACATCCTAGAAGAACAAGGACTCGACCCCAAAACACTACGTTTGATCAAGCAGACACTGACACAATATGTAAAGTGAAATTCATGGGAGAAATTTCCGAACCCTTTCTGATTAAAACCAGAGTACGCCAAGGAGATGGGTTATCCCCACTCCTCTTCAACCTGGTCCTGGACAAAGTCATAAGGGAATGGGAAAAGAAACTAAAAAATCAAGGACACTGGAAACCAATACGACTCGGACGAACCAAAAACAACATAGAAATATCATGCCTAGCCTTTGCGGACAACCTAGCCATACTCGCAGACAATGAAAAAAGGGCATCCAAACAGATCGAAGTTCTCAAGGAATGTGCAGAGAAAGTTGGCCTACAAATATCCTTTCAAAAAACCGAATTCTTCTGCTCAAAATTAAATGTCCAAAATTTGAACACCAAATACGGCAAAATATTAGGGTCACTCACTTCAAATACCTGGGCGAGATCCTCGAACCCACAGGAGGAGAGAAGATAGCACAGAAGACTCGATTGCAGAAGATGAAAAGGGCATACGGCAAGACACACAATATTTACAATAAGAAATGCCTATCCACATACGCAAAAATAAGACACTACAACACATTAATCAAACCAGAGTTACTATACGCAAGCGAGATACTTACACTCCATACAAAAAGCGGCATAGAAAACATAGTAAAAGAAGATCGCAAAATTATGAGGAAAATTCTCGGCCCAAAACTGACAGAGGAAGGATACAGACTACATTCTAGAAAGACCACAGAGAAAATATCCGACGTAGCGGCGGACATATATATATATATATATATATATATATATATATATATATATATATATATATATATATATATATATATATATATATATATGTGTATAATATATATATATATATATATATGTGTATAATATATATATATATATATATGTGTATAATATATATATATATATATATATATATATATATATATATATATATATATATATATATATATATATATATATATATATATGTATATATATATATATATATATATATATATATATATATATATATATATATATATATATATATATATATATATATATATATATATATATTGTTTGAAAGAAGTTTGAATGTCATTAAATATACTTACAAACATGTTGATTCAAATAAAATTTCCTATATTAGCGAATTCTTAAAACTGTTTTATGAAAATTTTTCCCTCCATTTATATCAATTTCTTTTAAATTTTGTATTGTATTACACCCATTTATATTGCCAATAACATATGCGTATATTTTATTTAATTTTTTGTATATCTAGTATTTTAAGTGTTTTATGTTTACACATAAATAACATGACATTTCTATTGAATACTTATTATACTGCTATTTCGGCTAAGTTGTTAATATAACATATCAGTTATATATATATATATATATATATATATATATATATATATATATATATATATATATACATATATAAGCAAAATATACCTATCCCTTCAACTGGATGACATATGTTTCGTCTCTCGAGGTTCAGACTCATCAGGGCGCCGACATATACCATACATTCAAGAATAGGGAGACCCTATCCACAGCCAACAACCAATGTTTTCGCCGACTTCCCGTTGGACGGCGTATATATGTAGTATTAAATTTTCGTGAACTGCGTCCAATGAGACAGCAGTAGCTGAGTGTCATCACACACCCAACCGTTGGGTTCCACAATCTCATGTGGAACACACTAGCTCAGCTCACTCAAGCTCAGCTCACTCACTCAATATGGGTTGTTGGCTGGGGATAGGGTCTCCCTATTCTTAATGGTATGGTATATGTCGGCACCCTGATGAGTCTGAACCTCGAGAGACGAAACATATGTCATCCAGTTGAAGGGATTGGTGGGGCTCCTTCCCGGTCAAACAATCAACAAACATGTTCATTTAGGCGGGGATGCAGGTTGTTGTGTGATGAAACATATGTCATCCAGTTGAAAGGGTAGGTGGGGCTCCTTCCCGGTCAAGCAACCAACAGTGTTGAGCGAGAGAGCATATGACAGTACCCTGAAGGGTCTGGAAAATCAAGGGACGAACCATATGCCCTCCAATTGAATGGATGGTCTTTTTGATCTCTGGCTATGATGGCGAGATCGTTTACGTAGTGTATTATCTCTACTTAGTTGTTCCTTGTAATTTCCTTTATATCTACTTTATTGATTATTGCATTTAGTGGCACATTCAAAAATGTTGTCGATAAACCATACCCATGTTTTACTTCTCAGTGGATTTTGATGTTATTCAATTGTACCTCTTTGGTCATTACTTCCTCTTATAAGATTTCCATCGTAATCTTTGTTAGTCTTATAATGTTTACTTGTATTTAGATGTTCTCTACGTGTTTCATTATTATATGTTATTTAAAGTTAACGAATAAGGTGAGTATTTTTTTCACATATTCATGCCACTTTCTCTATATTATAATGTGTATCGCGTCAATAGCAAAGTGGCCTTTTCTGAACCGTTTTTGTCATCTTCTATATTTTCTTCTACGGGTTTTAAATGGTCATTTATCAATGTGGTTAGTAGCGGTGTGGCTGGTAATTTGAAGTGGATTCAAAATCCGAATAGGTTTTCTATTTTTCAAAATTGTATGCATTTTTTTATATACAAATTTATTCGTTTTAAAAATCTCCTACAAAAATGTTTAAAAATCACAATAAACGCTATAATTAACTACCGACCACGGTAGTCAGGTGGGCTTGTTACTTGCCTTGCAATCCAAGGGTCCCGGGTTTAAAGCTTGGTTCGGGTATGGACATTTTAAACAGTTTTTACTGTTTGTCCCGACTCTAATGGGGCATTGTGAAATACTGGAAAAGATAAGACATATTCTAAATAGCCTTAGTGGCTGATATGCCTATAATCTAAAAAAGACGCTATAATTTCTATCTTAACGAGCGAAATGATTCGAGACGTCTGTGAAATATTAAGGATTTTTTTTGTATTTTTGGTTTTAGGGCTAGCTCATTTTGGGGCCGGGTCATTATAAAACCCGATCACTTTGGGACCTGCTCATTGCATGCCGGTCAAAGTAGACTCAAGACGTTTTAGGATCTCCGTTTTATTGACACAGAACTGCTCAGTAACCGACCATCTTGGTAACTGTTACAGTCCAGAGGTAACTGAACATCACCGCATAAAGATAAGGCCAGATATTATTTTATTATTTTATAACTATTTTCATAAATATTCAGCATTGACAGCTCAATCACTATCTCATTACTTTAATTTGATTATTTAATAACTTCAATTTGATTTAACTTCATTCAATTTGCTTTAATTTGATTTGGTTTAATTTCGATTGATGTGATATGATTAAATCTGATTTGATTTGATTCAGTTTAGTTTAAGCTAAGTTGGTTTAAGATAATCTAATTTAAATTCTTCTGTAAGTTAGACAAGAGCTCTTATATAATAAGAATGTCTGTTCAGATCGAACCTTTCTCTTACATGCAGGGTAGTTGTAGACACCACCGCTAGACTCTTTTTTCTTTTATAACTATTTAATTTTGTTATTTTTTGTTCTGATTGTTGTTCTCTGAAATTGTGCTTGTGCTTATTAAATATCTAGTACAGTTATTGAGTTTTTTTGACAGAAATAAATCTATTCCCAGTTTTAGGGTTTATTTTATCTTCAGTAATTCATGAGAACCTACCTGACCTACCACCCAAACGCCTCCGGCGAACGGCTGCCGTCGCTGTAACGATAGTCAAACATTGATATTAAAATGAAAGAAAAACGTTACCCTATTTTCATCATACATTTATGATTGCATCATTTATTTCTATTAATCATTTTTAATATATCAATGGATTTCGAATCACGGATGAAAGAAAGTCCATAATAACCATAGCCCGTCATCCACGCATCACGGCCCGTGTGATAACAGATAAGATACATATTGGCAAATCGACAGTGTTTTGACCATCTGAAAAAAAAATGGCTATGTCTATCGATACGTTATATGGGCTCCTCACGGTGGTGAGCAAAATTTAATGGACTGAATCTTTTAATGCGATCTTTTACTGAAAAATAGTTCTAAGGCTCAATGTCTGAAGCAGGTGGTAACTGGTGATGAAAAGTGGATTGTGTACAATATGTAATGAAAAAAATCATGGAGATTGTCAGGGTCAGCGGTTTAAAGTACAACGAAAAACAATCTTCATCCGAAGAAAATTATGCTTTGCATTTGGTGAGATTAGAAGGGATCCATGCTCTTTGAGGTTCTTCCACGTAACCAAACCATCAATATCAACCACTAGTGTTCAGAATTAGATTGGCTGTAAGCGAGAATTAAAAAATAACATGGTCAGAATTAGCAAACAGGAAAGACGTTGTTTTATGAAGATAATGCAAACATTGTTGAGCTTCAATTGGGATATTTTGTTCTATCCACCTTACTACGTCGGACATTGCATCTTCGGACTACCATCTATTTCGCTCCCTCCAAAGTTGTTTGAATGAGAAAATTTCTTCATTCAAAGAGTTTGAATGAATAAGAGGTAAAAAACAACCTGTTGACATTTTTTTGCCAAAAAACATTATGGATCTACCACTATATTGGTAAAAAAGAATTACATGATAGATTAAATATTTATTTAGATAAACTATTTACGTTTCTCTTTACCTTAAAAAAGTCTTGTACACTTTCCGGCTTAACGAGTAATGAAAGCGGACATGTTACTATTTAAATCTAAATAGTTATTTTATCAAACAAAATTGCAAAAAAAAAACTGTAAGTCAGGAACAGGAGAAATGTAAGACTGCTTTTTTGGTTTTAAAGAAACTTTAATTTTTTCTTCAAATATTACGGCAAAATATCTGAAACATTAGCTAAATAATATTTGAGAAATTTATAATTAAATTCATAATAGGCGATGGAATAGAAATTTTGTTTGTATTAAAATAAGCGACAATTATATAAGGTAAGCTTCAACAAGATGTATAATAAATAAGGTCTGTTTCAGTTCTAGAATAATTGATTATGGCAGGCGGATAATAGTATATTAGAAGGGTAGACCCTGATTATTTTGATAGCAATTAATTATACGTACGCCTTATAATTTATTCAGAAGATATCTAGTGTGAATTTAGTCATTACAAACATTGGTTTTTGTCGTACTTTTTCTTTATATAATACTATACATTGCAAATTACAGGATAATTTACAAGATTATCACAGTTTAATATGGTCAAAAAGATATGAATTTTTATCATAGATATTGTTTGTTTACGACCAAAAGGAACAGCCCTCCATTCCTGCATATTGTTGGTCGTTGGTCGTTGGTTGTGTGTAGTGTTTGGTTAAGCCTGAAGGTAATTCGATTTAGTTAGTTTATTTTAATATTTGTTTTTTATTTTAATTCATATTTAGATTCATTTATTTTAGATCTTTATAGCTAAAAGTCTATGCTCTGCCTTGCTTGGACTGAAAAGTAAAAAAAAACTTTTTAGTTGGGCATTTTATAATTAAGGGCAAAATAATTTATAAAATTAGTTACATTATTTTTATCAAAATAGTTTAATTAACGATGATTGAAATGACTTTTCTCAAAAAGGTAGTGACCGAAGCATCAGGTTTCTGCGATGGAGTCAGTAATTATATTATCATTTAAAGTGATAGTGACTAGTACTAAATGCAAATTGGTAGGAAATAACGTGACTAAGAAAAATTTATAAACAATACTTTCCGGTGTTGCCAAATTTCTTCAGTAGCTACTAAAACAACATTTTTAAAATGCCAAAACCATATAATTTTAATAAAATTTGACAAATCTTGAAATTTGAAATAAAAAATGTTATGTCACATTCAACAATACAACTTTTCTTGCTAAAAAAACTAGTTTAAAATAACAGTTGTATTGTTGTTGAATAATAATTGTTTTAAAATGGTTATTTCAATAAAGAAATGTAATATAACATTTTTTATATCGAATTTTAAGATTTTAAAATGTTAAATATTAAAAAAATATAGTGTTGCCAATTAAAAAATATTGTTTTAACAGCTACAGAGGAAATCTGGCATCACCGAAAATCATTATTTGTAAATTTTTCTTAGTCAAGTTATTTCCTACAACTCTGCAGTTGGAAGTACTAGTCGATCACTTTAAATAAAAAAGTTGGTCTAAGTCAGTTTAAAAAAAACACTTTACACTTTATACATAGATAGGTAGATATATACGTAGATTATCACTGATGTAGATTATAATTGATGTAAACTAAGAAAATTTTATTCCCTGCACATCATTGCTTAATTTTAGGTTTTATAATTTTGCTCTTTATAGTTTCTGCAGGAAGAAGAATTTTTGTATTGACTCTGTTGACAATTACTATTTTTAATTTATTTCATCAGTTCATTCGCTACTGGTTTTTCTATTACACCTAAATATTTAAAATTATTAACAACTTCCAATTAACCAAAAGAGAGTAAATTAGAATGATCCTACTAAGTGAAAATTACAATTAGAAGTTATCCCTTCTACATTTCCTTATTATATCTCTTCTGTCTGTTATGAGCAACTACGTTTTTAGACAATATTTATTTACTTTTTCTGTGTTTTATCTAATTAGTTGACGTGTTTTGCTCTGTTACCTATTAATCCTCAGTTTTACCCTTCGATGTCTCAATAATTGCATTTAACTGAGGTGGCCAATACTTGATGATAATTCATTTTAAATAAACAAACTGAAATTTATATCTAAATTTCTACTATATTTAAATCTTGTATCTATTTCAATTGTTTCGACACTCAATTCCCTTATCAAATACTCTCTCTCAGACAGCTTACAGATTATTCTCGTTTAATGTGAAAGTTCTATGGCTTTAGAGACGGGGATTTTAGTTCATTTGTGTAAACTAGTTCACCCCATCTCGTTCACGATAAAGATTAGTTCAATGAATTAGTTTTCTAGTTCATTTTAGTTCACGCATAATAAATGAGTATCTTCTGCCGCAAACTAAACTGAACTTATTTGCTATCGAGACCGAATTAACTACACAATATAATGAAAATATAATAGATTTTGTTTTTAATAAACCAAAATTATTTAACAGCCATTAAATATAAAATAAATGTTACTCTGAACTCTGAGGTGAGTTAAAAAATAAATACATACATACTAAGTACCTAGAGTTAATATAGTCTACATTTTAAACACAATTTTTGAATAATTGTATAATTGTTTGTAGTCATACAGTACTATATGCAATCGATCTGATTACACGTATAATTAGCCATACTTGAAAACTAATTTTACACATAGTCGGGTCAAATGCAAATACCGCGCGTCCATAAATAATTATATAGTACAATTCTTCATAAATTCCATTGAAAAATAAAACAGATTTTAGAATCTCTAAAAATAAATTCAAAATTACTGTTTAAAAATAATATATGTGTTAATATTCTGATTTTAATTGTGTTCTTCTTTCTTGCCTAATTTGCCTCGCCTTCGAAAAAAATATTTTGCAAGGCATTGACGTTGCAGGGATGCAAAGACGACTCTTCAGGTACTTATAGAGTCGGGTATCGGGTATATGTAGCGGCGCGCATACCACCATTTTAGAGGATCTTCATGTCGATTAATTTTTTTATTTTAATTACTTCTTCTTGCTTGAGGTCACCTGAAGCGGACCTTTTGGCTTTGCTGCGGGGCAATTGCCAGCTCAGTTTGTTGGCAGCCTAGAGGTTGTCTGGCTCTTAGGCCATATCCAGGCCACCGACTATATCCTTATTGTCGAGTTAATAAAGTAATGTGTGTTTTTCCATTTTTATATTGTAGCGGCTTAGTATTTATTATACCTTGAGATATATTAGTTATACTGCAACAAAGGAATATGGTAAAGACGTCACAAACATACACGTTTAGACACCAGAAGGGAGGTTAGGTATAGCAAAGCTGAGCATTAAAGATTCATTTTGTTAGCATTCAAGAAATCTATTATTACCCTGATTAGTTCTTGGTTTAAGTTCGATAGGATTGTATGAATTGAAATAGGGGAGGGTAAATTTAGTTTAATAGCTGATTGGTAAATATCAAAAACTGGATTGTAATTAATAGGACATGCTAGAAAAATATGATTTAGATCTTCTATTGCTCCACGTTCGCAATAGGGGTCGTTAATTAATTTGAATTTATAAAGGAGTTCTTTAGTCAAACAATGGCCTGTACGCATTCTGATAATCGTTGTTATGTGTCTTCTGTTTTTATATTCGAATTTCGAAAACCATGGCTTACTTGGAAACACAGATTGTACCTTAGAGTACTGATATCCCTTTCCAGTAGTCAGGTCTTTCCATTCGGCTTTGTAGACCTTGTGAGTTTTTTCTTTAATAATGTTAAAAATATCTTGAACGTCTATTGACATATTTTTGGGAATATTTAGGATTCTGCCTATGTTAGCCAAGGAGTCAGCCTCCTCATTACCGGAAATACCGGCGTGTCCTGGAATCCATGCTAAGCGGACGTCAAAACCGTTATTATTTGCTGAGATTAGAAGGCGTTTAGTTCTAAGGGTCCAATAATTTGCCGTAGCATTGAGCAAACATTTATTGATCTTTTTGATTGCACTCTCAGAGTCAGTGAAAATAATGGTTTTTTTTATGTGTTTGTCAATAATTATTTTTATTGCGTCGTGGATGGCAATTATTTCCGCTTTACAAATAGACAGAGAGTCTGACGAAAATTTGAAGCCTATGTCGGGAATGCTCAGACCATATCCCGATTTTGAATCTTTTTTTGAGGCATCCGTGTAGAAAAAGGTAAAGGAACTTTTGAATTTTTCTGTTTCTAACAAAAAGGTTTCTTTTAGTCCTATTTCGTTTTTCTTTTTTAAGTTAATTTTAATTATTTTGATAGGATTAATCAGTGAGTTATAGTCATATTCGTAACATGGTAAATTTGTGCTTTTATATAGTTTAATGAAGTGTGGTAGAAAATCCCCCAAAGCAATAGCTATGTATGGAATCTGCTCATTCCTGACTAAATGAGGTCTATAAAGAAATTGAAGACGTACTTTACGAATCAGAAATATTAAAGGATGGTTTTCTATGATAACTATTTTTGACAGGAACTTGCTGGCCAGTATTTTCCTTCTTTGCTCCAACGGAATCATTCGCCCAGCAATGCGGCTCTAGGAGTAGAATTCATACAACCCAAACACGTTCTAAGACCTTGATAGAATATTACATCCATGTATTTCAGTAGTTTTTTGTTAGTAGGTTTTATAAAAATCGATCCAAAATCTAAATGAGATCTTACCAAGGCCTGAAATGCTATCAACAAGATGCTGGAGTCCGCCCCCCACCATACTCTACTGAGTGTTCTTAAGATGTTGAAAGATTTTTTAGCTTTATTTGAGATGTTCTGGATGTGTGAATTCCATTTAAAGTTTTTTTGGAGTATGATCCCTAAGTATTTTACTTCATTTTTATATTCAATATTAGTATTGTTCATATTTAAGGGAGGAGGTATACTTATCCTTTTACCTTTTGTGAACCAGATTGCTTCCGATTTACTTGCTTCCAAAGATAAATCATTTTCCTGTAAAAAGTTATTAATTTTCCGCAAAGACTGATTTATTATTGTAGCCATTTTATTTTTATTTGTACCGCTACAGAAAACTACCAAATCATCAGCGTAGCCGATTATTTTTGTTTGTCCCAACTGAAGTTTAAAGAGATCGGCAATGTATACATTAAAAAGTATGGTACTTAAAGAGGAGCCCTGAGGAAGACCTTTGTTTGCTAAGAACGGACCCAACATCGCTCCATTATTACCCCTTGTGTAGATTAATCTACTTTTTAAAATTTGAAATATGAGATTATTAATTTCTACGGGAATGTGTAGTTTGTGTAATTTATCATAAAGTTTATAAATATTTACTCCATCATATGCTGCTTTAATGTCCAAAAAAACAGCAATGACCGATTCCGAGTTGAAGAAGTCGTCTTGGATAAAGGTGGTTAAAAATGCAATGTTATCATATATACCTCTTCCTTTCCGAAAGCCGGTTTGGTGAAAACTGAAAGTACGGTTGCGTTCCAGAGTCCAGTCTAAACGGTTTTTAATCATGCCCTCTAGAATTTTCAGACCACAGGCTGATAGAACGATGGGTCTGTAGCTCTCCGCTGAGGCCGGATTTCTATTCGGCTTCAGTAATGTTATTATATTAAACTTTTTCCATTCTTCAGGTAAGGTATTTCCATTTATACAATTGTTGAGGATGTTTAGAAAAATTTGTTTTGCTTTGAATGGCAATTTTCTAAACATTATATAAGCCAAATCATCAAGACCTGGAGAAGAATTTTTTTTTTGTTATTCCTTAAGACATTATTCAATTCGTGCATAGAAAAGGGCAATATATTAGTTTCGTTTGTTTGTAAAATTTGAAAGGTCGGGTCTATATCTATGCTAGACATTTTGCCTAGAATTTTGCGTTTAATGTTGTCAGAAATTGTATAATTATTAGGTTTCGTTTTGTTGTTTGAAATTTTTTTATTTTATTCCAAATGTATGTAATGTTGGATTCTCTATTGAGGGATTCGCAGAAGCTCTTAAATTTCCCTCTTTTTTTTCACGAAACTTTTTTTTGTGGATGCTATAATTTTTTTTGCTTGAATAAAATTTTCTAAATTAGGGTAAGTATTAAAGTTTTTAATTATATTTTTCCTTTCTTTTAACCAAACGTCACACTCACTATCCCACCAGGGCGAACCTACTTTACCTACTATCCCACATGATTTAAGGGGTATACTTTCGTCAGCTGCAGAGTTTATAATTTGTGTTAGTTCTTTATAGCTTATATTTAAATTTTTGTTTGATAGTTGTAATATGATTTTGTCACTAAAAGATTGCCAATCAGATTTATTGATATTTCTTATTTTGTAAGAGTTTATATATATTTTGTTTGTATCTGAATTTTTAAAATTATACTCCATATAGGTTGGAAAATGATTTCTATTTCCGCTATCCTGAATAACCCCCCATGACGAATCAGATGCCAGTTGACTACTTGTTATAGTTAGGTCCACTGCACTAACCTTACAATTAGGGTTTTGAAAGAGAGTTGCAGATCCATCATTCATGATTACTAAGTCGTTATTCATTACAAAATCACAGATTGTTTTACCTCCCTTGTTAATGGGGGCCTTATCCCATATCGGATGGTGAGAGTTAAGGTCTCCTGTAATAATTAATTTGCTTATAGGAATGTTCTCGGTTAAATTTCCTAACAAGCGATTGCTAACGTAGGAATTATTGTTGCTATAGATATTTATAATATATGTTTCACCTATTTTAACTGTAACAGATTGTGCATTTTCGGATGAAGAACTGTTGATTTTACTAAATAAAATATTCTTCCTGATACAGGTAGCTACTCCACCATATCCATCATCTCTATCCTGCCTAACAATGTTATACGATTTTAGAAAAAAGTGTTGGTTTGGTTTTAGCCAAGTTTCATTTAAACATATAATATCTGGATTTTCGTTATGAGTTAGTGTAATAAGGTTATCTCTATTTGATTTGATGCTTCTAATGTTCCACTAAATAAGCTTTAACCTGTTGTTTTTGTTCATTTTTTTTTAATTAAAATTCTGAGTCCTGATTCAGGTCCATATCTGGTCCTGAATCTTGACGAGATGTTAAGATATCTTTAATTGTGTTTAAGTTATCTACAGAGGTATTCAATATAAAGTCAATGCAATGTTCTAAATTAATGTTATTGTAATTGTGAAGTGCACTATTAGGCAATCTATTATTTTTTACAGAGGCTATATAAGGTTGCTGAAAGTTATAATGTGAAGAAACTGATGTGGAAGGGCCACTCTGACTAATAGGTCTTGAGTTAGGCGAGAATAAACATTCCTCATGTGCTTTTTTATCATACCCCTTATGGATAACCCTTTTCTTATTGTTATTAACTGCGATTGTTTGAGAATAAGAGCGTTTAGTTGTATTATTGTTTGAGTAATGAGTCCTTCTTTGCGAGGGAGTTATGAGGGTTGTTGATGACTTTTGAAAGTTTGAATTTTTTGTTTCACCAAGCTTTACTGGAAAGTCGTTTGGATTGTATATAAATTCGCCCTTAGTTACGTACGTTTTTTTACAAGCTGCATTAGCATCGTAGAAAGTGTAATTTTCAAAAGCCATTAGTTCCTTAATATTTTTCTGCCTGAAATATACTGGACATTTTTTTGAGTTAGACCTATGCTCTTCCTTACAATAAAGGCATTCAGTGTCGCAGGAAAAATTTGAATTATCTTCGGAATGTTTATCCTCCCCTCGGCAATTGAAGCATCTTTTTTTTCCCTTACAATTGTTTTTCGTATGTCCAAAACGTAAACATGCAAAACACTGTGTGACGGGGGGGATATAGATTTGAACTGATCGTTCGAGATGGTAGAAATTTATTGAGTTGGGAAGAACAACACCTTTGAACGTGAAGAGGACTGTTCCCGTACGTTCATAAGATATAGATTTATCATTTTCATTTATTATTTTACGATTTAGTCGTCTTACTGAAAGGATTTTAATTTCAAGCCCTGCATATGAACCAGCATAGGAGCAATTAAGAAGTTCGTCTTCTGTTAAGTCAATATCAATTTGTCTACAGATACCCTTGCATGTTACAAAATTAAAGGGGATGAAGGTTTTGTATCCTTTTTCCATTAAAGATCTATTTTTAACCATATCGTTAGCTGCCTGGGCATTAATGAACTCTACTGCTATCCTATTAAGCCCTTTATTACTTATTTTCTTAACATTATTTAATTTTAAATTAAAAATGTCTCTAGCAATCTTAATATTATTAACCTTGCCTAAATTGTAGCCTACTTTATCAGTAGATTCAAGATATACGACGAAGGGACCAAGGTCAGAGTCAGAGTAAAGAATCTCCGGAATTGCTGGTTTTTTATTAGTATTACCTATGTTTTTGCCCATATGTATATCAAGGGGGACGACCCCCCCTGGGTCGCTCATTGTAAAGAGGCAGCAAACAAAAATATATATATATATATCTTTTAAGTAATCAGGGTAAATTAAATAAAAGCCAGCCAATTATCAAAAGCAATATCAACAACGTAAGAAATTAATGTTCAACTTACCGTGTAGACAATAGCACAACACAAGTTAGTAGAAATCCTCACTGAAGTGTAGCAGAAAAGATCAAAGCCGAAACGCTGCTGCTTCGACCACGTTCTCCACAGCTCTGTTATTTTAATTATGTTCTTCTTTCTTGCATAATTTACCCCGCTTGCATAATTTGCCCGAATACAACTCTTCATGTATTTTAGAGTGTTGGGTATATATAACGGTGCTCATACCATCATTTTAGAGGATCTTCATGTCGATTAAAAATGGGTTCACCTATGAGAAAGAGAGAGAGAAAAGTTGTTATTAATTCTAAATCGGATAGGATCTATAATAAAAAAAATTATTAGAAAAACTGCTGAATATGAACTTAAGTTAGGTAATTATATATGTTACATTATAGAACTATACAATTAGGTAATTATATAATTTTTACTATTCTACTTTATAATATTAAGCTACGGAAAACTATGGAAATTAATATGACAATTCTAATAGTAATCGCCAACAGAGTTACTACAAAAATTCATATTGCTACAAATAATGTAAAGAGGTAAAAAATAATAAAACGTAAAATAAAACAAAAAATTGCATGGAAAAACTTTTTTTTTTCTTTATATCATTTAAGGTTTTGGTTTAATATAGAATATACCAAGTGTGCTAGTCTACAAATGCTTAAGTTAAAATTATTAAAAGTATTGAAATTAAATTAGAGATTTAAAAATTCTAAATTGGATAAGATCTATAATAAAACAATTGTATTAGAAGCAGTGATTAGCACGTTCTTAAATTAGGTAATTATATATGTTTAATAGTTTTTAATATTCTACTTTATAATATTAAGCTGTGAAAAACCTATGGAAACTAATATGGAAATTAATATGATAAAAATTGAGGTGACTTTTGTTTTAAAAATTTGATATCGTTTCGCCTAAATTAGAAATTAAAGCGTCTTATGTAATTGTTCGAGCAAAGAATTTCCATTAAATTTTGCCCAAATAAAGCAAAATCCTGTGCTGATGTATTAAAAATTTTACGAAGGTTTTAAGTCGGAAAATGTTTTTATTTTAACCTAATGTTCATATTTCATAATTTGTTTAACAAATATTTATTGTAAATCAATCGCTCTTAATTACTCGAAAAAATAGTTAATATTACTAATTCTACTAATTTAAATTGCAATTTGCAATTGGGTGCTGGCCTGGGTTTGTCGGAAGCTGATGACCGTGGTTCGGAACCCACGTTAAGCTGTAGGTCCAGTCGCTAAATAGCCTTTCTCAGTTGCTGATGCGCCTCTAACCCTAACACATTACCTTTTACATTATATCACCCAATGTGTGTTATCTTGAGCTAATAATCTAATATTTTGTGATGATACGATACCATTTGTCGTAAATGTGGCTTCATCTCTGTATAAAATATTATTTAGAAATGTAGGATCTTGTATGCACATGCCTTGTAACAGTAGTCATTCTATTCTGTTGTTGTTATTTCAAAAGTTGTAAACTTTAAATCTAAAACGTGGTTCTACCCGAGAACCTAGTAATTCTATATATATATTTATATATATATATATATATATATATATATATATATATATATATATATATATATATATATATGTATATATATGTATATATAAATATATATATATATATATATATATATATATATATATATATATATATATATATATATATATATATATATATATATATATATATATATATATATATATATATAGCGTAACGGAACCGTGGAGGGAAATATTACAGAAATCTTTCACCCTTTCTTTACGTGGTGCCAACGATCGCCTTCGCCCAACTGTCCCCATGCGCCGTCATGTATCTCTCGGGACCGGTTTCTAGGTTTTCAGCCGTCATCAGCCGAGCTCCAGGCGAAGGCAAGGAAAGCAGTTACGAGAGACGATCGGGGCAGGGCCATGTCAACTGATCATTTTGATGACGGGTCGTTATACTATACCCGAGGTTCCAGGCAAAGTGTTACGAACAGTCCTGACTGCTAGGAGCCTTATGATGGCGTGAGTTATGTGCTATCACGACCTCTCATCAAAATTGCCAGTTGACATGGCCTGACCCCGATCGTCTCTCCTAACTGCTTTTCTTGCGTTCGTATGGATCTCGGCTGACGACGGCTGAAAGGCTAGAAACCGGTCTCGAGAGATACATGACGGCGCATGGGGACAGTGAGGCGAAGGCTATCGCTATCGCTATATATATATATATATATATATATATATATATATATATATATATATATATATATATATATATATATATATATATAAGTAGTTGTTGAAGAGTCCAACTGACGTGCACGGGTCTGTGCTCGCTTTTATAGCCGACCGGCGACTGCGCAGATTATATCGGGGTAGTTCGGGACCATTTGCGGCGCTCGGCAGCGCTATTGGGCATCGGTTTATTGATTTTTCTGGACTTTTCGGTTGAAGCAGACGGCACTTTAAAATGCCAAATGAGATTTTGGCGAAATGTCGCGACTCTTCACAAAATCAACGGATCTACACCCGGAATGATTTAGAAACATTAGTTAGGAGTTATACACCCCCGACCATTGGGTTCCACAATCTCATGGGGAATGCACAACAACCTGCGTCTCGGCCATAATGAGCAATGGTTAGTTGCTTGACTGGGAGGAATAATCTATTCTTGGCGAGAGAGCATATGTCGGTATCCTGATAAATCTAACCACCAACAGACGAAACATGTGCCCTTCAATGTAAGGGATGGGTGGGGCTTCCTCCCGGTCAAGCAACTAACCATATATATATATATATATATATATATATATATATATATATATATATATATATATATATATATATATATATATATATATATATATATATATGTTCTTATAATAAAAACCAAAAATATAAAGGTAACAAAGTTGTAACAAATCTATCAAAATCAAAAATAGGTCTGAAAACTGAAAATTTTTAAAAAATTTCATATTTCATGTAAAAAAAAATTAAAAATATTCAATAAGATATAGCTGGTATGTTTTTAAATATAAATTTTTATTGTTTATAAAAATAATTACATCGAATATTTTTGTTGTCCGCAGATGTGGATGGATAGGAAAGGTAGTTAGTTATTGTCGAGGAAAGTGTTTGAAAGACAAAACGATGGAAAGGAATGGTACGAAACGATTATCAACAATATTTTTGATTATAATTCATTTTGTATATTAAGTCATTGATTATTCTAACTCAATCTGTTTTCTACCCATCCATAAAAAGCTTTTAGTTAAATTAAATAAAACCCTTGAATGGTTATACTGTTTATCTCATTTGGTATTTTCGAAACCGTAGTCAGACCGATAATTCTGCGCATTTACTCATATCTAAGCCAAACATCGTGTCTAGAAAAAAATAAAAAATACATAAATTTGAGATTTTTCCTCGTTGGATTATCGGACACATGTCCGCTGTAAACTTTCCATGTGTAACATAAAACTATATCAGCTTTAGAATAAAAAAGTGCCTAAAAGAGCGTAAAAGTGGATATTGGAATCGGATATCAGTTCTTTATCATCATATTTATTTTTTATTAATCCTATTGCTCTACTAAAGGTTAAAAATCCTTACTATGTGACTGTAAAAAAGAGACCCTAATAAAATAATGGATTGGGAAATTAGTTCGTTTGTCTGTTTTATACTTTATTACTGTAGTTTCTCACATAGATTTTGTTAATCTTGTATTTTGGGTTGCCATTATAAATAGTTTTTCAATAAGAGATGCAGAACTTTGAAACGTAATTGTCAGTTATAGTCTGGACTGTTTACTATATTGTGTCAATTCACAATGGAAAGATAAACGATTCAATAGCTCATAGAAGATGGTAGTTGGAAGGCGACCTCCACTTTGGGGAAAAATAATGCTTTCTGACGAAGCGCACTTCTAGCTTAATGGGTGTGCGAACAAACATAATTGCAGGATTTTGTACGGTCAAAATGAGCAAATCGAAAATTAAAAGCACAGTGATATGCTTTATAACGCACTAGAAAAATTCACCATATGACATTAGGGTGTTTAAACTCGTACTCAAATCGCATCGTTGATCTGCCTTTCCTTAAAAGGGGAGGCCAACAGAGAAAAAAAAAACAAGAAACAGAGAAATTTCTTAAACAACAACTTTCCAAACCGGTGAATTAGATGAGGTGGTTCGCACAATCGGCCAGCTAGATGACCAGAGTTTAATCCTCTGGATTATTGTCTTTGCGGGTGGGTTAAATATTTGGTATATGCAACTAAAGTAGACACTAGAGATGTATTACTCGATCGGATAGTAAATGCAGCAGCAGTTATAAGGAACATACCCAAATCCATTCACAGAGCAACCCGAGTTGTTTATAAGAGAGCTGACAAGTATTTGGAAGTAAATGGTGGTATTTATGAAAACTACAAAACGTAGTCTAAGTATTTATTATAAAAGTAATATTAAAAAAAAACCTTAAACATTTTAATTTTTGTTTATCCCTGTATCTCTGTAATAGTTGAGAGTAGGACCCATGTTTATAAAAAAATGTATGTTCATTTTCAATCCCTGAATATGTAGCTGAAATATTGACATTTTCTTCTGAATCACCCTGTATACATACTAGTTTACCCAAAATAATGTTTACGGATTTTATCTGCAAACATTCTTAAACTTTTTATACTTTTTAGCTCGGTGGTGCTTATATTGATCTGATAGTAACGATTCGGTAACCATTAGGTGGTTTTCTTGACCCCATCTTAATTTTTTTACTGTCGATTTAATCAACTTAGGGCCGGTTCTACAACGCAAGGATATACCAGGTATAAACTACTTGGAATAAAATTTGAAACTCCCGTTCTACAGAAAGAACTTATACCTGCTTATACCTAGCATAGCTTATACCTGGTATATTCTTGCATTTTAGTACCGGCCCTTAATCAATATACACTTTCAATAGCAAGAAATCTGTATAATAGTTAGTTATATGACTAACATCGCCAGCTTGCACCTCAACCAAATGAGTCAGTCCCAGCAGATGATGTCATTGCTGACACAGCCCTTAGTTAACATTAATTTTAATATAAATATTGTAAACCGTAAACAGAAATTAATCTTTAGTTAACTGTCAATAGAACCGTTACTCTTTGTACTACCCAAAAACAAAAATAAAGTTTTTAAAAACGCTTCCACGTGATTTCTAACTTTAACTGGCGCAGTCGGAAAACGGATCAGTGTATCGACCACACCTTCATCCCAAAAGCCACAGCATCGAGTCTGATTTGGATTGAAGCCGTCTACTGATCAACCCAGCACAAAGAAACCAACGACTATTGCAGAGCTAGAGGTTCACCCCGATAAAAGGACGAGCGGCTGACGACCCGTGACAGGCTAAAAATACGGTGAGTGTCCAGTACTCCTTTATCGACCCCTTTCGATTTCTCCGGATAAGAGATTGAAAGTAATTTTAAGAAACGTAGGTTAAGAAAAAGCAAAAAGCACAATCAAACACGCAAACACGACAAAGAAAAATCACCCTAATTTTAAGAACGCATCAAATCTAATTTTAAGACGAATCATCCCTCATCACTCTTTTACTTTTCCACATGTCATTAGTTTAAACGATTATCTGGCGCGAACCTTATAATCAACAATTTTATTTCATTATTTAATTTTAGGAATATAACTTTCTCTAATTTAAAAGCGCGAACTTTGAATTAAGAAAGACTATTGCTCGTCTCTCTCAGCAATATCTAGTCACTAAGTAGAAATTTAGTTATTTTTAAAGTTTATATTAACAAATTATGGTTAATATATCCCTTTAATAATTTAATCCCTTTATTTTATTTTATTTTATTTTATTATATTTTATTTTTAATCATATAAAAACGCTTTTTAACATTTTACGCATAGCATATTTTAATATTTTATTTATAATCAAGTATTGATCAGTAAATTATTGAATTTATGAGTATTAGCGAAGAAGAACTAATTTCTCAATTTAATAACACCATGAATATATCAACTAAAATGACCACTCCACAGAATATAAATTATACGTTATTACGTATGTACGTAGACACAATTCCACCCTATGATGGAAACACCTTTAACCTTGCTAGTTCCATCTCAGCAATTGATTACTTATTCAACAAATACGGAAACGACGATACGACTAGTTATTTGACCAGAATAGCTAGAATTAAACTAATAGACAGAGCACAACTATTAGTAGGCAATAGACTGGAATTAGAAAATTGGGTAGACATAAAAACAGCCTTATATAACTGTTTTGGAGACAACAGAAACTTGGAATGCCTAGAACAAGATTTGTTAGTAGCCTCTCCATTAAAGAACGAGAATCCGCTAGAATTCGCGAAAAGAATTCAGATACTGAGAAGTCAACTAACCCAGAAAGTAAATACAATCCCCATCACGCACATGAATGTCACAACAAAGGCTATTCATACGAGACAATATGAACAAGCCAGCTTAAGAACATTCATCAGAGGACTACCAGGATATCTGCAAAGTATCATTAGATTAAAGGCTCCTTATTCATTAGAAAGCGCGATGTCATATGTGACAGAAGAACAAAATTTCCAATATACACAGAATTTATTTAAACATCAGACGCATAATAATATTCCTCATTTAAAAACACAAATTCAACCATTTAAATATCCAAATTTAAATTATCCGAACACACAACTCTATCAGCCATTCCAACAATTTAATTCGCAAACGAAGCCTCAATTTCAAACACCATTCAATGCATCAACGAGACCTCAATTCCAACCATTTCAACAATTTAATTCGCCAATGAGACCCCAATTCCAAACACCAAGATTTAATTCTCATGTTAGACCTCAAATAATCCAGAATTACCAGAATTACAAACCACCCTTTCCACAAGGACCAATTAATGTCCAACCACGACAAATACATCAACATTTCCCAACGAATCTTCAAGTTTTCGGACCACCGAAAAACGTATTTCAACCGACAGGACAAGTACCAACCAATAAACCAATAAACCTCAAAAATGAGACAAAACCAACATTTCTTCAAACCCACCGGTCAAAGAAATTTTACATCGCAAGAACTATATCAGATGGAAGATGAATCATCAGAAGATACCGAATATGATTCATACTTGACTCCTGCATATGATAACGAAGATGGATGGACAGACACGACGACATATTATAATAACGAGGACTCAGCAGAAATTCTAGAACCGTATGACGAAACACCCAACTACGATTACAACGGAAATTTTCAGACTGCTATAACAAACGAAAACCCGACGTAAAATGCGAAATGCATACGGATACAAATAATAACTTACCATACATAAAAATAAGTAACCCACCTTTAATTTAATTAATTAACGGAACCACACAGATTCCCTTGTACTTCCGAGAACCCAAAAAAGAAGAATTTAAAATCAGAATTAACGCCCACGAAGTTCACCTAATAAATGTACCAGTGGATCAACAAGATAGTGATATAATTATTCCTGAACAAAATTTCGATAATAAAGCCTTTATACCCGAAACTCTCACTACCTCAAAAAATGGATTTGCATATACCGAAATCTATAATCATACGAACAAACCAGTCACTGTAAAATTACTAAGACCATTGAAGACAATTCCATTCGCAGACACAAAAAAGGAACAGTATCATTTATTCCATTTTGACAATCTTCCAATTAAGGACCAAAATAGAAACAAGAGTGTTTCAAACTTACTCAGAACAGATCACTTGAACGATGATGAAAAAACCGAACTAATGAAACTATGTTGAGATTTCACGAACATCTTTCACAAAGAAGAAAATGCACTAACATTTACCAACCAGATTAAACACGAGATCAAAACCAGTGATGAAATTCCAATACATACGAAATCATATAGGTACCCCTTCGTTCATAAAGCAGACATAAATAGACAGATAACCAAAATGCTAGAAGATAGAATAATAAATCATAGTCAAAGCCCTTGGAGCAGCCCGATTTGGATAGTACCGAAAAAACTTGACGCTAGTAGAAAACAGAAATGGAGACTAGTTATCGACTACAGAAAACTAAACGAAAAGACAATCGACGATCGATATCCCTTACCAAACATAATGGATATATTAGATAAACTCGGCAAATGCACTTATTTTTCTACAATAGACTTATCATCAGGATTTCACCAAATCGAAATGAATAAGAACTCAATAGAAAAGACAGCATTTAATGCAGAAAATGGACATTACGAATTTATTCGAATGCCATTGGGATTAAAAAATGCACCCGCAACGTTCGAAAGAGTTATGAACAACGTTTTGCGAGATGTAGTAGGAAAAATTTGCCTAGTCTACATGGACGACGTCATAATATTTTCTAAAGGTTTAGAAGAACATATGTAACATTTGAAATTGGTATTTACAAGACTACAAGAAGCCCGATTGAAAATTCAACTAGATAAATCTGAATTTTTACAAAAAGAAGTAGAATTTTTAGGTCATGTCATAACATCAGAAGGAATCAGACCAAATCCCAAAAAGATAAATGTAATATTAAAATATCCAATACCAAAAACTGCAAAGGACATTAAAGCCTTTCTAGGATTATTAGGTTACTATAGAAGATTTATTAAAAACTTCGCAAAATTAACCAAACCCCTAACGAAATGTTTAAAGAAGGATCAAAAGATAATACATTCAAAGGAATTTATAGAAACATTCCAAACATGTAAAAATATCCTATGTAACGACCCTATACTTCAATATCCAGATTTTGAAAAGCCCTTCGTATTGACAACAGATGCATCGAACGTATCCATCGGAGCAATTCTAAGCCAAGGAAAAGTTGGTAGCGATTTACCAGTAGCTTATGCATCAAGAACGTTAAACCCAGCTGAATCAAATTATGCAACGATAGAAAAAGAACTCTTAGCTATCGTGTGGGCCACCCAACATTTTAAACCCTATTTATTTGGTCGTAAATTTATAATTGTCACAGATCACAAACCACTACAATATCTATTTAATATGAACGAACCTAATTCACGTCTAGTCAGATGGAGACTAAAACTAGAAGAATACGATTACAGAATTGAATATAAAAGAGGAAAAGAAAATACCAATGCAGATGCGTTATCAAGGATATAAATTAACGCAATTGAAAATGAATCAATTATTGGAAATCCAGGAGATATAGATAATGAAATTGAACAGTACATTGAAAGAGAAAGACAAATACCAATGACAGACCAAGAACATGAAAGACTTAATGAAATCATAAACACCCCTAAAATCATAGTTCACTCAAATATTCAAATCAAACCCCCTCGAAAACAAGAAAATCGAGAAGACAATGAAACAATTCACACATCATTGGAAGATCCAATTTTAAATATCCCTATTACGGAAAATTGCCTAAACATGTACTCCAACCAATTAATATTTACAAGAAAAACAGGAGGAAATCTACATGTTAAAAGAAGAAAAATATTTGGACATAAGAATAGAATCATCGTCCACTTAACAGAAAACTACGTAGAAGAAATAATACACTTCTTCAAAGAGTATGTAGAACCCAAGAAACTTTATTGTTTCTATACAAATTATACAGATGAAAATTTATATCTTGAGATTAGCGTTATATTATCGAACGTGTTCAAAAACAACTCATACAAATTACTTATATCAAAAATACTATTGAATGATGTCGAAGATAAAGAAGAACAACAGAAATTGATTAACTATCATCATACTAAAACATGCCACAGAGGTATCAATGAAGGTTTACTAGCCTTAAAGAAAATACATTATTGGCCAAAAATGAAAGAAGATCTAACAGAACTAATTAATAATTGCGAGATATGCCAACGATCCAAATATGATCGTAATCCACCGAAAATAAAATTTTCGATATCACCAACACCAACACAACCTTTAGAATCGATACATATAGATACATTTCAAATAAATAACGTAAAATGCCTAACCCTAGACATAGACGTATTTTCTAGATACGGACAAGCCTATATTTTAGAACCAACTTGTACTGCAAGTATTGTCTTAAATAATTTAATATTATTCATGAACCACCATGGTATCCCAAGCCAAATTACTTGTGACAACGGCACGGAATTTAAATCATCATTATTATTAGAATTCTGCAAATTACATAACATCTCAATACATTTTACTACCCCAGGAAATTCGAATAGCAATAGTCCTGTTGAACGATTTTATTCAACATTAATTGAATTATATCGAGTATTAAAACTAAAAGATCCAAATGCCAATGAAAAATAATTAATGTTATACGCTGTATTAGGATACAATTTGACAACACATAGTGTCACTAAACAAAGGCCTATAGATGTCATTAACGGAAAATTGAATGCCTTGGATCCATTCGACCTAACAGACGAAATAATAATAAATAAATTCATTGATGACAGAAAGGAACGACTGAAAGAAATATATAAAAATATATATAATACCTCTCTAGAAACAAAGACAAAAATAATTGAAAAACGTAATCAGAATAGAGAAAACCCAATAGATTATGAAGAACAATTAGATACATATGTCATAGATAAAACAGCTAAGCGAACAAAAGATAAACCTCGCTATACAAAAGCTAAAGTAAAACAAGATATAGGAAAAAAGATAATAACAACTAAAGATAAAATTATTCATAAAGCTAATCTACAAAAACCAAAAAAGTATTCTTTTTGTCCACAGAAAAACAATGAAGATACTGACAGTATACCTACTTGTAGTGACGATACAGACTATAAGAGCGAAGACTGAAACCGACGTAACTATAACCCCTATAAAAACACCACTATTTCCCTTTCAACTTGGAAATACACGAATAATAGAAAATAAACATACCTTCATCCACTATATACAAACATCCTCACTTGTCAATCAATTAAATAATATCGAAGACTATTTTAACAACATTAGACTTCAAATAACAGACATACCACTTAATAAAGTCGTAAATTTAAAATCTATGATGAACCAAACTCATTATTTAATACAGGAAGCAAAAACCAAGCTAAACAATATTCAACCCCATATTAGAATCAAAAGAGGACTAATAAATCTAGTAGGAAAAGTACAAAAATGGATTTTTGGTACCCTTGATTCAGAAGATGGAGAAATATATGATAATGCAATCTATGAACTCCAAACGAACGAAAATTCTTTTCAGAAAGAAATAATGCAACATATATCCTTGACGAAAGAACTCATTCAGAACTACAACGAAACTATTAATATTCTTGATAAGAATCAAAGAACAATCAAAACATCTATTGAAGAACTTAAATCAAACATAATAAACAAATTCTTCAATCTAGATACTTATTTACCTACGTATAATATTATTGATCAACTAATTCTTAATTGTCAGAATCTAATCATTTTTCTAGACAATATTGAAGATGCTATCGCTTTCGCTCATTTGAACATTTTACATGGCACCATAATATCGGCTCAAGAAATGACAAATCTAATATCTAATTTAACAATGTTATATGGAAAATATAAAATTCTTAATTTACAAGAATTAAATAATTACTACCAAATTGCGAGTTTGCAAGTGAAATTTGTCAAAGACAAAATTATTTTTGTAATTCACTTTCCTATTTTTAAGGAAGAAATCTTTCAATCTTTTCATCTATTTCCTATACCTATAAACAATACCTTGATTGTACCTAATCAACCCTACCTAATTATTGGCACTCATTCGCAACAATTTAGCAACACAGAATGTCCGCAAATAGAAGATAATTATCTTTGCCCAAACGAACTGAAGTCAACAACGAAAGAATGCATTACTACATTAATCCGATACGCAGAAAATCGCCAATGCCAACTGATTAATGTGAAATTATACCAACCTATTATACAATGGATCAATAACAAGTATATTTTGATTATTCCCAATGAACAACCATTAAGAATATATCAAAATTATTATAAACAAGAATATATACTAATTAAAGAGCCAAGCCTTATACAAATACCTCACAATTGTGGAATTCAGGCATTACAAAATCAATATTGGAACAAAGAAGAATTACTAAAAGGCAATCCCTACCTGCTACCACCAATCGAATTTGGAACTATAGAAGAACCTCAAAAACAAACCCATCTTCAACTACAATCAATCGATATTAACCAAATAAAACAATTACAAGAAAAAGCTAAACTTTTAAAAATTCCAGAATCTTCCCAATTACATATAATGGCACTAAGCTCAACTACCCTCACTCCCATCTTTATAGTGGGAACTATAATGAGTATATTCGCATGGAAAATATACAAAAAGAAAAAGAACCCGGTCCAAACCACCAACCCGATCAAGAAAAGAAATGAAGAAATACCCCTACAGGATATGGTCGAAAACAAACATTCACCCCTTTTGTTTTCGTCTTCGGCGGGAGGAGTTATATGACTAACATCGCCAGCTTGCACCTCAACCAAATGAGTCAGTCCCAGCAGATGATGTCATTGCTGACACAGCCCTTAGTTAACATTAATTTTAATATAAATATTGTAAACCGTAAACAGAAATTAATTTTTAGTTAACTGTCAATAGAACCGTTACTCTTTGTACTACCCAAAAACAAAAATAAAGTTTTTAAAAACGCTTTCACGTGATTTCTAACTTTAACTAGTTAGTAGAATTTATTTTGATGTCTATTGCTGATGGATCAATGCAGTTGTAATATGCGGTTCTAGTATAAATGGCAACAATAATTCGTTGTTAATTACACTTTCAACGCTCTGATTAGAGATATTGCTAACCAATACTTTGTGGAATACAAAGTGATCTATGATGATAATCCAGATAAAAGGAACATTATTCACTATGAAAATATTACTAACCAAATGGTGGTTATTTGGTGTACACATATGCAAACATTTAACTTTTGTTGCTTTTGTTGGTAAGACTATAATTGGCAACTAATAAAAGTTTTACCTAATTATTATTTTTTTTTTAATAGCAAGCAAGTTTCCTTTGGAATTTTTAGTATGTAAGATTTTGTTGAGTGGGTTTGGTTTAGTATATAACTTATATACAAGGTGTAAGGGCAATATTTTCGGTAAATTTAATCAATGATTCTTTGCATCATTTTGAATAAAAAACTTTATTAAAGCATGCATCCAAAGTGCAAGTATTTCTGTGGAAAAAGATCAGATTTATTTAGGAAAATGTCATATCGTCATGTATATTTCAATACCCAATTAAGGGTCGATCATACAGAGAACGCAGAGAAAAATGGAGAGATCACTGCAGGATATAAGTCTGAGAGATAGCGTTTTGAAGAACAGTGATAGAAGATATTATAGATTTACAACATTAATACCAGCTAAGGCAAAGCTAATACCTCTGTATAAAAAAAGGACATAGAGAAAAATACGAAAATTACCGCCGTATGTCTCTTATTCTCCATGTAAGTAAAGTCATCTTTCACGTTATCAATAAACGTTTAAAATTCTGCTTATAATCACAGATTTTTCCAGAAAAGATTGGATTTGTTCAAGGGAAAGGTATTCAAAATTAGATAAACAATACAGAGCGCCAGAGAAGTTAAACATATTTTATATCTCTATTTCCTTGATTATCTGAATACTTTAACAGACTAAAATGTGATAAATTATGTCAGTACTGAATTACCTGATTAACTTAATTTGTCATCTACATAAAAAAAAATAGAAAATTGAATATCTGATGAATTCTGCATCAATAAAGGAATCATGCAAGGATGCATGCTATCGCCAATTCTTTTCAACATTTAAGGTGAATATATTTATGCGTTGAGCTTTCGAGGATTGGACGGGTGATATCATTATTGACAGCATTATAATAACTAATTTACGATAAGCCAATGATACTACACTTCCTTTGAGATTGGTCGAAGAACTGATCTTGATTATCAAATATATTGATTATTCGGTGGTCAAAATGACATGTCCAACATCAGTCAAGTATTCAAATTCGTTTATTTTGGGCCTTTAATATGGAGGAAGTTAGGAAATGGCAAGAAACACAATTTGAAATTTACATAAGATCTGGAAAGATAGGGACATAAAACAGAACACAAAGAAAAGGGTAGTAAAAAATCTTATTTTTTTCAGTTTTCTTATATCCGACTGAAACTTGAAAAAATGAATACTTTGGTGCTAAAGATGCATTCCGTGGACTGCCAGGCGGCGTGAACGCATCCGTTGTTCAAGAAATTAATGATCCCACAAGACGATTCCAAATTATTCATAAACGGATTGTAGCGTTTACAAATTATTGGCCGCTACAGGTAAGATCGTTTTACGCGAGTCTTATTTGAGAGCGCACCGGTATAATACGGGACGAGGCCGAGAGAGTCTAACATCACACCTCGAGCTGAACAGATGTCTCCACGTCGTACCCTTCCATTAGAGTTATGTAGATTAGCTGGCCAAGCCATATTAAGACTTATTCTTTGATATTTTTGTAGAGGGTTTTATGGCCCGGTGGTGGCCCCGTTATGAAACCCGATCATTTTAGGGCCCGGTAATTACAAAACCCGGTTAATTTAGGATCAAATCGTTATAAAACCAATCAGATTGGAGCCCAGCCATTACCGGATCTGGTCATTTTTGGGGCCTACTTTTTGTAGTACCCGGTCAAAGCAGATTTCAGATCTTTTAGGCACCCCGGTGTCCCCGCATTCAGGACACAGAATTGCCAGTAAACGAACTTACTAGTAACTGGATGGTCCAAAGACTGGATAAACGAGCAGCGTAACAAAGGAGATACGGCCAGAAAATAATTTATTTGTATTTGATATTGCATTAATGTTTCTATGAATCTTTTACGTTAATTGCTTAATACTCTCGCTACCACCAGGTAATATCTTTGATAGGACAACCTGTTAACCAAACAACCAAACTAAACCTGTTAGGATCAAAGTAAAAGATCAAATATTTTTAGAGACATGACTAGTATAGTAGGGTTTTAGTGGTCCTCGCCTCTTTTTGATTTTCTTTATTACTGTTTTATTTATATATTTTTTGTTCTATGTGTTGTTTTCTGGGATTGTGCTTGTGCTTATTAAATGTTTAATATCACTATAGAATTTTTTAACAAACATTTTTCTTTTCCCTGTTTTATTTATTATACCAATTAGGTTAGAAATAGAGAACGTTGGTGAGGTATGATTTCGTTTGACGGCTGTTGATTTTCTCTAGGTAACGATTCTTCTGTAAGAAAAAAATATGAAGAAGGAGAAAGGCAAAGTGGAGATGGGGTAATCTTGCAAGATTGTTCGACGGGTGGTAGATCAAGAAAATGCTAAAGTAAAAACTTAGAGCAGACAAGAGAAGTCGCGAAAATTTTTCTACAAGATGGACAGATTACATCAAAATAATTTGTACCAACAGGATACCAACTGCGCAGAAAAGAAAATGTCTAGAGAAGACCTATATCCAATAGTGGCTAGAAAATACGGCATAAATGATAGTCATAATAAAGGGTGTTAAAGAAACCATTCTCAAGGTGAATCACTTTTACACATTGAAATTACTAGATATGAGTGAGGGTAGTCTTAAAAGTTTCCAGCCTTAATATGAAGATGGCGTTACTCGTTAAAAATATTCTGGTAATATAATTACACATGCGTTGAAAGATAACTTTGAAAATTTCACCCACATTAGATACTCAGTTATTATTTAACAGTCATTTTTGTCAGTTGATGTTAGTGTTTCTGCAAAGATAGAAAAAATCGAATAGCGAACAATCGAAGATGGATGCTATTTACGGGGAGTGCACTATCATTTGACACTGTGACATTTTGGGTAACTGAATTTAAACGTGGTCATACCAGCTCGATTAACGATGGACGTTCGGGACGGCCAAAAACTGCAACCACTACCAATAACAATAAAAAAATTCACCTAATGGTGCTAAACGACCGTCGAATTAAGGTTGGAGAGATAGCAGAGACTATGGACATCTCTAAAGAACATGTATGTCATATATTGACTGAAGATTTGGGCATGAAAGGGCTAACCACACGTTGAGTGTTACTCAGGATCAAAAATGCATTTGAATGAACATTTCCGAAGCCCTGTTGAAGCAGTTAAGCAAAATAATATTAAGTCGGTTGAACTTCTTTCTGTGTTAGAATGGATTTGTTACAGACTACCCTCTTAATCTTCAATTTGCTTTGCTTCTAAACTTGAGAATATGTATGCTGAAAATTTAAACATTAACATAGAGCCATTATAGCCCGCTTAGCTATAACATTAAATGGGTTACGTATCGTTTTTATACTGTCGCTTTAACCGAATTAATGAGTATAAATGTTCGCTTGAACGAAATATAAGGTGTAATTTATTACGATATCGATTATTTTAAATGGAGTTGGCGTATAAATTGCAACAATAATGTGACTATTAAAATGTAGTTTCGACGCTGCGATTTGGCAAAATTTGCTAACAAATATTTTATAGAATATCGAAAGATTTATGATGATCATCAGGATAATGGTATTATTGTTTACTATAAAAATATTACTAGCTGAAAGTCGTTCTTTATTAAATTCGATTTGATATATATATAATTTTGATTTTTAATTAAATAATCTTTATGAAATTATAAAAGTAGTTATAATTATCAATTATTTTCAGGTTTTATCTGAATATTATTAAAAAATTAACAAGTATCGCAACTGCTTCATGTAAACTTTGTTTTTGTTACATTTTAATTGGCAGCATATTGATTGGTATTGACAGTGTGTGTTTCTTATGATTTTGTGTTGGTCTACCTTATCCTTTGGAGTACCCAGGACTTCTTTTAACTTACTGTACGGTTTGTATACTACCTTAATGTCATTAAGGCTTAGTGTAATTTTTTTCAAAGTCTTATCTAACCCCCGGGTTAATTTTTAAAATCATTCCTATCCTGTATTATCTGCTTAATACCTTCCCACTCTATCCTCTGCTCTTTCTTCAATCTCTCAATCCACCTGTTTCTCGGTCATTCTCTATAATTTTTCCGGTTATGCTCGTTTTGTACAGTGTCTTCGTTGTTATCTGCTTATCCCTGTTATCTGGTATTCTACATATATGTCCAAGCTATCTAAGTTGTCCCTTTATCACTTTTTCATTTATTGACTTTATTTGTAGATTCTGTCCGTTTATTTAATTTCTTATTCTAACTATTTTTGTTTTATTTTCGATTTTATGTAAGATTCACATTTCCATTGCATTAATTCGTCTCATATGTTTTTTCGACCAATGTCCGTACCTTACCGCTATATAATATCGTTGGTCCTACTTTTTTTGTTACTACCTCGGTTTTTATATTCTTTGGTGTTTCTCTTTAAAATTTGACCTACTTTTTATTTTTTTATTTTGCCATTACTTTCAATTACACAGGTCGGCATGATTTTTGTAACATTGATGATAATGATAATAATTAAAACACTTGGTATTTGTTTCACAATATTTTCAAAATATTTTCTGACATGTTTCAACCTCACGACTATTCTCAAAGAGAGTTATATATAAACTAAACTGAAGTTTCAAGAAGTTTATATATAAACTAAACTGAAGTTTTCTTTTGTCTCGTTAAATTTATGATACTTTCAATAATTGGGGTATCTCCGAAGTCTAGCTGGAAGTTTGTAAGGTTTTTACCGTCGTATATGGCCTTTTTTCCTAATTTCGAAAATTTCCAAATAATTTAACAGCCTGCTTTTGTTGCAACTATGAATTAATTGGACATAATTTGGGTTAAAAAATGGTTCTGTTCTATATAATGTTCGGCAAAGCCTGTCTTTGTTTGATTATGTATGCTATATATATAACATCACACATTTTTAATTTTATTTTATATATAAAATTAATATTATAAAATTATATTATTTTATATATGGAGTATACTCCAGCTATGTCACAAAATGTTTTTCTTTCTTTGTTATTGTTTAGCATTGATGTAAGATTATTCTTATTAACAGAGATAATATTAATATTTTCTTTCTTTAAATGATTTGTGATTCTGGAACTTAATTTATGAATATAGTTTATAGCATGTCATTTTTTGGAATCTTTTTTTTTTCATAAGTATTTGATATTGTTTTTTTAAACTGGTTTTTGTATTAATTTAGCTATAATGCTATTTTGATATTCATTATTCTTTGCGATATTTTTGATAATATTAAGTTCTTTTTCATATCAACATTTTTTAAGTGGAATCGTTAGAAGTCTGTGGGTCATGCTATGAAAAGTTGACATTTTTACATTCCATGACTAATTTGAACTTGCGTGAATAGTTGTATTGGTATACATGGATTTTTCTAAATATTTCGAATTCTAATTTATTCGATGTTTTTATTATTTTTAAATCTAAGAAGTTTAATTAATTATCCGTCTCTGTTTCTATTGTGAACTGGACTTTTGTATTTACACCATTTAAATATTGAAGACATTGATCCAATAGTCCCCGTCCACATGTAAATAATATCATCGACATACCTGCCCAAAAATGTATATGTCTTGTATAATTAGTTTCATTAAATAAATTGTTTTCAAAATTAACCATGTAAATTTCGACCAGAAGGGGGCTTAGAGGGCTTCCCATTGGTAATCCATTGGTTTGTTGGTAAAATTTTGAATTAAACAGAAAATAATTTTGTTCGGTACATACATTGATAGCCTCTATGAGAGAATTTTTATGTACGATTTCAAGATTATATTCGTGAATTCTTTCATTGAAGATATTTTTAAGATCTTGTACTAGGATGGAGTAAAAAAGGCTTTTTATATCGAACGAAACTAATTTTGCATTGGAAAGTATCTGTATATTTTTTAATTTTGTTGTTAGCTCTATTGTATTTTTGGTTGTTTTGGGCGAGTTGAAATCGATAAATAATGATAAATCACTGTTCACTTGTATGCAAAGTTTATATGCAGGAGCATTTACTTAAGAAACGACTAGTCTCATTGGAATATCATCTTTATGCAGTTTAGGCATTCCGTATAAAACTGGAGATTTTGGGTTCATGGTATCTAGTTTAGATTGCGACATATTTAAAAAGCTTTCATTGTACGTTTTTGTTATTTTCTTTACAGTGGTGTGACATTTTTCGGTTTGTTCGGGCGGATTTTTTGAAAGCAAATTATGTCAAATTAATCCATAGTTGCAATAAGAGCAGGCTGCCAAATTATTTGGAAATCTACGAAATTAAATAGGTCATATTCGACGATAAAAACCTTACAAACACTCAGCTAGACTTCGGAGATACCCCAATTATCGAAAGTGTCATAAACTTAACGAGACAAAAAAAACGACCTCCATTAACAGCACTTTGAAACTTTAGTTTAGTTTATATATAACTCTCTTTGAGAATGGCCGTGAGGCCGAAACATGTCACAGAAAATATTTTGCATATATTGTGAAACAAATACCAAGTGTTTAAATTATTATCATTGTTACTATGTTTTACCAAGTGGCAACCGAGCAATCAATCGAAACTATTGATGATAATGCTTTTTTTGCGTTTCATTTAGTGAGTTCTTAAAACACCTTTTCACAGAAATGACCTAGCACGTTCCATTTTCAAGTACCTGCTTCCCCTTTATATTATGGGATAATTGAAATTATTTGTACCTGACTTTGGAGTACAAAGGTAAACGGTACTTTGGTATAAACTATTGCTGTTTTTTTTGTCTATGGGACAATAGGGCAACAAAAGAACATTACAGTAAGAAAGATTGGCCTCATAGAACTTCGTTTGAACCTGGTACTTCAGACATAAAATATGTACCCTCTGTCAACCCAAAAAGGTACTTTTTCCGCCTCTCCATATTAAGCTTGGACTAATGAAAACCTTTGTCAAAGCCATGGACAAAAAATCTAATTGTTACCTAAAGGAAATAGTTCCTTAATTAAGTGATGCAAAACTAAAAGAAGGCATGTTTATTGGACCTCAAATAAGGAAGAAATAAAACAATTTTATACTTTGTTATCTATCACTTTTATTTTTAAATTTGTGTGACTATAGTTTCGTAAAATGATTTTACATTCTTAAACACCACTTTAAAACTATTTACCTTTTACATTTGTACTCCAAAGTCCGGTACAAATAATTTCAATTATCCCATGATATAAAGGAGAAGCAGCTACTTGAAAATGGAACGTGCTAAGCTATTTCTGTGAAAAGGTGTTTTAAGAACTCACTAAATGAAACGCAAAAAAAGCATTATCATCAATAGTTTCGATTGATTGCTCGGTTGCCACTTGGTAAAACATAGTAACAATGATAATAATTTAAACACTTGGTATTTGTTTCACAATATATTCAAAATATGTTCTGATATGTTTCGGCTTCTCGACCATTCTCAAAGAGAGTTATATATAAACTAAACTAAAGTTTGATAGTGCTGTTAATGGAGGTCGTTTTTTTTTGTCTCGTTAAATTTATGACACTTTCAGTAATTGGGGTATCTTCGAAGTCTAGCTGGGTGTTTGTAAAGTTTTTACAGCTGTTTTTACAGTAATTTAACAGCCTGCTTTTATTGCAACTATGGATTGATTTGACAATTTGTGTTAAAAATATTCGACCGAACCAACCAAAAAATATCACACCACTGTAAAGAAAAGTTTTAAAGTAGTGTTTGAAAATGTAAAATCGTTTTACGAAACTATAGTCACACAAATTTAATAATAAAAGTGATAGAGAACAAAGTATAAAATTGTTTTATTCCTTTTTAAAAACTATCACAAAGTAATGGACAAATCAATCAATAATTTCAAATAAGGAAGCTTTTAGATGATTTGCGTTTTGAAGAAAAATTAAATGAAAAGGAATTGGCTCTTTGGAAGTGTTTTGTAAGAGTAGTGAAAGGATTTCGGAGCAACAAAAAATATTAAAACTATTACAACCTTATAGATGAACTCTTAAAAGCATATGAAATACTAGGGTGTCGCATGTCCATAATACATTTTTTACACACCCATTTCGATTTTTTTCCAGAAAATGCAGTAGTTGGATGCAGTAAGCGACGAACAGGGAGAGAGATTTTGCCAGGATATCAGGACAATAGAAGCAAAATACAAGGATGCTGGAACCCATCTAAGTTGGGAGATTACAGCTGATTTTTAAAAAAGAGATAATGCTACACAACACAAGAGGAAAAAGTAAAAATTTTTGTCGCTCTATGACATCTCATTTAATATATTTTATACTCACATAATCCTTAGTAATGACTTTATTAGACTTTATTTAATACATTTTAGATGTTTATATTATATGAATATTAGATTGTAAAAATATGTCGTATTTCTTTTTTTCCCAGCACCGACCCCCTGCAAAAAACTGTACGTGTTCCAGTAATTAGCATATTATTAAATCTTTTTTTGAGTTAATTATCATTAACATATCGTCTGCGAATATTAATTCCCTCAGCCTTTCTGTGATTTTCCAATATCCCAACTTTGAGGTTTTCATTTCTTTGTTCGATTCTTTTATTGCCCAGTCTAGCGCTATTGAAAATAATATAGAGCACAAAATACATCCTTGTTTCACTCCGATTTTCTTTATATATTCTTTTAATTCTTTATTGTTTATACCTGTTACACTTCCGTTATTTTTATACAAATGCATATATATATATATATATATATATATATATATATATATATATATATATATATATATATATATATATATATAATGCAACTCAGGAGGTACAGTTGCATTGCAGATTTCAATTGGCCACCAAGATTAGGCAATCTAAAATCATTTAATGTGTTTATTGTGAAAAATCTGGTTTATCTAACTGGCCATAAATAATTAATGATCTGCTGAAGATTTCGATATTACAAAACGTAGCCTCGCGTGAATGGGTCCAACCGTAACCATGGTGAATATTTCAGTGATATTCTATTTCACGTGTTATTGTAATAGACCCTCTCTTTCATAAAAAAAATAACAGCTTGCCAGAAATTCGAAATAGTTTGCGTATTATTAAAAGGAAACATGTGGGCGGAATATCAGGATGATCCATTACAATATTACCATCATCATCATTGTCGGATATTCCTTATATTGGTGTCGGGATTTTGGTTTTCTATCCTTTTCTATCTATTGCTTGTTCTTGTCTTGTTCCATATCATTCCTTCCATGTCATTCCATTTCATATCATTCCATTTGAGAATTTCTTCTGCTTCCTGGTTCCAACAGTTTTTACTTTATACCCATCAAATGACTGAAGCGAGCAAACCAAACCTAGTTCATATGTCTGAATTTCGTAATCGGTCTAGACTTAATACTCCCCCAACTCTTATAGAATTCCAAAGTTGTTATTTTAATTTTTTTTCATTTAGCATATCTCTCATTTAGTATGCACTCACTCACTTTCATATATCAGAGTTGGGAGATAGACCGTTTTATAGATCCATGACTTGGCGTTTTACTGACTTCTCTTTTGTTCAGTAATATCGATTTTAGCGTATTAAATAATTTGGTTGCTGCCATAATTGTATTATTTATATCTTCCCCAACGCTGCCTCTTTTCTCTAAAACTATCTCGAGATATTTTAAAATATCTGACTTGAAACAACCATGATTTCTGGCTTATGAAAGTTTGTTCTCATTTCATATTTAGCTAGTGTCTTGTTTCATACTTCAATTGCTCTTTGTATTTCGTCTTTACTAGAAAATAAGGATAAGATCATCTGTAAATACAAGTTTTTTCATTTTAACAGGCTCGAACAGTTTGACTTTAATTCTTGGTGTGGATACCCGCCGTTCTGGATATTTTATCCATGTAACTCCTTTGAATGTTCTAAACCTTTTAGGAGTTCTAGCTTCAGTTATGTGAATCTTTATACAGGGTGTCCGCTAATTAATGGTACACAGCAAAACTTCAAATTTGTTGACTAAAAATATTGCGATTTAACCCTTATTAGCCCTAACTAACTCATCTTCGTTTAAAAGTTAATAGTAACCAAGATACAGGGTGTTAAAGTTATAAATTTATTTTCAATTTTCGTCAATAACTTTCTTAAATAGCATCTTTCTTGCACGGAATTTGGTAGTTGGGATTTTTTTAAGATAAGACATTTAAATTACTTGAAAACTCTTATGTAGATTGTAGAGGGTGCTGACTGTGACACTTTTCTTCATTTGAAAGGTCACAACTTTTTTGGGCTTTAGTGTAGTCGCGTTATTAGTGAAAATATTATTTTATCCACCTTTTTTACGTAAAAAATGTATACTTTGTAAATGTCGCTCCAAGTTACTGTTTTCTAGATATCTGCGTTTAAATTGTTCATTGTATCGTTTTAACTTGCGCTTTTGAAATATAACATTTGTTTTTGCTTTCCCTTTTTTTGTCTTAGTACTAGAGGAATATTATCTAAATATTTGGGTGAGTTTGAAGAAAATTCAGATATAGTTCGTCGTTTAAGTTATGTGGTAATTCGAATGAACCATTGGGTTATTACATAATCACCATAATCATTAAAAAATCACCAATAAGACCACATCAAACGATAATTTTAAATTCGTGTTGGAAATGGCATTCGGATACTAATAAGTGTGGATTTTCTAAATCTCACGCATGATTATTTCTAAAATTGAATACACCTCTACGTGTAAATGTTGCATTCTCTGTAAACAATATATTTTTTTATAAATATGGGGTCGACATTTTGCTGGGTACAACAGAAACGGGCAAATTCCAGTCTGGCTGACAAATTAGCTTCCAATAGATTATGTACAGTCGTGAAGTGAAACGGATACAGTCCCTTCTCGTGAACAATGTTGCAAACGGTGGACTTGCCTATCCCAATTCCCAGAACAATGCGTCTTGTGCTTACTTTAGGGTTTTCAATTCCGCGAACCACAATTTCTTCTTCCTGGTCAGTGGTTAGAGTCTTCGGATGACCTGTTGAATCTCGTTCGGACGAAAAGAACCTGTTTCACCTAGTCTGTCGTAGCGATTTTTGGGAATCTTAAAATCTGGCTTCTTCATGGGTACGTTTTCAAATATCGTCGATGAGACCGGCGTCCATTAAAATTTTCCTGCGTATAAATTCCTATCATATCTTACATCTCTTCATTAGAAAACAATTTATTTCTCGGCATTTTGTTATTGACTTAAGTGAAAATTTTTCAAAAACTATTTTACTATAGTGTATTAAAATTATTATTATTATTATTATTATTTTAAACTATTTTAACTATTTAAATACTCCAATATTAAGTATTAACAATCAATGCAAAAGTCGCATTGATGTATTTGTTTTAATCATAACCTACCTACTTTAAGTGTTACCTACTGAAAGTGTTACCTTTCAAAAGCGCAATTTTAAAGTTTTTTCAGAAAGTGCAATGAATAATTTAAAAGCAGATATCTACAAAAAGGTAACTCGGAACGATATTTGCAAAGTATACCTTATTTACGTCAAAAAGATGGACAAAATAATATTTTCACTAAGAATGCGAATACACCAAGGCGCAAAAAAGTTGTGCTCTTTTAAACGTAGAAAAGGGTTACAGACCCTCTACAATTTACATACAAATTTTCAAGACTTTTCAAGAAATTTCTTATCTTAAAAAACCCCTCACTATCAAATTTCGTTCATGAAAGAAACTTTTGAAAATTGAAAATAAAACTATAATTTTAACACCCTGTATCTTGATTACTATTAACTTTTGGACTAAGGTAAGTTGAGTTAAATCGCAATATTTTTATGCAAACAATCTGCAGTTTTGCTGTGTACCATTAATTAGCGGACATCCTCTATATGCTCTGTTTTGCCTGTAATAAAGTTTTTGATACAACTTTTTTTGTTAAGCTATCCTAAATCCTCTTTCTTTGAAACATGCGAAATATCTTCTCTAAGTTCACTGTACATAAAAACCTAATAGCTCCGTAATTTGCCGTATGATAAGTTAGGACTGGACCTAAATGTTGCGAACTTTTCTGAAGCGTGCTTGATGCTGCTTTTGTTATGTTTCTTCATTTCCTTCTAGTAATCTCGTTTCTAGTATTCTTTCATACAGGGTGTTCTGCATTATATGGGATACACTTTACCAGCGTGATTTATGGCTAAAAATAAGTTTAGTTTGTCATATAAATCTTAGACGAAAAATACGTCCTAAGGCAGCTACACCCCCCAAGTGCGGCAAAAAATTTAGATAGTGTTTCTTTTTCAAGATTTTGGTTCTGTGATTCATTTAAAGATATCCGCGATGGCAACGATAGCTCAGTACCCTCAAAGATGTAATTTTCAATGTCGCTGTCTCCTAGGGCTAAACAGTCTTGAGAAAGATTCAAAAGACTTAGAGACGGACTAGGTGGTATGTGATTTTGGTTCACGCTATTCTGTTCAGCCTCATTTAAGACAGTTTCTAGTTTGTTTTCATCAACATCGCTTGGGACTTTCATCAACATCGCCTAGTGTAGGCACTTCGTTGCGCTGATTTAGTGCAAGACCTCCATTAGACTTAGATTCTTGTATGCACTCACGTAATGCAGGCTCTCCAGAAACACCTGGTACTTGACCATGACAAGCTTGACCTGGACTCTCGTTCTTGCGCAAGTTCTCCCAATGCAATATCTGATATAGCAACTTCAGCGTCAGACAGAGTATTTGGATTGTCTGGGTAGGTTCCGCTGCTGCGAAAACTACTTATTGTATTGACAGGAGTATCTGCTTGAATCCACGCCTTGGCTATTAGCTGACCTGAATTCTACCGGTTCTGTTTTTTTTTGTGGATTGGTGCGTAAAAAATATTTTTTAACGGTGCGAATACTGATATGTCTAATGGTTGCAAAGCAGAAGTAGTGTGGCTAGGTAAATAATTAGGGGGTAGGATAATAATTGTCCCGAGCAGTTTCTAGCATATTGACAGCACTTGAGTGCGATGAATGACCAGCTAAAATCAGTAATACCTTTCCCGGCGGTTTGCGTTTCATTAAATGTTCAGTCAGCCATTTATAAAAAAGGTCTGTGGAAATGTATGTAATGTGCGATTTCTTTTGCATGTAAACTTTGGAACAAGACGAAAGTCCCTCTTCGAATTTTAGTTTTTTATTTACTCCCTTGATAATCAGAATTGGAAAATAATCAGAAAATTGCCAATAGCGTTGCAACAAGCAACGACAATAATTTTTTCTCCTTTTTCAATGGAAGTAAGTGATTTAACTGCTCTAGCACCTTTCTTGGCTAATACTTTGCCAGGTTTATTATTGAGTTGGACATCGGTTTTATCTACGTTAAATATTCTCTCCGGTTTATCCAGCAAATCATTCTCAATAAAGACAGTTGTGAGCAGATCAAAAAAGTTTGCAACTTCGCTCTTTCAATTGATAAACCCTCAGCTTGTCTCAAAACTATTTCGGGATTTCTTTCAAGAAAGCTTTTAAACCATTGCGGTCCAGCCGTTTTGGTTTCATTGTTATTTTGTACTTCAACCCAAACTTTTCGGCAAACAGGTAAGCTAGTTGGCGAATTGTACTTCTTTCATATGTGAGTTACCAGCCTTTTTTCATTTTCAAAGCCAAGTACAGGGTATTTTTCTAGAAGTGACAAAAATGCAATTAGGTCAGATAAGTAGGTATTTAGATAGAATTTTGTTATTTATACTGCGAAGTATATAACTTTAAATCAAATACATACCTTGGATTGGCAGTTACTCGTTTTTCCTTTCGTAGCGTCTTCTTAAGGTTCGAGAGGATATTCTGTAAAATTCGAAATATTTCGTTTATTCCTTTTTATTTTTATCCAGTTCTTCGAATGCAAGTGCTAAATTTTCTTCCGTCCAGCTGATATGGCGCGGCACCACGCCTGGCTTTGATGTTTGTTCACACGGACAAAACTTGTGTGCCTACTCCGATGGTTTACATGACATTGAGACCTGCAGGAGAAGCACTTCTAACTATAGCGCTAACGCCACCAACATCCCTAACATAGTGTATTCAAAACCGGGGCATGTATCTAACTGAGACAACTATCCGAGTTTTACCCTACAGAATATAAAAACCATGACTTTTTTCGTAAAAGGGGTGCTCTGAATTCGTCTCGATAGAATGAACCGATTTCGAGTAAATCGCTTTAAACTTTTCGTGGGCAACACAATAAAGATCAATGTTTATTGCTAAGCAATAATAAGTATAGCATGATTGAGATGTTTCAAATAATAAAACTTTAGTTTGCCATGTTAAAATGACATTTATTTGTTCCGCAATTCCGTTTTTTGGATGTACTTAATTTGCAAGTTTGTAATGTGGAATACGCCGATATTAAGTGCAGTTCGTCAGTACATTATGCTTCTGAAAATTGTATGTGGCTAAATAATAATTTTTTTCGAACAATGGATCTGTCAGCTAGGGCTAAGACCATAATCATCCCGTCCACTGGACCTAAACCCTTTCAATTTTTTCATCTGGGAGTATTTAACCCCAGTAAATAGAGAGAAGTTAATCAAAATAATTCAAGATCGTATGAAGATTTGCGGGTTAATCCAAATTTCATTCGCAACGCCATAAAATCTGTTGCGCGAAGGTGTCCGAAATATGTTGAAAAGTTGAAGGAGTGCACTTTTAGCAATACTTGTAATTCGTAATTCATCTTAATTAAAAAAATTGCATTACAATACAAATAAATACGATTTTAAGTTATAACATTTTCTTAAAAGTTTCCTTTTTTTTATTCGGATGTGCTTAGTAATTTAGTGTTGCTCTTGAAAAGTTTAAAACATCTTATTAAGGAGAACTTAGAATACCCCTTTTACTTACAAAAGTCAGTGATTTCATAATCACGAATAAACATTAAAACTAAAATACGTACAAAAAAATGGGGTTATTATTACTTTGGACCTGTCATTATGTTACGACTCTGAATTTTTTAAATTTGAACTACACAGTTCGTTTGAGCATCCAAAGTTTACAACACTCATCAAATTTCATAATTTTCTTTTAAACAGATTCGTAAATATTTGTGAAAAACAAATATTGTGCGTAACGAATATATGTGGGGGGTGTAGCTCCCTTAGGACGCATTATTCGACTAAGATTTATATGATAAATTATTATTTTTAGCCCTAGAACATCCTGGTAAAGTTTGGTCCCTACAATTCGAGACACTCTTTATAGTTTTTCAATTACTCATGAGAGAGCAATTCCTCGGTAATTACTGCAAGAAGCTGAGTCTCCTATCTTGAGTATAAGTATTCATAATATTACTGTAATATTTACCGATTATTTATATCCACTGGAAACGAACGTATTTATGCCAGACGGTTTAGGAAATTGATGAAAACTATCAGATGATTTCCATTTAATGGCAGTTTTTTGAGCAAAATTGTTAAATTTGAATTTTAACTTGTTGAAAATTCTGTCATTAAAATGAAACCATTTAAACAATTTAACTATTACGCTAAATGTGTTAGGAATCCTCCCATACTGTTGCATTGGTCGAGTTAATGAGTTGGAATATTCACATGAAAGCGATATAAAGGGTAGTTTATTACGATATTGATTACTTCATACACGGTTGCGGAATAAATTCTAACAATAATTAGGATGCCATTATATTGTTCTTCTGACACTCAAATTCAGCAAAATAAACGAGAAATATTTTGGTTTGGTATGACTGACGCTGCTACAGAAGAAGTAGGCATGCACCAAAAGCCAGCGACCAACAGCTGTTTAGCGTCAATCCTTTGCTTTCGAATGCAGAAGCGTGAGGCTTCTGTAAACAAATCCGTATAATCATAGCCTTCGTTCGTATTAGAGTTGGTTTTTGTTTCGCCGGAAAAATGTTAAGTGTAACAATAGAGCTATGAATTGTTGTGAAATTTCACTTGAAACTTGAAGGAATTTTTATTGCGTACACGTGTTTTTGAGTAGTTTAAGCGTTTTCAAGATCGCCGAAAAGACGTTGAAGATGATGCACGCCCGAGCCGCCCTATCATGCCAAAAACGGATGACGATATCGAAAAAATCGGTAATCTGGTTCGATCTGACCGTCGGTTAAGTATTCGTGCAATTGCTGAAACTGTTTTTTGAAAATTGCAGCCAAAGAATGCGGAGGGCAAATTTTACATAACAATTTTAACATGAGGGAAAAGTGTGTGTCTAAATGGTGCCTAAAATTCTCACGTTTGAACAGCAAGAAGCTCGCAAAAATGTTTGAACTAACACTTTGAATGCCACTGAAAATGACTAAAACTTATTGGAAATATTAACATGTGACGAATCGTGTTTTTTTTGCTTATGATCCTGAAACGAAGCGTGAATCGATACACAGGAAGAGCCCAAATCCACGGAGTTCGAATGCGAAAATCGAAGTTCAAAGCAATGATTTTTGTCTCAAAAAACCAAGATTAATATCTAAATTTCCACTATATTTAAAACTTGTACGTATGACAATTGTTTCGACACACAGTCTCTTTTTCAAATACACACTAAAATTAAACTTAAAGTTAAGTTTAAGTTAGTTAAGTTACTTAAACAGTAAGAAAAGCAGATACTACCTAAACTAATTTAATAAAACCATAAATGATGATAGTGGGAGTCCCACGTCTCAATGTCTAAAGTAATATAAGTTTAACAAGGGTGAACTGTTCAAGTCTACCTGATCATTAAGTAAAATACCCAAATTTTTTCTTTTATTAATTTCTAGGCTCTCTAAAAGATTTAGTTTTTTAGTTTATTTTCGTTATGCAACATTTTGAAATTTTTGTTGAAAATGTGATTTTCTAACATTAAGTGATTGGCATAATGAGAATTATTCTGTTCTTTAATATAACTTCTTTTATGTTCATCAAGCCTGGTGGAAAAGGATCTTCCTGTTTGTCCAACATTGACTTTTGGACAAGAACCGCACTCAATTAAATATACTCCTGATTTATGAAGTTTATTTGTTTGACTTTTATTGTTTTTTATTAAGCGTCCAAGACTATGGTTTGTTCTGAATGCAATATTTATATCGCTTGTCTTTGACAAATGTTTAGAAATTAATTTGGTGACTTTTCGTGTATTTGTAATTGTTTTGTATGGGGTGTTCTTGACTTTATTCACAGGATATATTAAATTAATGGTATTATTATAACATTTTTTATTAATTATTTTATTTATAATGTTTGGGTCATAACCATTATTCACTGCGATCTGTTTGATGGCATTCAATTCTTTGTTATAGTTATCTATTGACATTGGGGTATTTATTAATCTGTGTGTGAATGAATTAAATGCTGCCATTTTTTGAGAATAAGGATGACAAGACTTGTTATATATAACTAAATCTGTGTGAGATGGCTTATGATAAATTGCAAAATCATGTTTATTCTCTTTTCTTGTAACTGTTAAATCTAAATAGTTAATACTGTTGTTTTGTTCTTCTTCAATTGTAAAATGAATGTTCTTATGTAAGAGTTTATATAAGTTAGGAATTGATTTAATTATCTGTCAGTACCCGTAAAACAAATTATAATGTCATCAACATATTTATACCAGTAAAGTGATGATTTGAATAGCTGATGTTGACATATCTTATCTTCTAAATTATCCATAAAAATTTCCGCCAGTAAAGGACTTAAAGGGTTCCCCATTATCAAACCTTCTTTCAAAATAATTCTGATCCACTGATGAAACAATTGTCATGCGTACAAGTTTTAAATATAGTGGAAATTTAGATATTAATCTTGGTTTTTTTATTTTTCGATATTTATGGGATTATGTACCTTCACTTGGTTCCTGACGGTCAAACTATTAATCAACATTACTATCTTCACGTTCTTGCTGAACTTCGTAAAAGAATAAGGAAAAAACGATCCGAATTGTGGAAGGACAAGTTATGGGTTCTCCACCAAGACAATGCGCCGGCTCATTCCGCATTGTCTGTCAACAGGTTTCTAGTCAAGTACAGCATCCCAGTGTTAAACCATCCGCCTTATTCGTCGGATCTGGCGCCGTGTGACTTCAAGCTGTTTCCTAAGGTAAAATCTGCATTGAAAGGAACAATATTTCATATTTCCGTTGAAGCTGTGAAAGAGAAGGTGGCATGCGTTCTGAAGGAGCTGACAGAAGAAGACTGTTTCGAACAATGGAAGATTCGCATGGAGCGTTGTAGGTCTATACCTATATCCCTCCTCTATAGGAGGGATATATATTGAAGATGATAATAAGTAAATATATATGAAATCAAAATAAAATGTTTTACAGCGTGAGTCTCGTTATTTAATAGTCAGACCTCGTATATATAGTGTGTCACATTTAAACTGAAGACACCCCCATATTTTCGCTATTTAAATTTTTGAACAGTCATACAGATTGATGGATCCCATTTTTTAAAACAGTCAATTGAAATCTGAACTTTAAACTTAGTTTACTAGGAATTCATAAACGGGGTCAATTCTCGATATTTTGCTTCGCGTTAGAGATATCAAAAAAAGTTATTAGAAAATGTTATTCAGAATATTATTTTAACCTCACATACCAAGTTTCATGACAAAATACGCATTTTTATTTTGGTTTATGCATACAATTATTACAAGATTATTTTTTAATTAGATGATTAGAGTGACATGGAAAGTAAAATCTGGACACATTATCAATTAAATAGTATAATATATATAGATATTTTAATGAAATAAATAACACTTACACAGGAATAGCAGCATTCCCTAAAAATAAAAACCGAGCAGTGTAATATTGGGAGACCTCGGAGGCCACAGATCAAATGACGTGTTTCTTCCTCTCCAGCGAATAGAAAATTTTTGGTTTAACCATTCACGAATAATCCTTGAACTATGGATGGATACACCATCTAGCTGCAAATGCATATACTGTCCCCCATTATGAGAAAGGTTTTCAATTGTATCTAAGTTAACTAAACGACCAGCATTCAATAATTCATTAAAGAAAAAAGGACCAATTGACCATTCCCTTTCCTATTGACCATTGATTTTCTGGGAATTTGACCTTTACAATTTATAACCTAGTGAAGATTACCTCTGACCCAGTACCTACAGTTTTGAAACGATAAACGATAAACGATGGTGAATGTAGCCTCATCAGTAAACATAATCTTCTTCATGAAATGTCTGTCATTTAAAAAATTACCTTGGGCCCAATAACAATAGTTTAATCTATTATTTATTATCATCACCTTGTTTCAATGTATGTAAGAACTTCGGTTTATAGACTTATAAACAATAAGACTTATAAATTTCGAGGGCTTATGCATGAATTTATCGGCAATATATTGTTATCACCAAGATAACGTTTCGGGCCTTACAAATAGAATGTGGTCGCCATAATCGTCCTTCTGAGCGCACAATTTCCAACACAATCAAGAAATTGGAAAATACTGGGTCTGTTACGAATGTGGTAAGACATGAGCATTATCATAACGCTCGGCCAATGGAGAATATCACTGCTGTTAGTGAAAGTGTGCCTGAAGACTGAAATTTCTCGATTCCTCCTCGTTCACATTCTGTGGGGCTTGTTTTACAGCACATTATGACGTATTTTGCATTTTGACTTAAATCTTCATCCTTACAAAGTACAACTAACTCAAGAATTGAGTCCGATGACCATGGATTGCGCCAAACATACACCGATTGTGTGCTTGAACACTTCTGATTTTTCTTATTATTATGATTATTTAAAAAATAAGCAAAATTCGCATATATGGGGCTTTGAAAATCTACAAGTGATTGTAGAGAGTCCATTGTATTCACAAAATGTGACTGTTTGGTGCGCGTTATGATTTGGTAGTGTCATTGGTCCGTACCGTCGAAAACGAAGAAGAAGTGACTGTTAATGTCAATTCTGAGCACTATAGCCATAAGATAACCCATTATTTTAGGCCGGTAATTAAAGCTTTCGATCTGAGCGATATGTGGTTCCAACAAAACGGCACCACAAGCCACACAACACAACCAATTTTGGCTTTATTGCGCGAGAAGTTCCCAGGCCGCGTAATTTCGAGATTTGGTGATGTCAATCATCAAAGTCATCGAAAATTACCTCAAAAGGATTGAGTCGTGTAAGCAGTCACATGGTGGACTTTTAAATAATGTTTTATTCAACGCTTAATGGCAAAGTCTAAGTAATAAAATGAAAAAAGAAAATCATCAAAATCCCAATTTTTGTATGCTTTTTTAATTTTACTTTCTGAAGCACAAAATGGATAACACATTGCAATGATACTAAGCATTTCCTTTTAGGTTCGAAGTCTTTTAGAAAATTTCAGCCGGCCGCGGTGATCTGGTGGGTTAGTCGCTTGCCTAGCAATCCAAAGGTAGCTGGTTCGATTCCAGTGTTCGTATGGGTGTTTTTCTTTAATTCTTCTGTTCGTTTTATTTCCTACCCTACACACACACTTATATACAGTCACATATACACACACACGACCACACATATCCACATCTAAATGTCTGTGATTGTTTCTCGGCAAGAGTGTAAAACCGACAATGAATTACCCCCCTCAGTCACGCCAGTTAAAGGCTGGGTAAGGTCGGATGTCTTCTGAGACTTATTGGTAGGCACATAACCAAGGGTTGACAGCCTGAGGGGGGTGCGGCATGGGTTTTTATCGGTAGCTGATGACCGTGGTTCGGAACCCACGTTAAGCTGTATGTCCAGTCGCTAAATAGCTTTAGATGCTGATGCGCCTCTAACCGTAAATCCTTTCCTTTCGTTTACAAAATTTCACAGTTTATTTATTTGTCTTAAACGAAATTTTTCTCGTTGCATTTAAAAATATTAAATTGGTGTAATAAATCCTACGTATTATATTTATTCCCCTCCTGATTTTAAACGATTTCTTCACGCAATTTTACAATTTGTATGAAATATCTACCCATAATTTGTGTGCAAATATCCTTCATAACTTATATTGTCTGATTTATTTAATTCAATTTTATAAGTATATTTAGGATGTTCTAAAGAAATATCATTTCTTCAATATTTATAGAGTAGGGTGTAATTAAAATTAAATTAATATTAATAATTATTGTTATTAATAATTATTAATCTTAATAACATTAATTAATTGAAATTTATTAGATCTGTATATTTCAATGTATATACAATGGAAATAATCAGTGTATATTTCGCGATTCTCAGCCTCCCACGCAAATCTCTTAAGCTTCAAAAAGTAAACCTCAAGAATAATCTCTCACTATTGGCTTCAACTATACCATTCAAGAAATACCAATTATCTATAACTTGTTTCTTTCTTAATAGGGCCTTTATAGATTGCCAATTTTAACATCCTTTCTCTTTCAAGCCGTTCGATATGCCTCAGTCATCTTATTCTTCGTGCTGCTGTTTGGTTCTTTATAAAGTTCATCCACTTCTTTATTGGTTCTCCTTCTCTAACTTTCTTTCATATTTTCTTTAATTTGCAAAATCTTTTTCTGCAAGTCTGTTTTTACAGAAGATGTAATTGAACCCGTTTCACTCAATTACCCTTCTAAATAATACCATTTTAACACAAACTTTTCACAAGTTCTTAGGCATTATTTTCAATTACAGACTCCACTGGAAGATAAAGGAGGCTAAATTTGATTGTAATTTGGAAATTCTAAAGATGTCTTCAAGTAATACCTGGCGATCATCACTGTTCCCTTAAGTTTACTAAATTATTTTTAGATCCAAATTTGACTTTGACAGTTCCTAAATAATAACTGCGACCTGGACATAATACTGAACACATTCTTAAGACTTGTAATTGGAGCATTCACCACTAGTTCAATTCCTAGCATACACATCATCATGAGTATAAAACTCTTATTCATTAGGAGGAACTATCTTCTAAAATAAATTATAGAAAATACTATTTTTCCTCAAAGTGAGGGTTGTGTTCCAACTCCAAATTTCAACGCTCTGTTGAATTGTTTTCCATTCTATCGTCAATGTACTCAACACAGTAGTATAAAGGTGACAGTGTTGCCGCTATTACGTTTTAAAATGTTGACGCTTTTACTGGAAAGCTTTATTATAGCTTATACTTTATGGTTGATACTGTACTATATAAAATGTACAATTGTCAATTCGATTACATAGGCCAACAAATATAAACTTTTTTGAGGTAAAGTTGATGTAAATATGTCTATATGAAGTATTTAGTAGTCCTATATCCGAAAATGATAAGCGAGCACGTACAGTCAGTTTTTAGTTACAGGGGGTCGATGATGGAGAAAAAAGGAGACGACATATTTTTACAATCTAATATTTATTTAATATGAACACGTAAAATGTGTTAAATCTATGGATTTAACAGATTTCAGTTCAGATTACTGAGGATTATGTGTATAAAATATACATTACATGAGATGTTATACAGCGACCAAAACTTTCACGTTTTTCTCTAGTGTTCTGAGAGAGTTCATCTATGAGGCTTTTATAGTCTTCATCTTTCTTGTTGTCCAGAAATCCTTTCATTACGCTTACAAAACACTTTCAAGCTGCCAATTCCTGAAAACGGAAATTAACTAGAAGCTTCCTTATTTGAGGTCCAATATGAAGGCAGATATTTGAAAGCAAATATACCTCCTTTTAGTTTTACATCGTTTAATTGATATATTTCCTTCAGGTGCTTAAAACAATTACCTTCTTTCTCCATGGCTCAGTGGCGGCTTGTGAGGAAGGCTTCCATCTTTTATCACAGTGAACAATTTTTCAGAGCAAAACACCATATTTTATTTCCATTCAGTGTCTTTCCTTGTTTATATTTTTTCCTCATTGGCGTTACATGTTTTGTTGGTTGCCAGAATTCGGGGGTTTAACTACTTTCTAAAACATGCGATTTGGACGCAGATTCCCTAAGATTTGGACGCAGATTCCCTAAGTATCCGTAATTATTTTTAAACGCTGATTTGACGGGTACAGAGTGTTTGATATGTCTCCCGTCGCGTATTTTATTCACTTCGCGAATACTTGTTTTAATTTGGGATTTGTTGCGTGTATACATACTGAATAGTACTTATTAAATAAAAATAATCAACTTTTAATTGCAAACATAAAGGTGTTTGATTTAAAACAGTTAATAATGACTAATTTAAGTTTGGAGGAGAAAGTTGAATTAAAAACTAACAGTCGTCCCAAGCCCGTGTTGAATTTGAGTCAAGTTCAAAAAAAATGTAAAAATTGGCTAAGTTTTACGCTAAAATTTGACAGTAAACTATATGTGAAAGTGTTCCGACGATCGAAAACGGAGATTTGAAGACCGAATTGGAAATTTTTTATTCAAGGCTCGCGTTTTGTCAAAATGAAGATATTACAGGCTGTATAAAAACATTAAATTTTATTTTGAATATGGGACTGAATACGGCTTTTAAAGAATCACCGACAAAAACTTGTACAATAATTCTTTTTTGTCATAGACCATTTTCTTTATTTATCGAACTTCTCATGAAATTTTTCGAATTTACTGTATTGATTTGCAGTTACAATAAACTGTTTGAATGATTTACTCTTCGGGAAACGGTAAGTACCTACTTATTCATTCTTTTATCTGCGCAACAAACCACAACCCATCTTCTAATGTCCTTGTAAGTAGTAACAATACAAACATTTAATGTTTTCCTGGTTCACCTCCTGTATAACGTTTCAATAGCGCGAAAAGTAAAAGGGAGGAAGGGAAAAGCAAAAAAAAATCTTTAGCGGCACTATTTTCTTCTACGTCCTCCCACTTTAAAAACCCACGAACCGCCACTGTCACGTCTTTGACAAAGTTTTTGATTAGTCCAAGCTTAATATGGAAACGCGGACGAAGCACATTTTTTGTGCAAGGGGGTTATATTTTATGTTTGAAATAACAGGTTCAAAGTAAGTTCTTTGAGACCAAATCTTTCTTACTGTAATCTTCTTTTTTTACCCTACTGTACGATAGACACAAAAACCAGCAATATTTGTTTACTTACTACTTTTACTACTTACCTTTGTATTCTAAAGTCAGGAACAAATAATTTCAATGAAATAAAGGAGAAGCAGTTACTTAAAAATGGGACGTGCTAGCCCATTTCTGTGAAAAAGTGTTTAATAACTATCTAAATGGAAAGCCAAAAGACCACTCTTATCAATGTTACAAAAATTATATCGATCTGTGTTATTGAACAACGAATAATGGACTTATTGCTTCTAAACAAACTTAGTGTAGTAATGAAACTAATTTCATGTGGTTACAATTCTTGTGTTATCAAAATTTCTGCAACAAAAAACTCAATGTAGTGGTGTTAATGCAGCAACATTTTAAAACAAGTAGAAGTTGAATTTAGGTAGTCCATTATACAGAGTGTAAGAGAAATAACTTTCGAAATTTAACTAAACAATTCTTAAATCATATCGAACAAAAATTTCACTTAAACATTTATCTGAAAACCAAAATGCAAACATTTTCGCACAAAACAGTTGCGAATTTTTTGAAATTTTCTTTAGAATTGATAACATATTCTCGTCGTTTATTTTGGGACCCAATTTCGGGTCGAAAGGAATTCAGTTTTTTGTTTGATTTGGTATTTTATGAAAAAGCAATTTAGTCCATACTTTAAGCATAAAAATTAGTTTATTTTGGTACGGAAAAACAAGAAAAACATACACATTAATATTATTTAATATCAAAGTTGAAATTACTAGCACTAATTTTTCATACCATAACGCATTTTAAACGATTCACGTCACATTAAGAAACACATGAATAATTGTTTTATTAAATTAAAGTGTCAACCTTTTGAGTCTATCCAAGTCTGGCACTATTTTAAACAGTTTTTCCGAACACGTTAAAAAAGTCCTGGCATTTTTTTAATCTGGTCGTCATTACCAATCATACGTTATTCTTAATATGAGCTTCTCCGTAAATAAGAAGCATATCGAGATATTCGCGTACAGAATACATTTTTGGTTTTAAATGGAACTTAGGTACATGCACTGACATGGAGTGAAATAATTTCTGTCGCTATTTTGAAATGACATTCTTTCTCGAAGGTATCACCTCAAATAATTAATGCGACGTTTTAAAAAATTGTATTATCAGTGTTCGTTAGTCTATTTGTAGTTTATTCGTTAAGTAGGTACTAACCAATTAATATTTTCCAAGTATATCTTTACACATTAAAATGTTTTCGATTTTGCTTTTTTTTTTAAGGAAACGCTTAGGTTTTTGATCTTTGTTATAAGGAACGTTTTAGTTTCAAATGCTGTGAAGAATCGTAGGTTATTTTTCTGCTCGCCATTTAGTTTCAGTAAGGAAAATTCTTAAATTTACACATCTTTTCCTGGACATTTTCGATTTTTATGTCTTAGTTTATAGCTAAATAGAGAAAGGGAATATTTCGGTAGTTACCGTCGTCACGTATAGTCACGAAAATACTCGTTTGACGTGTCTTTCTGTATTTGACAAATTTCAAAAACGCATTACGGGGAATTCGTATATAAAATCCTCGTAGATATTTCTATTATTTGATTTATTCGTGCATACTGTTAAAATTCTGTTATTCGATTTAGTTTGAACGTTCTCTTTCAATTTGTCAGTGTATGCATAATTCATCCTATCTATTTCAAGCTAATAATCATACATGTTTCCGACCACCGTTCTACATTTATTACGAATTGACATATTTTGCTTGACCAATATATTTATTTCAAGAAAATGATAGTGTATACTGGAAAACAATAGTAATGCAACTAATAATCCTTGATATATACCAGGTGTATAAAAAAGTAATCATTCTGGTGACGCAGTCGTTGAATCTGTCAACATTGTTAACTTTTATTTTGGAGGGACAGACAAGCCATATCTGATGTGTCTGCAGTATAAGTTTGTCCAAAGGGAAAGCCAACAGTGTTGCCAGACCGAACGCTGCGTCGCCAGTCTCATGACTTTATTTAAACTCCTCGTATTTTGAGCGTCTGTAGTATTCTCCTTTATTTATGTTTTCTATTTATTATCAATATTTTGTTACCAGTGCATACATCAATGCTATTCGCTAAGTGTATACTCACTCAATTTTTTGGAATGTGTTGTACTAGGGTTTTGGTAATAACTGAAAAGAAGTAAAGGATTAGCCAGAGAATGGAAAAGGGGCGTAAAAAGCAAATACTTGATCTGGATTACAAGAGAAGATAAAAGGGAAGAAGAAATAAAACAATAACTGAAGTAGAAGAAAGTCAATTAGTAGAATTAGGGAGCAGATGGGAGAGAGTAGGAACTGTAATTATAAAAGTGCTGGGGACCTGGAAAACAAAGAGGCGAAAAAAATTGTACGATGCGGAGTGTCAAGTAATGGTGTAGAAAATAAACATAACCAGACTTATATTTATATAGCTTCAAGATACAGTTATAAATAAAGAACTGTATCAAAGGAGGACTATGTAAGGAAGTGAACAAAATGAATGATCAGAAGGAAGAAAGGAAGGTACGAGCAACAAATAAAAAAAAACATCGGGGAATATGGGGATAGAAGAAACATAAGAACATTTTACAGGGAGATAATTGTCTAAAACGACCAAGGCGACCAAGGTCTTGGTGACCAAGAACATCTCTATGTAGAAAAAATAATGGGAAATTAATAGAAGGGAAATAAGAAAAAAATAGATAGATGGAAGGAACATTTCAGCGACGCATTAAAAGCCCATTCCGGATATGAATAGAATTTATTGCAAGGGGTTACAAAAGAGGAAATAAAGGACTACATCTCAAACCGACATTTGAGGAAATGATTAACGTTACAAAAACAATGAAGACTAACAAGATCAGTTAGTGATATAAATTAATATGGAGAACTAGCAATACAAAAAGAAATTTACCAACTAATAACGACACATAAAACTAAACGACAGGAAAGTAGCAATAATTTGCTCGATACACCAGAAAAGTGATGTCAGAATCTCAGACTACTCAAGATATTTAGCAAACTACTAGAAAGGAAACGATCGAATGGGCGCAGCAAAGTCGAGAAGATGGCGTAGATTATGCGACGTCATTTTTACATCAGTCTTCCGTAATGGGTTCTTTAAATATCTCTTGATATCCAAGACACGGTCTTTTCTTCGGTGCCTTCAAATGCTTCTTAGGCTTTTTGGGTTTTGGTTCAGCTTTCTGCTTACTTGCTTCTTCTAATTTGGATTTATTAGATGATCTACTAATTATTTCAGATTTCATGCGTTTTCTTTTAGTGCATCTCTTTGTCTGAGATTTGGGGAAAGGTTAATATGTTGTATTTTATCACATATTGACACACCGTGAGAGCATTCTACATTTGTCGAAGTAGAAGGTTGCATTATATCCGTATTTGTAGTTATAACAATTAGATTTCATGCATAGACCCGATTGGGGAAATTGGACATCAACAGTGGTTGCTTTAGAATGGAATGTAGATACTTGAGTGACAGGATAGGATTTTTGGCTATGGCTTCATTTGAAGTTGAGATGAGATGAGAATAATTTTCAATTTGATCAGTCATTTCTTTAAACTTAAACAGATTTACCACTAAACACCGAAACACTTTTTTAAAGTTATCAATGCACGTTTCGCTAACCATGTTAGCATCATCAGGAGATTATTTAATCTGTAAATCATATCGTTGTGTGTGAAACGTGCGTCGAGAACTTTAAAAAAGTGTTTCGGTGTTTAGTGGTAAATCTCTTTGAGTTTAGTGTTTAACACCGAAGGTTCTAATAGAAACATTGATTAAAAAAAAATTGAGTCACTTCTTTGTTTGAATGAGGATCTTGTGATGTAACAGTGGCCTGGCTAGTCGTTTCTACAGTGTTTTCTGCCGTATCCTCTGGATTTTCTTGTTCTGTGACAGTACATACCATAAAATCGGCATCATAAAAACATTTGGATTCCAAGGCCAAATTCCTGTGACTCTGAAATTTTCAACAGCACATTGAGTATTTGCACCTCGGTTATAGGCAGGTGTAAATAAAGTTGTTATTTGGAATACTGTTTTCGCCCGTCCTGAAACCTAACTAAAAATACCTTGAAAACCTCTAACAAATGGGTTGCGTTTTATGGATGCGATGTGGTGGCAGAGTCAGTGCAACAATATTATTTTTCTGGTAAAAATCCACAGCTTTAATCGGGCAGTATGAGGAGTGATTGTCTAGCATGAGAAGAATGGGGTCATTTTCAGTAGGTTTAGTATGATCTCCGAAATTAGTTAATCAATCAATACAGAAATCCGCATTAATGAAGCTAGAATCAGAAGTTATTCCTATTGATCCAGCAGGTGTTCTATCCTGTAATTCAGGTTTCATACGTTTCCTGCCGAATATGAAAGCTGGTGGAACAAAGTAGCCAGTCGCAGACTTAGCATTTACAACAGTCACATTTATGCCTCTCTCAGCGTTTGCTATTTGTTGACTGCTCGTTTTCCCTTCATTGTAAGAAGTTTGGGTGGCCTGTTAGATACCGTGGATAAACCCGTTTCATCCATATTGTAAATACGGTGTAGAGAAAAGTTATATTTATCAAACAACGCACTCATATTAATGTAGAAACGTTCGCATTGTGGTCTGTTAAAACCAACAGCACTTGCAATGCTTGTTGCTGTTAGTTGTCTAATTGACAAATTTGAATGTCGTTTTTAAAAACCACGTAGCCATTCTTTATCTGCAGTCTCTGTTTCTCGATCGAACCTATGTGGAATATGTTTTTCTTTTCAGTGAATTCATAAGCAAGTGTCCTTAAATCCTTCGTGGTCACACCATAAAACATTGCAACTAAAGTCGTCAAATAAACACAGAAGGCTTTTTCGACTTCTGTTGAAAATGTAATGTCATATCTACCAAGTTTAGTTGGACATACAGTTTTTTTCAATAACCTCCTCAACGTAGATTCTGGCATTATTAAAGATTTTGCAACAGATCTTTTACTTTCTCCTTGATCGAGGAGTTTGTGTGCTTCTTCAATAGCAGAAATGTTTGTCTGTCACTTTCCCTTTCGCGCCTTGACATTCTACAATTGAAAAAATAATAAAAGAAAAAATAAAAAAACAGTCCAAATTCTAAACATTGAAATAAGGTATTGCAAGTTGGCGCGCGCCGTCTCGTACACCCACTTAGCGCGTTATCTTACATACTTTCCCGTAATGCAAAAATCGATATGATACCGTCATCTCTTATGAAATGTTGGAAATATATCGATTGTTAAGCTAAGGTAAAATAAGATTTTAATCGACAAGTCAGTCGAAACACTGAATATCCACCAATATTTTGAACGACACTACTTTCAAATTATAATAAAATTAGATCAAAAGTGGTCGAAATTTTTAAATTTACCTGCAACAATTGTTTTGTGTGCAAATGGTTTGGTTTGGTTTGGCCCGTGCCGGCACAGATAATCAACAAAACACGACTGAAGTTAGCTGCATATGTCACACCAAACCTAACCAATCGCCAATGCGCCAACTTATCCAATCATCTTACACTACCCTACCCTAATACAGATACCCATTAACTTAATAAGACTGTGTTAAAAAAATACAAAGCCAAAATAAGGATTTAAAACCGATCCGCAGCAGAATTCTACAGAGTCACAGAATGACTAAGACAAGGTCATCCACTATCGACTACTCTCTTCAATTTTGCACTAGACGCAATAATAAGGAGAATATGAATATAAGAGAACTATTTTACAAGTACAAGAGGACTATTTTTTACTAGACACTGTTAGATCTTAGCGTACGCAGTTGACATTGGAATGTGTTGAAAGAAGAAAGAAATGAAACAGATGTTTGGATAGTTTGAGGAGGTGGCATCACAAATGCGTTTAAGGAAAAACTCAACATAATCCAAATACATGAGGTTAACAAAACATTGATCTAGTAATAAATGGAAGACGTTAATAATTTTGAATTTCTAGGTTTAGTAATTACGACGAACAAGGACATATTTGAGGAGGTAGCAGCAAGAATCAGTGGAAACAAAAGTTTTATTTTTGTAAAAATACAAATCAATAATGAGGAATACAAAAATAAATATATCCTGAACAATAATGAGATCAACAGTATTATATGGGTCAGAAATGTGGACTCATACCAAGAAAGACAAATTATTGTTGATCTAGGAAGAGATGGTATCAAGGCCAAGGAAGAGACGGGAGGAGGGACCGACGAAAGGATCTGTAAGAGATGAAAATAACGAAGAGTGAGATATAGAAATGGGTGGGTAACGATAGGGGCAAAAAAACATTGATACAAAAGGCGGCATTGCTTATCTATAATTAGATTATGGAGGTTACGGAAACAGGTGGTTACCGTTTCAGGTAAAAAAAAACATATACCTAGAAACCTTTAAGGGAGACAAAGGTCTCCCTGATGGGTTGTCAAGCCGTAGAGAAGAAGTACTCGCCTAGTAGAGGGAAAGCGGAGCTACGGCTGGTATCTATCGACTCTCCCTGATGCTGTCTAGTATGCATCATACCGCTGAGGACTCGGGGGTACCGCGTGTTTGCTTACGATACGTTTATCCAAAGTGGTGAGTCTATGAATAAAATGCACTCCCTATGAATTACACTAGAGACCACTAGAGACCACAAGAGTTCAAAAATAACGAGCAGGTGTGGTATTGCGACATTTCTAGGCCATATTTTTTTAAATTGTAACTGTAAATTGTGGCTCGCTAAGTATCAATGTTTGAACATTTTTTCAAACCAGAACTGCTCATAACGTCAGATCTTCAATGAATGTTGTTTGAGCTGGATTGCCTAATCGAGCAAATTTCTAGCTATGGCGAAATCTCATGCCCTCCTCTGTTATTGATTTTCATGTTGGATTTGTATTTTTGGGCTTACTGCAAATCAGAGATCATAAAGGTAAGCCTGACACATCTAAGAAATTGACGAAGAAATGGTGGGAAGAGTACAGGCGAACTTTCGAGAATGTCTCCAAAGATGTGTTCGTGAAAATGGTCATCAGTCGAATGACATTACTTAAAGAGTGAAAATTGCATGTTAAAGTAAATATTTGTATATTAATAAATACAAGAGTAGTCTGAAAAGATTTCAACTTCAACATGAAGATAACGGTAATAGTCAAAAATATTCCGGTATTAAAATTGCGCATGCGCTGAAAGATATCCTTGAAAATGTCAGCCATATTATATGATCATTTGTTGTTTAACAGTTGTTTAACATGTTAGTTGATGTTAGTGTTTCTGTTAAGGTGGATAAAATCGAATATGCACTGTCATATGCCACCAAAAAATGTTGGGCAGCTCAATTTAAACGTGAAACCAGCTTGGTTGACGATGAATGTTCGGGACGGCCAAAAACTACAACCACAACCTATAATACTGAAAAAATCTACCAAATGATGAATTAAGGTTAGGGAGATTGCAGAAAGTGGGTAGCTCTCGAAAGAATGTGTTTGTCATATTTTGACGGAAGGTTTAGTGCATGAAAAGGCTAACCTTGCCACGTGTACCGCGATTACTCAGGATCAAAAACACATTCGAATTAACTTTTACGAAGCTCTGTTAAAGCAGTTTAAACGGAATAAGTCGGAGTTTTAACGTCGATTAATAAGTGTAGATACAACTTGGATACACCACTACACTCCTGAAGTCTCATCGGCTGGGAAAGTGATGGTGACTGATTTTTGGAATAGTCATAGAGTTGTGTTAATCGACTACCCTGAATAGGGGCATATCACGTATCATTACTTAACAAGCTGAAGGCAAACATTTTGCTAAAACGACCACATTTGTGGAAAAGAAAGTTTTGTTCTACCAAGACAATGCACCGTCTCACACTTTAGTAGTCTTTATGGCAAAAATTCACAAATTGGGTTTCTTATTGACTGACCCCCACCGTATTCACCAGATCTGGCTCTCAGCAACTTTTTTCTCACTCCTAGGCTCAAAGTTTCGCTACTGTTTGGAAGGATTAAAGAGATGGTGGCATAGCTGGGAAAACTGTCTAGAATTGCAAGTTTATGTTGAGAAATAAAACTGATTTTGACAATAAAATACTTGTTTCTGTACTAGACTAGAAACTTTTCAGTAATGTCTGAATGACTGTGGCGTGTTCATATATTATTTTATTTTTTTAGGTTTTTCGCTAGGATCTAAATCTCAAAAAATATCAAAAATATCTGTTCTTATTTAAATAAAGAATCACTGGGTAAAAACAAAAAACTAAACCGAGACACATTTCTCAATGATTCTTTTCTGTAATAAATTTGCCTGACGAACAAAATTTTAAAAATATAAAAATGTTATAAAAAATATAAACTATAATATTAGTTTAATATATATATTTATATATAATAATATTTTAATGTTAACGTTTCGAAGGGTCATCTCCCCTTTTTTATTAAAACTAATCTAAAAAATAAATTATTGTAATTTGTAATATATAAAGTAAAGAGTGGAAGTAAATATATTTTTTTTGTATATGTCAATGATACTTACATTGACAAAAATGTAAGTAATTTAAATAAGAACAGATATTTTTAATATTTTTTGAGTTTTAGATCGTGGCGAAAAACCTAAAAAAAGAAGAAAATATAGATATTTTTCAGATTACCCTCGTATTTTTTTTACGAAAAAGTAAATACAGCTGTGTTTCATGGACCTTAGTAACTTTATTTTGTCCCTCGAAACGTTTATGACAATGACTGAAGTTTATCTCAAGAAAGATTGTTTCAACCCTAATAAAAAGTGAAAAAACCAGCATGCAATCAGTTACACCTAGTCTTTCAATATAATGGCGTGAAAAAGAACAAAATAGAATTCTGTACTAGAAATTTAATCAAACCAACTTATTGGTCAAACCAGGAAATGAGCTTAAGTTAGCAACATACTTTGTTGTAATAAAACTATTTGCGTTTTTGAGGTACTTCATTGTATAAAAATGTATACCTGGACTTTATTGGTCAATATAGAGGCAATAATATAGCTGGCATCTGAGCCACTAGCTCTATTCTTCTTTAGTACCACGATGAGTCTTTGGATGCGAAAACTCAACGCAGTAAATTTGTTTAGTTACGATTTTTTTCCAACGAAAAGGGGTAAAGGGGTCGTGTATATATGCTGGGTGATAGAGAAATTCAATGTGCAGTTCGTTAATTTTTGGTTAGGTGTGAAGTGTGTGATCTTGTATTGCCTTGTTGCAAGAGGACTTTTTTAGAGACGACCAATTTTGGATATTTTTTTCTGGCAGAACCGCGCGTACTTGTTCAAGTTGAGCTGGGCAAGAGTTCTGACCCGATTTTCCATTATCTTCAACGCTCATGTCTCCTTTCCAGGACTTTTTGAATCAAAATTGTGCAGTATGGATTAATACAGCAGCTTCTCCCTCTACTTCGTAAATCTTATAAGCGGAGTCATTGACCGTGAAGCCTTTTTTATTTTTTTATTAATATAGTCTTCATTTCGCGACTTATTTAACTGATTTTAACGTTTTTGTTAAAATCCGTCGACTGAATATTTCGCAGTAGGATCACGTTAGTACTGAAGAAGGAATAATAATACAGGTCAATAAATTTAAACTTTATTGAGATGATATTCATGAACATATGTGTATATAGAGTAATTTGTAGTCTTAAAATCGAAAATGATAAGCCAATTATTGTAATACGTATAGTTTTTTTTTGTTACAGGGGGTTGGTGGTTGGGAAAAAAAGGGGACGACATATTTTTACAATATAATATTTATTTAATAGAAATATGTAAAACGTGTTAAATCTATGCAAAGACTATGAATATATTACATGAGATGTCATACAGCCACAAAAACCTTCAGTTTTTTCTTTTCTGTTCTGTAGCATCATCTGTTTTTAAAAACCAGCAGTAGACGCCCGACATAGATGGGTTTCAGTATCCCCGGTATCTTGCTTTCACCGTCCTGATGAAACGTCTCGTCCTGTTCGTCGCTTACTGCACCGACATTTTCGGGAAAAGAAATCGAAATGGAGTGTGGGAGTGTAAAAAATGCATTTTTAAGGACATATCTGGTATTTCATAGGCAGGAGTTTATCTATGAGGTTTTTATAGTTTTCATTTTTCTTGTTACTCAGAAATCCTTTCACTGCACTTACAAAACACTTCCAATATGCCAATTTCTTTTCATTTAATATTTCTTGCATTGCATCAGTTAATTGAGAAATATTTTTTTTAGGTACTTGAAACCATTGCCTTCTTTGTCCATGGTTTTGACAAATGTGTTCATTAGTCCAAACTTAATATGGAGAGGCGGAAGAAGCACCTTTTTTGGGCTAACAAGGGGGGCATATTTTATATTTGAAGTACCAGGTTCAAAAGAAGTTTTATGATGCCAATCTTTCTTACTGTAATATTCTTTTATTATCCTACTGTCCCAAGGACACAAAAAACAGTGATACTTTACAAAACCCTTTCCTCCTCGTGAATGCCTATGCCCTAGTGAAGTCCTAGTGAATACCTCTCACTATTAAATTCCACAAGTGTCCCACTGATGCTCTTATGTGTCTTATTTTGATATCTAATTGGGCACTTAAAATATAAAAGATAGGTTTTTTTTACTTTCTCGGATATAGATCTAGCTTATGACTTGAAAATAAATCGATCGCATAAGAAAACTTATCTGCTGAATTTTTGCAAAATTGGCGACTAGAATTTACCATTTTTTATAAAATAGACAACACTTAAACAACACATCACTTTAAACACTTGACTGTGTTGTAAACGAGACAGTAACAAACTGAACTATAGAAAACAATAAAACTGCCCTGAAAGGTTCGTAGATACTATGGAGAGACCCTCTATGGTCTTGAAATTCCAACATTGTCCACTCGAAAGTCAGGTACAAATAATTTCAATGATTCCATGATATCAATGACAAACAAGTACTTGAAATGGGACATGCTAAACTATTTCTGCGAAATAGCTTAGGTTAATAAGTACTTAAATGAAACGCAAAAAGAGCATTCCCATCAATGTTACAAAAAACATGTCGACCTGTGTAATATATGGGGGCTAAAAGTTGAAATCGGATTAAACCCCTGAGGAATGAAGTATAATCCTTTATTTATAAACACAAAATGTATATATTTTTGTTACACCTTAGTAATTAGACTTGTTGGTCTCCTTTTAATTTAAAATAACGTTAGATTGCCATGAAAATCGAATGTTAATAATTAGAACTTTTTTTTTGGTTTGGCGCATAATCTCAATTTAAGTTATATTGGATCATATTTTTTTAAAACCATACAAACTCAATTTACAAACTACCTATAAATAAAAATTGACCGTTCTTTAAAATTTAAATACACGGTTTTACTGAAAGCGTTAAAATGCTCATGTTTACCATAAAGGCCGGTTGTCGTGGTCCACTACGAAGTTTAACACAGCTTTTATGCCGATCAATTATTCGCTGCAAGTTTGATTATTTATTAATATCTCGTCCTGTGGCGCCAGCCTGCCACCTGACTTTTTGGAGAATTTGTGAATATTTAGTAATTTCCATGTGACTATGGAAGGATGCATCTAAAACATATATATATATATATATATATATATATATATATATATATATATATATATATATATATATATATATATATATATATATATATATATATATGTATATATATATCTACAGTGGTTTTTACGGATGTTCCATTATAACTACTGAACTATCCATCCGATTGACTTGAAACTTGGTATACATGTAGAAAATACATGTACTTAATGGATACGCTAATATTTGTATAAGTGTTGAACTCCCTACACCAGTTTCGGGGGCGTTTATGTTGAGAATCGCTAATTATCTGATTTTATAGCTTTTATAAAAAAATTCATTTCAAATATTCATTTTAATAATAAGTTTATAAAAGCTATAAAATCAGATAATTAGCGATTCTCATCATTAACGCCCCCGCAGCTAGTGTAAGGAGTCCGACACTCCGACTACATGGATACCAAGTTTCAAGTCAATTGGATGCATGGTTCAGTAGTTATAATGGAACATACGTAAAAAAAATCAAAGTATAGATTATTAAAATGAAAATTTGCAATGAATTTTTTCTTTCTTGGACTATATTAAGACTAATTAAGAACGTCTGCAACGGAGTTCAAACTCCTAAAGCGGTTGTGAGGGCGCTAATGATCAAAAAAGCTAAATTTAAAATTTCAGCTTTTATCAACTTAGTATTGATTATTATTATTATCATGTACATTAACTACTATTATTATTAATTTTAATAAATTAATTATTAATTAAACTATTAAATTAATATACAGATTATTAAAAGAACAAAAAAAGGAAAGAAGATTTACGACGTATGAAATTAAAAATTCGTTGGAAAGTAAAAATAAATTGTGTTTTTTCGTATGATCCTACAGTTGATTATAAGCAAGAATCAAAATTAAGTGCAATGACAAAAATTTGTAGTTATTGTAAAACATTAAAGTGGATTGGTGAATGTGAAGGTTTATGCTGTTCAGCTGGCAAAATAAAACTAGAACCTTTGCGACAACTTCCAGAGCTATTAAAATCGCTACTCCATGGAACACATGTAAAATCAAATGCATTTTTAAAATCTATCAGACCTTACAACAATGCTTTCCAAATGACATCATTCGGTGCAATGAAGAAGATGTCGTTTTAACTAATAAGTACATGGAGCTCATGAACGATTTGCGGCCAATCGAAATTATCATCGAAGAAGATGAGATAGACGACGAAGATTAAATGTTAGGAAGATTAAATACTATATTTGAGGGCACTATATGTAAGCTTGATTTAATACGGGAAGGGGAAGTTAAAAAAAAATTTATAAAAAAACTGTAATAATGACAATAAATAATAATGTTAATTTTAAATGCCCAGCGAAGCGGGCGGGTACAGCTAGTCATGCAATATACGTAGCGGGAGCATAGGGTATCTCAGGGGGTAGAAGGAGTAATGCAAACCCGCGTCGACCTATAAGTTTGTATATGACAGTTAGAGAGTGAGTTTTACATGTTTCATTAAAAATATGGATCCTAGTTTGTGCTCAACGCAATATGGCTGGTAAGTTTAGCTAAGTAGTGTCCAAGCTAATCATTTTTTTGAGCCTTGTATTAAAAAGATATATCATAATATATCTAAATTTAGTAGCAAATAACGAGAATGTGTAAATTATTATATCTCGGCAACAGCATGCCAAAATATGTCACGTCCCCTTAAAGGGCCTATCTAGGTCCCGAAATGGTAATGAATAATTTTAAGGTTGCCTTAGTTGAGATTATACACTGTTTATAGAAGAGTCTGATATACCTAATTTAAAAATATACATACTTCTTCCGGCAGAAGAACACTGGAAACAACACTGACATTAACAGGGATTATTCAGCTGAAGAGCATACGTCGATCCTGAAGATTTAGTCCTGTTATCCGAACTCCGAAAGCAACTCATCATGGAAGCAGTGGATTAATTATACCATCTGAGGCCCGTGCCAAATTCATTAGATGGGACCCTCCCAGTAAAAATCGTCACATTGTAATTTAATTTTAATAAATCACTTAAGTAGTTACCCAACAGTATTACTAATATTTTGTGCATTTTAGTGAAATATCTAATAAATTTTATTTTCAAAAACATAAGTATTACATAATTTTAATGAAATAACAATTTAATATTAACAAAATATTTATTAATAAAATTCTTTTCTCCAAGCTTTCTATTCGGCAAGAGTATCAATAACAGCATCAAAGTTTAAAGATCGAGAATTTTTAAAGATATAGAATTTTCAATAGACAGAATAGCCAAGTTACGTAGCCTGACTTGCCCTATAGAGTTTCTTAAATAGGTTTTTATTAATTTTAGTTTCGAAAATGATCTTTCAGCACTAGCTGTAGTCGCAGGAATTGTAACAAACAACATTAATACAGTACATACTTCAGGAAAGCTGCACGACATAAAATGATTCTTTATTATTAATAAATCAATCAGCAAGTTCTCTAATACACGAAGACTTTTCTATTTCGTCTCTGAAGGTGAACCGAAAACTGAGAATTGCACTGGCAAATGATTCAGATATGTTTTTTTTATATATGTCAACAAATTCTAGAGCTTTTTTAATAGTTCAGTGTCATTTAAATTTTGCAAAGTGGCAGTTTGCAAAACACTGAAATTGGAAACAATTTTATTCATTGGAAGGAAACGCGATTTCAGTTGATTAATAATGATGTCTAATTCTCGATAAATTATGTTCACTTTGAACAAACTTTCCGGATCTTGACGCTCATCTTCGCAAAGTTCGTCAAAATGGTGTTTCACCTTCCTTCAGGGTGATGGATCCTTTTTCTGCTACACTATTTGCTTCCTTTTTTAAATTTTCAAATTCATGTCTATACCTTTCCAATTATTCCAGACTACTTTTCAAACGTTTTAAGGTATTTGAAAGATCGGTGGCTTTAGAATGAAGTGCTTTAGAGGCTGCATCGATAGTTTCCAGAAATTTGCAATGGAAAACTAATAACATAAGAAAATTGTAGTTCTCGATCTTCTTGAGTGAAATAGCTTCATTTCTTTCATCTGATTTGCAATTTTACAGAATTGTTTTCGTTAGCACTTTTTGGACTTGAACAAACCAAACTTATAAAGTAAAAATAGTAATATAATAGTAAAAAATCATAACGTCTTGCCCATCTAGTAGGGTTCAATGTTTTTAATGTTATCAAAGTTGAAGACTCCCTTTCTTTATCAGATCTAGAACTTATATAAGATACTCCACTTTTTGATACTCCAAAAAGAATTATAAATTTGTTGAACTGTATCAAAAAATGTTGCAAATGTTGTAAATGTACCCGCCATTCTTGATACGTAAGACAAGAATTCAGGTGAATATTCGATGTCTCGTGTCTTTCTATGGCTTCTACAAATGTTTCCAGTCGTCATAGCCTTCCATCTAAATATTTTGAATTTTGTTATATGCCCGATTTGAGAATAACCAACATGGTTCATAATACGCCTTCTGAAGGATTAAGGAATAGGATAGTCATGTATGTTCAAGTTTCACGCCTGACAGACAATTCTTAACTTTCAGAACACTGTTCACTCGCTTTTTCGTCAATGAAGTTATCATTCTTAAAGTACTGACTAATTTTAGTAACTATTTTTTCTTCAGGCTCCCTCTTTCGCTTTCGTTTTTCGCTCCCACTTAGATATTTTCTAGAACTAGACATGTTGATATCTAACTAAAACTACGAAAAATCAAAGATACAAATGAACAATTGTCATAATAATCAAACGAACAATGCGTAGTAGAGCCATCCGTACTTTAAAAATTGAAATCCGGGATTCCCCTAACATCGTGCGTGGCTAGCCCACCAGCGCTTGGTTAACTCTATTGGTACCCTCTTGGTTACCGCGACAAAAAATGAAACAACCAATGTATGCGTTCTAAAACTGATCGACATCATTTTCTTATGAATGCGTTTAAATCTTAATAATTTATTTGAATTTGTATATGGTCTTTAGTTGACTTTAATTGATTTTAAGTACTTATATAAAATTTATAATTTTTACTAAATTTTGTTAAAAATGTTAGGTTACTTCTGAGATCGAGGCCTCTAAGACCGGGGGCCCCCGTCAGGTCGGACGCCCGTAGAATTTGGCCAGCTCTGCCACCCTATAGTTACGCCACTGCATGGAAGATGGAAAGAAAACCGACGTTACTTCCCATTATAAGTGAACAAAATCGACCGTCGATCCTGAAGAATTGCCAAACAGTAATATAAACACAAACTGCGACTCATTACGACTAATTGCGACTATGACGACTTAATGCATTTGATAATTCAATAAAGTAACAGATATGCTAGACAACGAAATAATTAATTGAATTTAACAATGCCAGATCTTCTTGTATTTATGGGCATATTGTTACTCTCTGGTTATGGAAAGTACACAAACAGACATATATACTGGTCCAGTAAAGAGACGAAAATTGACCAGAACAGCATGCGATTGAAACGTTTTGCGATGATACTGAGATTTGTTCAATTTTGAGAACTGAGAGCGTTACTTAAACTTTTTGTCAAAAATTTTTCAATCAACAGACGAAAGCATGGTGCCCTATTAAGACAAGCATTATGCCAAACAGTTTATACGAGGAAAACCAATAAGGTTTTGGCTATAATAACTAGGCTCAATGTTCAAATAATAATTACATATATAGTTTTGATGTATACACTGAAAAAGATGGTAATAAGGAAAAAAAATGGTTTAGGTGGTGATGTTTTTATACACCTACTGGACCAAGTTAGTGTGTCAAAAAATTAAGGGTATAAATTTTAATTTGACAATCTTTTTACTTGTATACCACAATTGTCCAATTTGACTGACCATAACTACTGTGCGGAACTATCCGCGCAAACAGGCTAGAACAGTGTCCTCTTTTAGAGAAAAAGCACTGGAATCAATCCAAACGGGGGGCATATAAGTATTATAGAAACAAGCAAACTCTTAGTGTAGTGGAAATACAACAAAGTTGTATCTGTTATTAAATACATGGCAACCTTGATTTCATATAGATAGGCAACACTGTTTTCAAAAATAATGAATTTTGATTTTTTTTTCACGTTTAATAAAAGGTGTAAAAGTGCTTTATCTCATTCAATTAATTCTGTTTTTTTTTCTGATGTGGTGTAATTTAGTTTTTGGTACACATCAAGTGGCGACTGTGACAGGACAAAGTTTACATATCACCTTTACAGTTCTTGTGGTTTTGACCAGGTAATTGTGTATTTGTTGTTATTGTAAACAATTGTTTATTGTTGTATTGCCAAGTTTTATTTTGACTAGCCATGGAAAGGTTGAAAAAGAGGAGAATTGGGTTAAGGGCCGTATTCAAAAAAACAGTATTGAGGATTCTATGAAGGGTGAGTACGATCCCATAAAAGTTCAGTCGACAGTTTTAGTTTTGGATAAAAAAGCAGAGGAACTTTTTAGAGATCAAGAAATATTTTATCAAATGGAGTCTAATGACAACATGACTGATAAATATATAGAAAACGAATCGGAAAGACAGGGCAAGTATTAAAAGCAGTTGAGACTTTTCCTTTCCAAGTTCTTTGAGTTTAACAAAAATGTAGAAAATGACGATTCTTCTTCAGTATCAAATAGGTTTGAACAAGGTCTACAAAAGGTTGTTAAATATAAACTGCCAAAAGTAGAGTTATTTAAATTTTGTGGAAATCCAAAGGGTTAGTTAAACTTTTGGACCCTGTTTAAAAATATAGATAAAGACCCTTATCTAAGTATCGAAGAAAATTTTCGTAATTAGTATGTTAGAGGAAGAGATTTTACTTTATCAGTCAAGAAAATTCTTTAAATCTGAAGTGGAAAATGAGCAACGTATTTCTCTGGCCACTGAAAGTTTTGGGTTACTATCTAAAACTAAGTCTAAAATAGATACTACAAAAAATAAATTTATGGTTAATTATCCAAAACAGTATCAACGGCATTAGGATTAGTGAATACTGTTATTCCTAAATGTATTTTTTGTGATGGTTTTTATTCCTGCCCAAATTCTTTAAAAGCTGAAAAAAAAACATTAGAAGTGAAAAGGCAGATAGTAAGCAAATCAAATTGTTGTTTCTGTTGTCTGAAAGGCCAAAACCAAACTAGGAGGTGTTGAGATCTTGTAAGATGTCCAGTTTGTTTTAAGGGACTGTCTCAATATGTGCTTCGTTAGTGATGCAAACCTGATGCAACTGTTGCCACACAATACCAAGAAAAGAAAGTCAACACACTTGTATTAACATCCTTCGATTGTTAATGCAAAAAGCGTAAATCTAGTCAAGTACACCAATGGGTATGTATTTCTGCAAATTACGCGTAATATTAACTGGGTTAAATGGGTCAAAAGAAGCTCGGATTCTTATACACAATGGGAGTCACTACAGTTATATCTTGAAGTCAGCTGTTCATCATTTGTATCTGAAGCAAGTCAATAAAGAAAATGAGTTGTACTGTTAAAGAACACAGTACCTATTGTGTTACTGTAGACGACTTGAAGGGTAGCTCAAGGACATTTGCAATGTTAGATGAGGATAAAATCTTCACCTCGATACCCCCTGTATTTGCTAGACCTTGGATGCAGGAGTTGAATTGTCTTGGTTTTTATGTAAACGATCAAAACAATGGGCCCATTGAATTGTGAGTTGGTGCAGATGTGTATCGAGGGTAAAGTTGAAAAGGAAGTACAAACCCTTAGTATGGCATCTATGACAATTTTGTTTTTAATCAGGGATGCCACAGAGTGACAGGGAGTTCTCTTTAGGCATAACAGATTCATCAGGAAGAAAATTCAAAGGAGAGTATGTTGTGTCAGCAGTAGATTTTTTCAAAAATACTATATAGGATGACACAGAGGGTCGATATCAGGTAAGACTACCTTGGTTAGACTGTCATCCCCCACCGCCAGACAATTACATGCTCCCTAAGAAACGACTTGATCAAACATTAAAGAAATTTGAAGGTGAGAATTTCCTAAAGAGTTATGATAACGTTTTAACGCCTGGTTAAAAGAGGGGATTATTGAGGGGATTAGTAAGAATAAATCAGTTTTACAAGTTCATTACCTGCCCCATCGGCCAATCGTTAAAGAAGGTTCGACAAGACACATAAGACCAGTTTTTGATGTATTCGCACATCTAAAAGATGTGCTGTAAACCCTGTTTATATGAATGTTTAGAAACGGGCTTGAATTTAATGGAAATAATACCTGACATTTTGCTGAGGTTTAGAATAAAAATGATTGGGGTTATTGTGGCCATCACAAAGGAATTTTTGCAAATCGCGATCTTTCCATTATATCGAGATAGTTTGAGGATTTTATGGATTGATAAAAAACGACAACCAAAATCACAGACGTGTTGTGTTTGGCGTCAGTAGTAGCCCATTTTTATTGACAGCCACGGACCATTTTTCTAAATGCTTAGAAAAAACATTTAGTGGTGATGCCTTATATTCGCAGAGCATTGTAGAACTAGTGTCTAAAATTTTTTATATTGACAACTGAATAGCGAGTGTTGATAATTAATTAACAGCTCACCAATTTATAAAGAAGTTGATTCAATTGATGGTTGAGGCAATGTTCGTCGTAAGAGGGTGGGAGTCCACAAATGAACCTTACTTGTCAGAAAATAAAATGTCACCTATTTTAGTTTTATATATATATATATATATATATATATATATATATATATATATATATATATATATATATATATATATATATCTATATATATATATATATATATATATATATATATATATATATATATATATATATCTATATATATATATATATATATATATATATATATATATATATATATATATATATATATCTATATATATATATATATATATATATATATATATATATATATATATATATATATATATATATATATATATATATATATATATATACATAGCTTCCGAAAACTCCAACCCTTCGTCCACGTCGCAGGGAGAGAACAACGGCTGAACCCGAACGTTTATTTAGGGAACAGACGACTAACAGAAAAAACCAGGTCGCGTCTGTAGTAGTGGCAACCACCGGCAACCTGGTCGGCGTCTATTCACCCAGAGGGTGCGGCTGTACAATGTTACATCTAATATTTTCACGGATGGTAGATAATATTTCTAAATCATTCCGGGTGTCGATCCGTTGATTTTGTGAAGAGTTACGATGTTTCGTCAAAATTGCATTTGGCACATTTAAAAATGGGTGGGTGATCTTCACAGAATCAACGGATCGACATCCGGAATGATATATATATATACAATAAACATCGTCTGAATCGAAAACATTGTCTGAAGCTTTGGCATGCGCTTTAGAATGCCAAGCCGCCGATGAGTATCAGGATCAGTATCAGGATGATGAAGATATTGTCTCGCAAGAAGTAGCTGTACTGCATGTTAGGACTGCTTATAACATAAACCTCGGATATAGTATCATGTCCCTGTGAACCGGCAATAGCACCTGACTGCTACGAGCATTCGCCGTATGATGGCATGAGTTATGTGCTATTACGACCCGCCATTAAAATGGCCAGTTGACCTGGTCTGGCCCCGATCGTCTCTCCCAACTGCTTTCCTTGCGTTTATCTGGAGCTCGGCTGATGACGGTTGAAAGGCTAGAAACCAGTCCCGAGAGATACGTAATGGTGCATGGTGGCAGTTGGACGAAAGTGACCGGTGGCACCGCGTGAAAGATTTCTATATATATATATATATATATATATATATATATATATATATATATATATATATATATATATATATATTATAGAAATCAAGATCCTTCCTTTTAATCCATCCTCTTAATATTCGTAGGTGTCGAAGTGAAATTCTCAGAAATAGAAAATTTTATTTATTTTTATTTTTAGGATATCTTATTTGGATGGAAAATTTTTCATGTCCAATTGGTGTTCGTTCACAAGATATATCTTTATTATTAATGTCATTTAAACATAATTACATTTGTATTCTTAACAGAAATATCTTAAAACATAAAATTTTCTATTTCAAATCTTATGTTTGCTTACTTTTCCAGTCCTTACCAAATCTCATCATAAATTGTCCCATCAATTAAAACGACACCAATTAACATCCCAATAGGTTTGTTACCTATTGTGCTGCAAACAAATGCGAAATTTTCCAGAGGACGCAATTATGGCATCATGTAGAATTGATTGAAGAGCATGGTCACATGATATGGGGACATACTGAAAAATTAATTCGGGGAGGAATATTACGTGGAACAATTAACAGGGGCAAGGGTTACGACATACCGGGTCAGATGAAAGTGTAAATAATTTAGTGGCAATTACAAATGGTTGTAAATAGGGCTAGTTAGGCCTAACAAAGCGTCTTTTATGTATTCCTATTTGTTAGCGAGATAGTTCTGGTTTATTGTCAACCCTGAAACAAAACAATGATATAGTTAATTAAACGTCCAGAGAAAGTTTCATTAAAAATTAGCTTTTACGAATTGTATTATTATAAATGTGGATAATTTGTTAACGATTGGTGTGTGGAATATGCAGGAATTTAACCAAAGTATTTGCGTTTTCTTCTTTGTTTTTAAAAAAGAATTATATGCCATTTCTCAGATGTTTAATCCAATTTAAACTTTTTGTTTTGTTAAATAAACATTTCTTTTTTCAGTATGAGGCTGCTTTCACACTAGAGCAATGCAATTCAGACAACCGACTTAACCAACTAGTTGCATTAATCTCACTCATAAGGTTTTCGTAGAAGCATTCGCGCGATACGTCCGATCCAACCAACTAGTCCGATGCAACGGATTGGACATGCCGGTCGCATGTCGACCAGTTGCATTGGTTTTTATTTATTTCAGTTCTACACAACGTTGTATTGCTTTGCTATTTTATTTTATCATAATTGCTTATTCAGTACGAGCGAGGAAACATTCAGTTTAAAATTGGTGCAAGAAGTGGAAAAATTTCCAGTCTTTATATAATTACAAATTGAGTGACTACAGCAAGCGATATGTGGTAGGTTCGGCGTGGGAGAATGTGGCAAAAGCAATGAATGACACAGGTAAGAAAGTAGAATATTTTTATTTATTTATAAAGAAATTGTTAATTATAATGTGAAAAGTATTAATAATTACTACTCTAATCACGTTCCACTGCCATGGCAAAGAATTGGTTTGAACGAAATAGTTTGAAAGGTAGTTTCTCAGATTTGTTGCGGTTGGGTTTCTTACCTCGAGTACGTCAACATTGCCCACATTATTTATGCCGAAGTCTAATAACTCCGGTTCTCCATTTTCCATATTTACTTCTTCTTCAATATTTTGTGCTTGAAATTGGTATGGTACTCCTTTTTTCCTAATAATATTATGAACTACTGTACAAACAATAGACTTTGATAGAACACGAAATTCTTCGCACAGCATTCCAAACGTGCACTCTACGGTCTTTCTGTAGAAAAGCCTGTTTCTATCCATCGTCCCATTTTGGACATTCTAAAGATGGCTCCATCATTATTTCTTCCCTGAAATCCTCCTTCAATCATTGTAAAGTAACCATGCGCATCAGAGCAAGGTATTAATACGACAGAATGATAACCTTTATAATTGAAATATGACGTGATTACATGATTTTGGTTTGTCTGATATCATAACGTGAGATTGGGAGTTGTTGAATTCTAATATATTTACCATCTAAGGCGCCATTTCCGACATTTCATAACTGATAAAAACGATTAAAAATAGTCAACCATTCGTCTTTATTCGGTATTTTCATATAGAGTGGTTGGAGCTTGTCCCAAATTGCCTCAGTAGTAGTTACAATTATTTCACTGATTGTGCTGACCCCTCTCAAAAATGTAATGGCAATTCTGAGGAAGTACTTCCTGTTGCCAGATGCCTAGAACAAGATACATTCAAGTTTATTGAACTTTTTACAAATAATAACTGAACAAATAACTTAATTCAAAATTAATAGAATTATTATTTTCAGCTATATCAATTGTGTGGAGAAGTGGCGAGATACCCGCATGGTGTTTTCCAGAAAGCTGTAGTTCCGGAAGGCAGAAAAAATACTACTTAATAGATTATCTACAATTTTTAGTACCCTTCAGAGAAAATAACAGTAATATTTCTGGTAATGTTCCATTTCTTATCGAAAGTCTATGTCCTAGTATCCGAAAAAAAATGATAAAAGTACTCCAACTTTGCAATTCAAATTGATAACATTGTAAAAGGCATATGTCCTACCGTAACAGACCCCGTTCGGTCCACTGGCACCATTCCCGCAAAGCTATCTAATGCCATTTCGGAGATAAACGCAGATGTCCAAAAAAAATCGAAAAATATTTTTCTAACTTTTAAATACAAATTGTTTTCAATGTTAAAGACACATTTTCTAACGTAACAGACCCCGTAAGATCCGTGTGAAACCATTCCCTCAAAGCTATCTAACGCCGTTTCGGAGATAAACGCGGATGTCCGAAAAAAATCGAAAAATATTTTTCTAACTTTTAAATACAAATTGTTATCAATGTTAAAGACACATTTCATAACGTAACAGACCCCGTTCGATCCAATGGCACCATTCCGGCAAAGAAATCTAATGACGTTTCGGAGATAAACGCAGATGTTCGAAAAAAATCGAAAAATATTTTTCTAACTTTTAAATACAAATTGTTATCAATGTTAAAGACACATTTCCTAACGTAACAGACCCCGTTCGATCCAATGAAACCATTCCCGCAAAGCTATCTAACGCCGTTTCGGAAATAAACGCGAATATCCGAAAAAAAATTATAAAAGTAACTCCAACTTTGCAATTCAAATTGATAACATTGATAACAATTGATAACAATGTTATCAATTGTGAACTCAAATTGATAACAATTTGAGTTCACTGAGCAAATTACAAATGAGAATAGCGTTTTAAATAATTCAAGCGAGCAAGGAGTACCACATGAAAAACAAAAAACAACAAAACGACCTAAACAAACGAATGCTGTTGATGAGGCTTTTATTAAATATATCAAAGAAGAACATTCTCGGAAAATGTTTCCTTTGAGTTTGCTATCTGATGTATAAAAACTAAGCGAATATAAGATGCGAAAATTTCGAAGGCAAGTTTTGGAGGTCTTAGATTCATTGTTAGACGATACACCGTCTTTAAACTCATCACACATGTCAAATCTTCCATCTCCTGTATCTGGACGATTAACTACTCAATCTGATGTAGGGTATCCTTCAACTTCTTCTGACCAAAGGATTGGCTTAGCAGAGTTCTATCAAAATTTTAGCAGCCCAGAATATCTAAATAATAATTATTAGTTAAATGTTTATAAAAAATATTTTATCGAAAATATATTTTAAATTTACCTTAGTGTTATTAGAACTGTTTCTTCTACACCAATGCACCTCCTAAATCTCGTATCCACTTTTTTATTGCACGAGCTACTAAACTAAGCAACTCTACGAAGATTGTTGGACTCATCCTGTACATATCTTTAAAATTAACGGGGTCTAGGCGTTCCTTTGCAGCTACAAACCTTCTCAGTTTATTTAAAAAAAAAAAACGGGTGCACCCAAAAGAGTCTCTTCTTTTTTCTCCTAAATAAATACCAATACATTATACTATCTTTTTCTTTTGAAGAATCCATTACGTACTACAAAGATGGCACGACAAATCTGAAAGCGTATTCATGCAACGGGTGCTAGCGATACAAATGTAGATATCTCATCGCACAAATTGCGTTGCTCTAGTGTGAAAGCTGCCTTAAAGTGACTTCACTACGAAATATGCAAAATATTCAGTCGCATATTTTGAACAAAAACGTTAAAATGGGTTTTGAACCAAGAGGAAGATCAGGTCACCGTCACGGTCTTTCAATGCTTACGTTTTAAGAGCAGCTGTGGTTGTAGAACCTAGAACAAGCACTAGGAACCTTTCAGAGTATTTGAAGTATCCCTTACTATCGTTAACCTGTACTTGTGAGGCATAATAATTGTACCATAGATCTGCAGAAGTATCCCTCATAAATTATCGCCATATTAAGGCACGCGTCGAGTTGGTGTTATTGTTTCACAACAAAAACCCTATTGATTTTTCATTCTTCAAATGGATTGTTACCTGCTATGAAAAATTGGGTTATTTCGATAATTCTGATGATGTAATGACAGTAGCTTATGTCCAACCAACCAGCTCTTCCGGATCAAGGCGAGAAAGATTTGTCAAAAAATCAGGCTATTATGGTGGAATTTTAAAGGAATAATTTACTTCGAGTTGGTTCATGATAGTATCGCGCTAAATTTAGAACTTTACTCAGCTTAACTTGAGAGGGTACATACTGTTCCGGTCGCAAAATATCCATCTTTGATCAACCGTAAAAAAGTGCTCCTGTCCAGTCAACGGTTCACTTTTTGCGAGGAAAGAAATCAGAACTAAAGATGAGGTAGAGACTCATCTAAAGACTCATTGTGACACAGCAGAGGAATAGAGTTACTGACTCAAAGATGGGTTGAGATCATCGACAACAATGGCCTATAACAGTGGCGGCTCGTGAGGGAGGGCGTTAGGCATTTATCCAGCATTTATTACAGTAAATAATTTTTTAGAGCAAAGCACCATATTTTATTTCCATTCAGTTTCTTTTCTTTAACTCATTTTCCTGGTTCACCTCCTGCATAAGGTTTTAATAGCGCGAAAAGTAAAAAGGAGGAAGGAGAACTATAAAAACCCACGAATAATCTCCATGTATAAATTTTTTGAACAGTGAATAACTAATTCATCAAAAACACAATTAATTTTTGTTACACCCAAGCAAGATGCAGGGTAATATTAATTTTATATAGTATTTACTGATAGTATTTACTGATAGTATTTACTGATAGTAGTATCAATTACTGATAAAGTACAGAACATATTAAAATTTTAATCTATAACTTTGGTAACTGGTAAAAATATGATGCGAATTCCATTCAAATTTAAAAATTGAGTTATCGAGTTTGCATAAAAATATATTTATAACTGAGGTAGCCAATACTTGATGGAAATTCATTTTACATAAATAAGCAAATATTAATATCTAAAATTTCCACTTTATTAAAAATTGTATGCATAACATTTATTTCGACACGCAGTGCCTTTTTCAAATACGAACTCTGTTAACAGTAAGAAAAGTAATTACAACCAAAACTGTCCATCGACCTAATGGTATCATAAAAGATGATAGTGGGAAAATCCATCCATCCATTTCAACGTCAATTTATATAATTGAGTGCTGGTCGTGTCAAAAAGTCTACGCTGGACAAACATTAAGGTCTTTCTCTACTAGACTCAATGAGCGTAAAACAAAAACTAAACAGCAAAATAATTCTCATTATGCTTACCATTAAAGTTAGAAAATCATACTTTTAATGATAATTTTTATTATGTAATTTAAAAATTATCAAAAAGTATGATTTTCTAACTTTAATGGTAAGCATAATGAGAATTATTTTGCTGTTTAGTTTTTGTTTTACGTTCATTGAGTCTAGTAGAGAAAGACCTTAATGTTTGTCCAGCGTAGACTTTTAGACACGACCAGCACTCAATTAAATAAATTGACGTTGAAATGGATGGATGGATTTTCCCACTATCATCTTTTATGATACCATTAGGTCGATGGACAGTTTTGGTTGTAATTACTTTTCTTACTGTTAGTTTAACCTAGATCGTATTTGAAAAAGGTGTGTCGAAACAATTGTTATATATATAATTTTAAATATAGTAAAATTTTAGATATTAATATTTGCTTATTAATATAAATATATGTATACAATCTTCAGTGATGACACATTAATAGAATATTTACTGAGAATAAAAACATCACTACACCCAGTATAGTATTTGAATCAGACTGAAAACCTAAACGCTCTATTTTTCGTATGCCATTAAGATAAGTAGTATTCTGATGGTTTAGTTACATCGTTTCAAGCAATTACACAAATTAGAGAAGGTACTTGAATAAAAAGGTTTAAGCTTTCGTGAAACGAAATTTGGAGATGATTGGATTTTGCTACTTCTAACCTTACGAGGGCATGGATAACATTGTTTGAAAATCACCGTTCTGCACAAATACGATGTTCTGGTCATCAAAGGATTATCCAAGGATGTGAAGAACGGTATCTCAAACTGCTTACTTTATGAAATCTACGTGAAAAGATTCGGCAACTGCGTGACGCGGCTATAGGTAGGATTCTTTTAAAGATGAGTGTTAATTATCATTTACTTGTGATGAGGATGCGTGTTTTCGTGCTTATTGGCTACTTCTTCTTACAGCGCACCACAAGACGTGTTGATTAGGATGATGCTTATTAGAACTGAAGGAACCCAGAAGGGAATTCTGTTTGCTTTAATGATGAGGCGAGATGTTGTTTACGGGATCATGATGGATGTAGAAAGGTTAAATGTTTTCATTATTAAAGGTGAATTTTAACTTTCGTATACAAACGGGAAAGTTTTTAGACCAGGAATAATGGTTTGGTAGGGATATATGCTTGGGAAGCAAGACACGTAAAGAAATCATCATGGGAAATTTACATGCAACTCATTATGTACCCAAAATATTGGATATTAATATACGTCGATAGGTCATATTTCCAAGCGCGTCCAAATATCATCTGCCTATAAGGTAACCAAAACAAAACATTGTTTTCACAGGCCATTTCCTCAAAGCTTTGTAAAAGTTTCCGCTATACAGTGCTCAAGTCTGGAATAAAACTTGAACAGTTGTTTGAAATTATTTTCACTTATTTTCAGGGCGCACTATAAAATTCCAGTCATCCAGCTCTAAAGAGGAAGCCAAGATTGTTCCTAGATTGAACGCTACGCCGCCAGTATCATTACTTTATTTATACACCACGTAAAATTGATTATTATTAGTAGTTATAGTATTTATCAGCAATTTTTATTTGTGAGTACAGTTTCTGATCATTTTTTTGGTTTATTAATAACACATCCAAGTAGGGAATTGCATGGGAAAATGATTTTATTTAATATTTATATATCATGATTTTTTTTTAATTCGATATTTTTTGGATTTTGGTTGGTTTTTGGATTGCCTATATTAAGGCTCGTCCAAAAATCGACTACGCTCGACGTTGCTTAAGTTTGCGATGTGGCTCCTGATAGCACCTGTAAACGATTAAAGCATGTATACATGTCACTTAAGGCCCTTTGAGATATAGGATACATAAACATATTACAAAATTTATTTAATTAATTAATTTATTTAATGTATGAAACAGCGCACTACAGTTCAATTAACATTACGATATAGTTGTAATTATGATTAGATTATAAGGCGATGTCCAGATTATCGAGCCATTCAATAGCTATTGAGGTAGAATCATAAATATCTATGACGTTGCGAGAATATACCCTGTTTAGTTATTCAGTTATTATATGTTCGATTGCTTGATCGGGATCGTCACAATCACAAGTCGGGGACTCAGTATTTCCCCACTTATTTATAATACGTCTGCAGCGATCATGATTCGTGCATAGGTGATTAAGTCTTCCTTCGGAAATTGAAACCCCAAGACTGTATCTGTCGGCTCTGCTATTATTGATTGAATGATTACGTGTGTGGAATTTCATTTTTTTGCACATTGCGGGAAAATGGAATTGCGTTGGCCGCAAAGTTTGAGCGAACTTTATAGAAGTTTCTTAAACCGCCAGGCGCAATATTACTAAGCAGAGGTGGCCATACAGTAGGTGTAGATCGGATAGTACCAGTAATGATGATCAAAGTGGCATTCAATTCACAATCTATTTTGTGTACCATGGATACCATGGATGCCATTAAACCAGACAGGAGATTCAGGAGATGCTTTGGGTCTGCGTTAAATGGCAGTACAGTTCCATTTAAGGGCGCGCTAATCCTATGGTTCGCTTTTTTGTTAGTTATGCAGTTGTTTAGTATATGCTTTTTACTCTTCCTGTTAAAAATATTCAGAAAAGCGACGATTTTTTTTTCTCATGCTCCACGTAAAAATTACCAATCCTTCAGTCGTTATCAGATACCAACAAGCATCTCACGAGACTAGCTTCTGGCCTTACGCTGTCATTAGTCGGAGTCAATTTGAACGTTCAAAAACAACTGAAGGATTGATCAGGGTCCTGACCATATAAATCGGCCAAGTCCGATATAAGCTGCATTGAAATGCAGATCACGCCATCCGGTAGTTAGTAACGATACTACTCTGTACAACCGTTCGGACCGAAACCCAGGTCCTATATTTAGGTACAAGGTATGCATAGAAAATACACGGTGGGCTTGTGGAAAATATTAAAATTATCCAAAAAATGATGATGGCGATTGGAGGATTGGGACCTTTTGTTACTGTGTCTTTTTGTTAGTTAAATTATTTGTTCAGCATGTTGTCAATGACACTAGCTAATTTTATGTCTGAAGTCACTTTTATTAATTTTGAACAATGCCACTTCACTACACATCGTGATATCATCATCATTAGCCCGTGTGGATCCACTGAAGGCATCTTCAGCATGTTTCCAACTTTCACAGTCTTGGACTTTCCTCTGCCAATCGGGTCCAATATATATACTAAAGGATGTCATCAGTCCACTGTGCTTTCCGTCGTATTCGCGAGTTAAATGTGAAGACCGACAACTTTGCTTTTAAAAAAATTAATTTTACAATAAGGGCACTTAACTAATGAAACAATATTATGAACAGCAATACAGCTTTGACACTATAATATTGAGTAACATTAACATTACAATTCTTTACTTATATACTATAACAATGCCTTAGTCAGCGCTAGGCAAGCGATAACCGTCGGTTTGGGGTTATTACTCCTCCACCCTTAGTTTTTTCGACGTCCTCGTCGACAAGTTTTTGTAATAGTTTTATCGGAACAGATTTGTCTCTTTTCTGTTTTTGCCATAGATATATCACTAAAGCTATAACAAAGAATAACATAATACAGATGATTATAAAGATATAATGAGCCTGTTGTTGAGGAATAACATCTTGCATATTTAGTGGCTCCATCAAATCTTATTTGATTTTCCAGGGATTCTCTAAGTGTTTGATTTGTAAATCTAATGTTAAATTAGAGTCCTGGATGTTGTCACTTGTCGGAATTTGTAAGGAAATATTGTTAATTTCTAATGAATATTTATGTTGGCCGATGATCACATCGCATTGGCTCTGAATAAGGTTACAATGCTGGAGATCAGTTTTTTGAAATTGGAAACAATTTTCATATATTGTTTCTACAGTTTTGGTACATAGCAAAAGTGATTTATGATAAGTTAGTGCATGTACTTTATAGTTATTTTGAATAAGAGCATATAGACAGTCTTTTGGAAAAGAGCATCCATTGGCAATAGGGTTGGAACAGATCCAATTTGTGTTAACTTCTTCGCATTGTTCGTACCATAAATTGTTACAATAATATTTACTAGGTGTTAGCATCATTTTACAATCATTCCTAGGTATAGGGTATACAAATTTTAAATTACATACATTTCTTTCAAAGATCGGTATCCTAATAATTAGAATTGCCATTTCAGTTAATATCATAAGACCGGTTTTGCAAATTAATGTAAGTTCTGACAAATGTTTTATTGGTCATAGAGCATTTTTGGGATAGTGTATTTCTAGATATTTCCACATGTCTTGAATATCATTTACATTTAATATTTCGAGGTCTAACGTCTTTAAATGCGCAAAGGATATGATGCGTAATAGTTTTTCTAAAACATTATTTAATCGACTAATTTGTAAATACTGGTTTTGCATTGTAAGCATTAGATTCACCTCGTCACTAGACTTCAAGATTGCATAGCGAATAGTTTTGGTATTTTCGTCTGCGAGTTTCATATTATTTTCCATTTTGCTGATAATGTTACCGGCGAATGAACTGAGGTCATTTATCTTATGCATGGTATTTAACTGATTATGCTTTAAAATCTGCAGATTTTGCGTTATTGTCTCTAGGTCATTGTTGTCTAAGTTTCTTGTAATGAACTTGATACCGCTTCCAAGGAAGTTTATTAACCCACGTTTCCTGCGACTTGAATCGTAGTTAGTCAATTTTGCATATGTGTCGTATGTATTATTGAATGCTTCAAAGATATATTGAAATTGGGTCGGCGTTAAATTATTGTTTTGCTTATTTACCATATGATTTATAATAAGAACATTGTTGAATAAACTAGTTAACGTAAATCTTAATTTTGTCATATTAAAAGGAATATATGTTGTATGATAATGACTTACAACTAAAGAAGGGGATATGTCTTCAGTGAAATAGCCATTATTTGATAGCTTGTGTACCTGAAGTGCTTGGCATTGGTTCGATGGATTCTGCACTGTCAGGAGCAGGAGGCTGAAAGGGAGTAAGAGTCTTTCTAAGTCTCTTGATTTTTCTTACGTGTGTGGTTATGGGTTTTTTCTTTGAAATGCCTGTTATCTTATTTTTGTTTGTTTTGGTAACTTTAGTCTGTATGTACTGCGGGTTCATTTTATTGCGTAGGGTATTTTTCCTATAGATAGTCTGATCGGGAATTATTTCGGGGGGTTGTTCTGTATTATTATTTTGTTTTTGTGTGTTTTCGGATTGCTTTCTGTAAGTGTTTTTGTAAATATTTTCATGAAAAGGTATTCGTTCACTTTTTCGTCTTTGATTGTATTGTTCGTAAATAGTAAGGTCGTTATTTATATTGGGTTCATTAAGGTAGGGGCCGTATAGTATTGAAAATGGAGAGTGACCCGTGGTCGAATGAATACTTTGATTGTATATTAATATAGCGGAAGTCATTAAAGTTTTTGGCGTTTCATCAGGATTTTGCAATTTCAGAACTCATAATTTTTCTAATAATGTGGAATGTAGTCTTTCTGTTGGACTGTTGGAAGATGAATTTCCAGATGTCATGTAGTGGACTTCTATACAAAATAACTGACAGAATTCTTTGAAAAGGTTATTTTTAAATTCTGCATCATTGTCAACGACAATGTTCGAGGGAGAATTATGATGGGAGTAATAGTGCCTTAATTTTCCAACGATGGTAACTGCATTTTTGTCAGTTACGAAATAAGCTTGAGCATATTTTGAAAATGAATCGATGATAGTTAAAAATTGGCAGTTTAGGAATTGAAATGTATCGAGATGTAGAGTCTTAAAAGGTTTTTCTGCTAAAAGAGGGCCTTCATAAGCTATTTTGTAGAGATGCCTTTCGTATTTACTTTGCAAACAGATTTCACACATATTCACGATGTTAGTGATAGAATCTCTTAAGTTGGGCCAATAATATTTTTGCTTAAGATGATTGTACGTTTCTGTTATGCCATTATGATTGGTTTGATGATAGCTGGAAATAATTTCTTTTTGTTGGTTAGTGTCAGTGATGTCAGAAAAGATTAGCTTTGCGGATGGGTTCAAGTTTGCATTGATGATTCTTTGGAATTCTATTCTCAATTCTTGATCTGGAGTATAAATTGTGAAAGACGTGTCAGGTCTAATTACTTCTTTCAATATTTTGATTATATCCTCTTGACGTTCTGTCTTGGAGATTTCAATAAAATGGTGATTTTTCTTAAAAGGTTTTGAATATGAGTGTTTGAATTTTTGACCGTAATTAATGATTAGGCGATTCGTGGCATAGTTAACAGGTAATTCAGATATCGGGAGATATTTTCCTCGGGTGTCATTGTTGGAATGTACAGTAATGTCGGAGGTGACATCTTCGTCTCTTGTATTTTCGGCAGTATTTTCTTTGTCTACGTTTTTGTTAATATCTTTTACTTGGTTTGAAATAATTTCGTTATATTTTTCGTTATGGACAAAGTCTGCAAGATCGAATTCGGCGAGATTGGCAACTGTATCGTCAACATTGGGGACACTTGAATGTGCGTCGTTGGATTCATGAATATTAAGTTCGATACGGGAGAGAGCATCGGCAACGACATTTTCCTTACCCTTTTTGTATTTAATTTCAAAATTGAATTCTTCCAATTTGAGTCTCCATCTAATTAAATGGGAGTTGGGTTCTTTTATCTTGGAGAGCCAAACTAAAGGATTATGGTCTGTTTCAATGATGAACCTTTTTCCATATAAATACGGGCGAAAGTGTTTAGTGGATTCAACTATAGATAAAAGTTCTCTCTCAATAGTAGAGTAATTTCTCTCAGCTGTATTGAGGGTTCTGGAATAGAACGCAATGGGATGTTCGTTTTGAGAAAGGACGCTTCCTATTGCTATGTTTGAAGCATCTGTGGTTAATTTGAATGGTTTACTATAGTCGGGGTACTGTAGAATAGGATAGTTCGAGATTAGCTCTTTGCATTTTTGGAAGGCGTTTTTGTATTCAGAATTTTCAGTATCGACAAAACTACCTTTTCAGAGGCATCTGGTTAATGGAAAGGTGATTCGTGAAAAATTCTTTATAAATCTTCTGTAATAGCCTACCAATCCCAAGAACGCTTTTATTTCTTTTTGGCTTTTTGGGATGGGATAACGTTGGATGGCTTCAACCTTTGTTGGATTTGGTTTTATTCCTTCTGAAGTGATAACATGCCCTAAGAAGGCAACTATCTTTGCAAAGGAATTCGGATTTGTCGGACTATACTTTCAAGTTTACTTCCTTCAATTTTTTCAGTATTATTCGAATATGATCGATGTGTCCTGAAAGAGATTTAGAAAAGATAACAACATCATCCATATAAACGAAGCAGAATTTGTAGATGTATTCTCTTAATATTTCGTCCATCATTCGTTGAAACGTGACAGGGGCGTTTTTGAGGCCGAATGGCATTTTGAGGTACTCAAAATGACCATTATTTACAGTAAATGCCGTTTTTTCAATGGATTCTGGGCTCATTTCAATCTGGTGGAAACCTTGAGCTAAATCAAGAGTGGTGAAATAAGTGCATTTTCCCAGATTATCGAGAATGTCGTCTATGCGTGGGAGTCGCCATTTCTCTTCAACTGTCACATCGTTAACTTGGCGGTAATCGATCACTAGTCTAAGCTTCTTTTTACCAGAAGCATCTGCTTTTTTTGGAACGATCCATACTGGGGCGGAATAAGGTGATATCGAAGATCGAATTATTTTATTGTCTAATAGTTTCTGAATTTGAGCTTGTATTTCCTGATTCGTGGAAGGTGGATGTCTATAAGATTTTACATAGACAGGACGATCATTTGTTGTCCGGATAACGTGTTTCGTCTGGCTGGTAAAAGAGAGGTCGCATCCTTCGTGATACATAATATCTTTGAAATCGTGAAGAAGAGGTATGATTTTTGATTTCTCTACAGGTGTTAAGTGATCTAACCTTAGTTGTTTTATCGGGTCGAATTTTTGTCTGTTATATTCGCGAGGAGGGTCTATTAAATTGAATTGATCTTGGGGAATAACTTTTAGTCTCTGATGAAAATTAATATTAACTTCAGGAGTAGGATTCGGAATTTTACAATATCCATTCTTTACATTGATTAAACTATCAGGTATAATATGATCTCCAATTGTAAGAGAAGGTAAGATAGCAACGCCGTTTTCGTGATTTACCGGAATAACGAGATAATTGTTATGAAAATTGTGGATTGGTCGAACTAAAGGTTTGTTATAAGCGAGAGAAAATGGAATTTTTATATTTTGAAGTGTTAGAATTTTCTTTTCGTAGTCTATTAGTGCGTGTAAGTTTCTCAGATCCTTTGTTCCTATCAGTGCATCGAAATCGTTATGCCAATTTAACACTCTCATTCTAATATCGTAATTAAGTCCTAATTCTTTTAGTAAAGGTATTATTAAATTTGTATTTTCTTTATATCTAGTTTTACAAGCTGTAACTTCAAAGGGCTCGAAAAAGAGTTTTTCTGGAAATAAATGAGCTATTTTCGGTGTTATTATGGAATCAGTAGCACCGGAATCTCTAAGGACAGATATTTGCATTTGGGGAAGATAGAAATATGGTAACTCGATCCTTTGGGCTATGTTGTTTAGGTTGATGGCAGATATGGGCCTATCTTGTGAAAATTTTCAGATATATTATCTGGATTATCTTCAGCGTTTTATTCTCCAGTAGGGCATGGTTGACATAATTCGGTGTGAGACATTTCTGAAGGGAAATCTTGTTGTTGGAAATGATATTGTGACTAGTCATATCCTTGAGGGGGTTCAGAAGGTTCCTCTATGAAATATTCTTCGTTATAAGGTTCAGAATACGTCTCCACATTTGTTAGTTCTTGAGAGACAAATTTTCTTGGACCTGTTGGTTGAAAAGCGTTGGGATACCTATGAGGTGGTCGATTCTGGAATATTCTCGAAGGAACTCCAGTGGAAATGGACATAGTTGTAGGGGCATCTAGTTTAATGGGTTTATTATTTTGTGGTGCAAAACTATTCCTGGGTTTGCCAAACACTTGAGCGTTTGTCGGATAATGCCTCTGAACTGGTCGAGGTTGAATGTGAATTGGTTGGCCAGGAAATCACGATTGTTGCGTTTGCGGAAAATTAATTGAATGTTGAAAGGAGTTGAATGGTTTTTGAGATGGTGTTTTCATGTCTTGGTGGAATATACTTGAATTATTTGCAAAGTTGACTTGCGATTCTATCATATTAAAGTTTACAACGTGCGTATAAGCGTTATCAAGTGTATCAGGATTTTGTAGCATAAGCATTGTTTTCAAGGTTTGTGGCGAATTTGCAGTTAAAATTAAAACGGCAGTTTTCTGTATTTTACCAAATAAAATTAATTTTGAATTTTGATCTTGAACTTCGCACTGTATTTTTGAAAATATTCTTTGAACAAATGCTAAGTCGATCTACGAAGTTAAGGATGTTTTCATTCTTATTTATTTTGATGTATTGCAATTGCTGCATTAATATTTGGTAAGTAATTGGATCACCAAATTTTTCTCTTAAAGCTGTTTTTATTTCGAGCCAATTATGCAGCTCTGGTCTTGAGAGAAGAAATTCTCTAGCATTATCTACTAATTTTGATTTTACCGCGGCCAAAATTACTTTATTTAGATTTTTATTATCGTTACTAGAATAAAGATAATGAAATTCGTCTATAGAAATTAAGAAACTCTCCAAATGACTTTGAGCACCGGAAAAAGTTGGCAAGAGTGACGTGTGGAATCTGATATTTTCCATGTTTGGTTGACTAGTATAATTAATATTAGAATCTAAACTTAAATTACTTAAAAGGTTTAACAAATCTTCTTGATTTATTGAGTTTGAACTTGTTTCCGTATTTACTTGACTTTCACTTAATCCTAATTTTGCCCTATTATTCAATAAAATCTTTGTTAAACGTTTAGAAGTTTCAGACATTCACATAGAAATATGTAAAATGGCAATTCAGTTTTAACTTACAATATAATCAAGGATGGATCCATAAAGCTTATACTGTTTAGTTCCACAACCAAAGGGTTCCCTATAAAGGCGTGACTGAATGGCGGTCTGAATTGTTACCAACGTTACCAACACGGTAGACGATAGCTTGATCTCGAATTCTCACCTTTCTTCGATAGTGCCTTAAGACTTGAAAATCACTTCTGCACAACGGTAAACTGATAAAGGGCAGAATGACACTATCCTGTTCGCAGCGCCAGTTAAATGTGAAGACCGACAACTTTGCTTTTAAAAAACTTTATTTTACAATAAGGGCACTTAACTAATGAAACAATATTATGAACAGCAATACAGCTTTGACACTATAATATTGAGTAACATTAACATTACAATTCTTTACTTATATACTATAACAATGCCTTAGTCAGTGCTAGGCAAGCGATAACCGTCGGTTTGGGGTTATTACTCGCGGACGTTTGCCATCAAGCCGTATCCACTCCGAGATCGCCTTGGTTCATGTCACCCCATCGTTTCGCTATACGACCAGCCCATCTCCATTTGAATTGCTTTACTCTTCCAATGATGGCACAGATTTTCGTTTATTCCCTGATCCATGTCCATAGCTTTATGTTTCGTCTTGTAATGCTCTCTGTGCTACCCGAAGCTTTAAAATTGATTGCGATGTAAATAAATCTTCAGGTTTCACTTCCGTATGTTATAATGGACAGGACGCACTGATCGAAGACTTTTCTTTTCAGGTAAAGTGGGAGTTTGCTCTTAAATACTGTGTTGAGCTTTAAATACTGCCAGCCACATTTAATACGCCGGTTCACTCCCGGGCGATATCCCCCTCCCCTGAAATCCTCTACCCAAAATTTATAAATTGGTCCACAATCTCCAAATCTCTTCCTAAAACTGAAATTCTTCTGTCCTCAGCAAATTTACTGAACATACTGACTTTTTTTCAAGGCTGACCGAGAAAAGAATAGGCGATATTGCGTTACCCTGCTGTACACCTCACTTTACATTAATTTCAACTTCAAGATCATCAAGGTGAAGAGATCGTAAGACAGGTGTGATGGTGGTTTAGATGAGGTTGCCATAGTGTTGAAAGATTGTCCAAAGTGTGATTTGTTCCTAATATATACTAACTAGGATGTAAGAAAAGTATTTGCGTTTTTACATATGTTTATAAATATATATTTATTTTAATACGATTTAAACTTTTGGCTCTGATAAATAAACATCCTTTCTTCGACGCTAAAATCATCCCACAAATATTTTGTAGATTTTTTAGTTTTTAACAAAAGCGCGAAAATGAGTGAGATAAGTTGCGAAATTAAGACAAAAGATTGTGGAAGATTAAATACCTCAAAGACGTAAATACATTTATTATATCCTTATATCACACTTGTGCTGAAGGCAAACTAATCTTTTCGTATCATTCCAATTTTACTAACTGTACCTCCGAAACGGTACAGAAGAAGGTAGTGCAGATACAAATGGTTCCGTAAATTAATAGTTTATAAGTAAGTGGCACTTTTGATCTGTGTTTAGATACAAAGGGTTCTCCAGTAGTTGTAAAGAGTTGTCAGAACTTAAACATGAGGCACAATGATAACTACAAGAGGTAATTCGGTAATCTCGTTTAAATTTTCAATGATATATTATCAATTTTCGCTCTGATAAATAAATATTCATTCTTCCGTACAGGGAAATATTCAGCAGATAGTTTTTAACAAAAGCGTGAAGGCTGAAGAAGACTAATTAAATACCTCAACAACGTAAATATTATTATTACCCCTTTGTACGAGAGTTGCTGTTTATGTATGCGAAAAAATAAATAAAAACAAATATTTATCATTAAAAATGGTTTTATTTACACTTGAACCAATGTTTATAGCACTTTTTCCATTCGGATTGAGGTATCTCCAAAATATGCATTTTGAACACATCAAGCGCGTTCTTCTGGCGTCGAAAATCGTTGACCAGTTATTCTTCACGGACGAGAACAAAAGGAAATCATTGGGTGTCAAATTAGGACTATACGGCGAATGACGCAACAATTCTTGACACGTCAAATATTGAGTTATTCGGTCTGGTGTGTGTCATTGACATGGTGAAGAATGATCCAGCGTGACTGATTTTTTTTTATTATTGCTTCAAAGACTTCTGGTAAACAAATTGTGCACCATTCAGAATTGATCGTTCTACGATTCTCAAGTGGCACTGTAGCCACATGCCCCAGGCGACTATTTGCTTCTAAGTACTTCTTGCACGAACAACTTTTATTGGGTTTGACAGTCGACTGCTGTTGACTTTCGGGCCCATATGCGCAGATCCAAGATTCGTCACCTGTGTAGATGTTATAGACAACTTTTGGCGCACCACGATTGTATTTTTTTGGTATTTCTTTGACACGAGCCTTTTTTAACCGATTGCTAAATTATTCGGAAAGCAACGCGCACAAATGTTTATCATGACTAAATGTTCATGTAAAATCTTGTGTATGCTTGTCATACTAATACTTAGGGATACTTAAATCTCACGGTATGTCACATTATGATCTAGCTTTATCAGTTCGCGCACACTTTCAATGTTTTCTGGCAAAACAACGAATTTTGGACGACCTTCCTAAAATTGGTCCGTAAGTAAACGACAGCCACAATTGAATTCACTAAACCATTAATAAACAGTGGTTTTAGATGGTGCTCCATTGCCGAAAGTCGAAGTGAGTTGATCGACACACTGTTATTAAGATAATCTACGTTGAAAGTCGTAGTAAATTATCGCACGAAAATTCTCACGATTTAATTCCATCTTTTGACTGACTGAAATTTTTAAGTCACTAAACAACACAAATAGCCTCCGTATGACAAAACGTTCTGCGTACGTATACAGTCAACAATGTCAAATTTTACGATTTATATATCAGATGGCGCCTTGTAACTAATACTGTTGTTGCCTATTTCGGATACATATCACCTTAGCGCAAGAGGCAAACTAATCTTCTCTGTATCATTCCAATTTTACTAAATGTTTCTCCGAAACTGAACAGACACGAAGGTAGTACAGAACCAATGGTTGTGTTAATTAATAGTTCATAAGTAAATTATACTTTTGATCTATGTTCAGATATAAAAGGTTCTCCAGTAAAAGTAAAGAGTTGTCAGAACTTTAATATAAGGCACAATGATAACTACTTACTGTAATTTATATTTTTTCTTGAATAAAAGATCACGTTTTGAAAATACTCTCGTTTAAATTTTCCGAATTTTTGATAACCTTTCATTCATATCACAGGATATATTATCAGTGGTGTAATGAATGTTTCTTTTAAGACCAGGAATTGTTCGAGTTTTTTTTCTATATACCAGAGATTTAACATAATTCTGCCAAAAATATTCCAATGACATGAGATTACATGTTCTTGGTGGATCTAGGAACCTTTTCTTGCACTAAATTGATTGTCTGGCGAGATATCTAACAAGTCTTGTTGAAATAAAACGTTGTTTATATCCACATTCATCAGTTCAGATCAAATATATTCTGCATATTTTATAGCATTCACTATTAACAGTAACACGACTTCCATTATTGTCTTTAAAATAATGGTCCGGTCACTTTTTCAATCCAAAAACCGCACCAAATAGTGACAGGACTTGAGGATTTTCATCAGCCTAAATTCTACAGTAGTGTTTGTTCATAAACCTTTTAAGCTGAAAGTGTGCTTCGTCGGAAAAGAGTATTTTGTCTCCAAAGTAGAGGACGCTTTTCATCCCAGCTGCTCTAGAATTTCAATTCGTGCATTATGACTTTTTTCATGATCAGTTAACTTTGACATTGACATTTACATTTCAAACATTATTGCAGCTATTACGTTGTAGCGTTTACAAATTATCGGCTGCTGCGGGTAAGATTGTTTTGCGCGAATCTTATTTGAGAGTGCACCGATATTCTACGGGACGAAAGCCGAGGGAGTCGAACATCATACCTCGAGCTCAACAGAAGTCTTAACAACGTACCCTTCCATTAGAGGTATGTAAATTAGCTGGCCAAATCCTATTCAGGAGTTTTCTTTTGAATTTTGCTGATGATTTTAGGGCCCGGTAATTATGGAACAAGTAATTTTAGGGTCTGATCAATATAGAAATCGGTCATTTTGAGGCCCACTTATGTCAGAACCCTTTCAATGTATACTCCAGACCTTTTAGGACTGCAGAGTTCTGGACACAGAACTGCTCAGTAAACGGACATCTTAGTAACGGGGCAGTCTAGGGGCTCGATGATTAGACCCGATTGAGCAGCGTGACAAAAAAATGATGAGGTCAAATAATATAATGAATTACTTTTACATTATTTGCTTAATCATCATCTCACTACCACTATGTAATATCGTTTACACAATTTGAGGTGTTTTGATTTAATTTGGTTTACTCTACATTCCTTTGATCTAATTTACTTTAATCTGGTTTAACTTGATTTAATTTAGTTTAATTTACATTACTTTGATCTGATTCAATTTGATTTAGTTTGATTTAAGTTGGTTAATCAAATTTGAACTCTTTTGTAAATTAGATAAGAGCTCTTATAGAATAGGAAAGTCTGTTAAGAGCAAATATTTCTTCTTTACTTGACTAGCTTAGTAGGGTAGTTGTGGACACCACCGCTGGACTCTTGATTTTTTTTTTATAAATGCTTAATTTTTATATTTTTGTTCTATGTGTTGTTCTCTGAGATTGTGCTTGTGTTTATTAAATGTCTAGTACTATTATTGAGTCTTTTTAACAAAAATAAATCTTTTTCCAGTTTTAGGGTTTATTTATATCTTAAGTCATTTTGAAGAACCGGGTGGCACCCTATTAACGTGTCTGATCAACCCATCCGTGACCTACGCCCAAATGCCTCCGGCGAACAGCTGCCGTCGCTGTAACTAAAATCTCTTTTTTTTAAATAAAATTTAATATAAAATTTATTTAATAAAAAGAAACACGTTGCATAAAATTGGCTATCTAATTTGGCGCCTAATATGTGCAGTTTGTAGTTTTTTAAAAACGAAAACAAATATTTAGTTACAACGTTTTAAAATTCTGACACTCTTGTAAACTCTTGGAAACTCTTAAATTTCTGACACTCTTAGAAAACCCTTTATTTAACTTTCAAATATGTACTTAAATTAAATGCCCAAAGGAGCGAACTGTTCAAAGTGTTTTATGAGTACTATACTTGAAGAGATTTACAACTAAACACCGAATCACTTTTTTGAACTGCTCGACGCACGTTTTGCTAACCACGATAGCATCATCAGGAGCTGATTTAATCTGTGTTTTATGTGGTTATAAAGTGTTTTATGAGAGTTTCAAGGTGTACACTCAGAAAGTATAAGAAGATAAGGAACTATTTGGATTTAAAACAGACATGAGAAGCGAGAATATTATGGCTCATAATTAATTTCCACGCCCAATTTTGTGTTTGGACTTTTGGACTGTCTCAAATTTTTGCTTAATTAAAAATATCAAATTGCAATTATATATAGCGTCTTGACTATTTCTTGAAGTTAGAGAAAACGACTGAAAGCTTGCAATTCAAACGAAATGCAAATGAAAGCTGAAAATATCCAATTTCACGAGACAGTCCATCTGACATCCCAAGAAAGTAACTTGAAATTAATTAACCCGATGCAGCGTTTTTCCAGCAGAATTTGTAAAATACGAAATAAAGGAAAAAACGTGGAGATAATTAAATATTTATAATCGAAAATGTTTTTTTTGTTTTACAAAATATTTTACGCGATCGATGTACTTTTGCATACATTTGAACCCATTTTCATAGCACCTTTTCCATTCCGAATGAGGTCTGTCCAAAACATTCATTTTGAACGCATCAACCGCTTCTTGTAGCATCGAAAATCGTGGAGCGCGTAGTTCATTCCTAACGGACGGGAACAAAAATAAATTATTGGGCAAAATTAGAACTGAACGGTAGATGACTTATCAATTCAATCTTTTAACCGGTCAAATATGACCGGTGGTTTGATGTGTGAGAGCTCGTGCTGTCATGGTAAAGAATGATCCTGTGTCGCTGGTTGTTTGTTCTTATTTCCTCAAAGACCGTTCTACGATTCACTAGTAGTACTGTAGCCACATGTTCTTTTATCCCAAAAAAGCAGGCGACCATTTATTTGAAGGTGCTTCTTGCGCTAACAACTTTTGTTGGGTTTGGTTCAATTTGAAAGTCCCATACAGACTCACCTTATAAAGCCATAAAGCTCATAAAGCTCATACGCAGAAAACTAAGATTTGTCATCTGTGTAGATGATATACGCGGCTTTTGACGGTCCATGATTGTATTTTTTTGAGCATTTCTTTGAACAAATCGACACGAGTCTTTTTTGAGCGACTGTCAAATTATGCGAAATACAGTATACATGTTTTTCACGGCTAAATGTCCATATAAAATCTTGTGTATTCTTGTCATACTGATGCTCAGGGATGTCTCAATCTTACGGTATGCGACATGACGATCTTGCTTTATCAGTTCGCGCACATGTGTGGTGGTACAACAACCGATTTTAGGCGACCTTTAACGGGGCGAAAGCCGAGGGAGTCGAATATCATACCTTGAGCTGAACAGAAGTCTTAACAACGTACCCTTCCATTAGAGATAAATGTAAATTAGCTGGCCAAACCCTATTCAGGAGTTTTCTTTTGAATTTTGCTGGGGGTTTTAGGGCCCGGTGATTATGGAACAAGTAATTGTTACGGTAATAACAATTACGGTATGTGACATGACGATCTTGCTTTATCAGTTCGCGCACATGTATGGTGGTACAACAACCGATTTTAGGCGACCTTTAAATTCATGCGGCCGCGTGAATACAGAGAATCCCAGCATATGTAGGTAATCTCCCGTATTTAGAGAGAACACATAAAAATAATTTGACAAGTTCCTATACCCTTTTTTTCCTACACCAAACGCAACGTGGTGACGAGGAAGAAAAATCAATAAGCGGACGCCCGACAGCGTTGCCGAGCACCGCAAATAGTCCCGAACTATCCCGATACAAGTTGCGCAGTCACCGGCCGTCTATAAAACCAAGTGCAACGACCCATGCACGTTAATTGGAGTCTTCAGTCTAAGCGGACAACACTTGAAAACGCGAAATAAGATTTTGGCGATACGTGACTCTTCATAGAATGAACGGATCGACACCCGGATTTATATATATATATATATATATATATATATATATATATATATATATATATATATATATATATATATATATATATATATATATATATATATATATATATATATATATATATGAATGTGTGCCAATCCATCCCTACTTACGAAGTGCTATCTCGTGTTCAATCTAATTTTTGGTTTGTGAGATGGAGCAAGTTTTCGTTTTGAATCTTGTTCGGCCAGAATATGCGAAGTATTTTTCGCCAGTATTTATTTATGACTTAAATGACTTAAAGTTCTTTTGTTATTATCTTCAATATTTTCCATGTTTTACATCCATAGAGCAAGACCGCCATAACATTGGTGTCAAATATAAGGAGTTTTGTTTGCGTGTGAGAATGCTGCCCAAGAATGTAAAACTCTCCACATCTTCTATGACACTCGGGTAGTCCGTTGAGGAAGAAAGGGCTGAAATTTCTGGTGCTGATTCTCAGCCACTGGGTCTTTGTTACATTCATTTTCGGGCCTACTTTCAGGGCTTCCATTGCTAGTCTATTTAGCATATGTACCATATTGTTGTATTGATGCGACATAAGGCATATGTCATCCGCGTATTCAAGCTCGATTAAGCTTGAATTTAGGGTTACTGGATGCTGGATTGACCTTCGTTGATATTTTTAAGGATATAATCCCTCAGAACATTCAAAACATGAAGGAACAAGAGACAACAAGGTATCACATCAGCTGAACGACAAACAAATGGAAAAGCGAAAAACTGCGCGACGTTTTGCTTTCTCGGCATGAAAGAAAGACTTTTTTGCACCGGATCGTGACTAGAGAAAAAAAAATAGATATATTTTGAAATCATGGGTTGACTCAGGACAACCATCAACATCGACTATCAAGACTGAATCGCTTTGAAAAGAAAACAATTTTGTGCATTTGCTGCAATCCCAGAATTCCCGCACCCGACTTAGCTTCTTCCGACTACCACTTGTTTTCATCGATGTCTCACGTACTTTCCATGAAGCACTTCAACAATTACGGAGATGTCGAATAATGTTTTAATGACAGGATTCCCTCAAAAGGTGTACGGGTTTTCTGGTAGGGCATCCATCTGGTATTCGGTTTGGTTTAAACATTCTCATTCAATTTGTTTCTTTCAATTTGTCAACGTGCATAATTCACCATAGTGATTTATTTCAAGTTAACAATCAGTGGGATATTTCCGACCACCATCATACTTTTAATATGAGTTTTAATTTAGTATATATTAGAGGTGGGTAGTTATTTAATGATCTATTATTTTATAACTGTTATTTCATATTAATGTTTAACAATTGTTATCGATGTGAAGAAATAACAAGTATACTTTTAATATTGTACGGAGTTTTATAGTCTAAATGAAATAAATAACTTCTTATCAGACAAATAACAGGTAGCGCATTTAATAACCGATAGAAAATAACAGTCTTGGTAGTAGTTTTGTCGTAGTTCGCTATTGCCGCGTTTAGCAATTTTTGAAAATAACAGGAGTGCGGTATCAGCGATCAACAATGGGTAGCGTTATTGATAAAGAGAGTCAAGTTTGGAGAAGAACATTAGACATTAATATGTATAGTTTTATATTGTTAATAAACACTTTGTTTTAATAAAACGTTTGGACATTTACATATATTTTTTATATATAATATCTAAATTATTTACCTATTTGGTTACTGGCGTGTAAAAATTTAAACTTAAAAACAACCAATTACAATAATAATACTTTTTTGACTCTGCCTGCAGAGTTAAGGGGAACTCCCGCAAGGGGAACTGTCAACCTATAAACTATGAAATGACTAGATAACATTAGATACGAGCAACTAAGTATCTGCAGATTTCACATTTCACATTAATAACATTTTAATGGTAGACTTCAAAATTATTTGTACTAGAACAATCTTCGAAATAAAATTTATATTATATTACCTACTATATATTAGTACTTTGCACTGGATTATTTAGATCCGTGGCGGCTCGTTGGTTTTTAAAGTGGGAGGACGTAGAAGAAAATAGTGCTGCTGACGATTTAGATGTATTCAAAATAAGTCAAACTAAAAGTAAATATATAGGAAATAGGAATATTAAAAAATTGCTATGTTATAAAAATGTAATTTATTTTTGTAATATGTTCAGATTCAGGTAAACTGTTCAGATTAACAGAATCTTGCATTTAAAACACAATTATTACTAAAATCAAATGGTTATATCTATTCCATAACAATCTTTGTATTGTCGGTTTATACCTACTCCTTTTTCATATAATAAATCTGTTTTGTGTCCATATTGTACTATTGTATTTTGTATTATGCATTTGTTTAAACAATTTATAGAAACGACCTAAAGCTGTTATTTTAATAATTATTGTTATATGGTATATAGCGCGTAAATATGGTTTTAAAATGTCTGTTACAAAAGTAAATGTAAGTAAAATGTGACAATACTTTAAAATAACAAAATAACTAAGTAGCCTAACCACAGGATACCTACGAGGTGTATAAATATGTAATAAGATTGGTGGAATAGTGTTCGATCTGGCCTTCCCTTGGAGTTACTTGGTGGTCCAAATTTTTTTTTTAACCGTATTTTTCTAGTGCGTTTTGAGTGACTGAGTGACAATAATGGCGCTATTAAATCATATTTGAGACTTGGGCACAGTTCAGCGGAAATCATTTACAAAACTTGAACAGGCTTATAGAAACAGGCCCAGGCCCAGGAACTAAAGGCCCAGGTTTTTCGGTGGTTTAAAGAATTTTTAGAAAGCCAAGACTCGTTTGAAGATAATCCGGGATTTTGCGCGTTCTGATCGTCGATTGGCGGCCAGAATGATCGGGAAAGAGGTGAATCTGACTCACACAACCGTTCATCAGATTTTGACAAATGAATTGGAGTCGGCGCGCAAATAGATCCGAAAAATCTTTTGCAGGAACAAAAGAATAACAGGAAGGAAATAGGTTTTGAGTTTTAGGAGGGAATTAAAAATGTCTCTGATTTTTTGGAATGTGCCATTACTGGTAGTCTTTGATTTTTGAATATTAGTGTGCTGAATACAATGCTAGGAATGGCACACACCAGCCTCACTACGGTAAAAAAGGCCAGAATGAGCAAATCACAGATCAAAAGCATGCTAATTTGCGTTTGGTAGACAGGGGATTGTCGATAAGGAATTTGTGCCTCAAGGTCAAATGGTAAACCAGCATTTTTACCGAGATGTTCTTGACATATTTTGAATAAAGGTTTCAAGAACATTCGATTTCAACTCACATCGATTTAAATTAAACAGTCTTTGGCAAGTAAAAACATTACTGTTGCCTCGCAGCCCCCTGATTCATCAGACTTGAAGTCTTGTGACTTTTTACTCTTGCGGAGATTAAAAATTTACCAGTATATGAGTTTCAGCACCGCTATGAAGAGTATATAAAACGTCTCCACAGGTGTGTGGCTTCCTAAAGCAAGTACTTTGAAGGAAGTAATGTAAAATTAAAATTTCAATTTATGGAAAAAGTTATAACAAATCAGTCCCATTAGTTTATTTACACACCTTGTACTCTAATTCATTTTGGCAGCTTTCTTGGACCAACAAATTGTTAATTACTCTGTACCGTAAGGTAACGTTCATTAAACTTTGAGTTAGCAAATCATGGGGATAGCACATTCGTAAGTGCGACAGTATACACCAACTTTCTAAATTGTCCTTTTAATTAAATTAAAAACACTTTGCGATGCAATTTTCCTAGTCAGAATGACCTACTAATAAGAACGAATGCCATGCCTGTACGTACTCCTTTAAATGCTTCACTTGTTTCCCTATTTTATACCCTACTTTCTATGTTTCCCTATTTTATACTTTCTCACAGTTGTATATGAAATGCTTCACGCTATAAGTTGTATACAGTAGACCGCAGAAGTAAAGGGTCTTCCAATAAGAGCGTCAGAACATTAAAATTAGGCTCAATGATAACTGCAAGCAATAATCCAAAAATTGTTATTTTATCTTTAAAGAACAAATAATAGTAATATGTTTCGAAAATAATAATGCCCAAATGTCCCTCTAGGTATTACACTGTACCTACAGCATTACCGCTGAACTCTCTTGAGTTAACTTTCCCCGATATGGGTCCCCACTTTTCCCCTTTAGGGAGTAATACTACCGCTGGAAGCATCGAACTTTTCCTTGAGGGGTCTGGTTCGACAATATTTGAATTGGGTTTGTAACGAAGTCCAAAAAAACTTCGTGAAGGTTAACTAGAAAATGACGACTAAGTCTCATCGGACAATTGACTAGTCCGCGTCCCAATCCCGGCCGACGACCGCAGAAGTCGACGGTCAGCCATTTGTTGACAGGATATCTGGGTTAGTGAAGGCGGTCGTTATTGGATTTTATGCTGGGCGAGAACCCAAAAAAATCGGGCCCCATGGGCCTTTTGTGCGGAATTAGGAAAAGAAAGTGGACTTAGATTTTTAGCCCTCCAAGGGAGGTTTGAAGGGCCTCGGTCAATTGGGCCTGAATTTGGCTGACAAATTGACCTAAGTGCTCCGCAATTTCGAAGAAGGGATTATTGACTTGCGGAGCGGGCGTTTTGGGAGGAACCGTATTCCTCTGGGACACACGAAGGTTGGTGGGGGAATCTTTTTATTTGTTTTTGTTCCAGAAAAGGCCCTGTTTGATTTAGGTTGCGTTGAATTATTCTTCGCCTATAAGTTCTCTGGTCGGGCTGGACAACCCTGGAAGCTTGCTGTATGCTCGCCTCCGCAGTTGTAGCACGTTGCTGGACTGGATTCCTTTTTGCATTCACGTGATGGATGGGGCTGTCCACACTTGACGCAAATTGGCAGTTAAAACACTCACAACACGATCATTCGACCTCTGAGTTTGAATCTTTAATCCTCTTGATTAAACAGGGTCTTGATACCGTAGAACCCCTTCTCCTCCTTCTGAAGAACTATTTAAACTAATGTCATGGGGATACCTTTCTGGGTTCCCTCTGGGTTTCTCTCTTCTCTCGACGTGTATTGGGTGATAGCCAAGGTCGGAGAGTTCTTTGGTTATTGTTGCTACCGGGATAATCTCGACTACACCCCTGATAACAATGCGAAGGTTGCATTCCTCAGGGGTGCAGATCGAATAATATTTGTAGCTCCGCTCATCGAGCATCCTTGTGGTGGACCTGTAGTCATCAGATGTAACGGGTCTCAACATGACACCATTGGGTTTAGTAGTTGCTCTTCCTAGGTTGATGTTTTTCTCTTTGCAGAGACGAGTTATCTGGAGAGTCTGTTCCACTTGTCACGAATGACAATCGGCGGGACCTTGGCTGATTTCTGCGACGCAGACGTCTCTGTCTTCTTTGGTGGAGATTTCTTAAGATCTGCCGGTTTATTTTTAAAGATGGGTGCTTTGGTCTTACTTTCTGAGGCCGGCTTCTTCATGGGAGGGAAGTCTTCCTTATCGGCCTTAGCAGCGCTTTGCGTCCTTTTTTTTGAAGCTTCTGCTCCCCTCGGAATCGGAGGCTGAAGTCTAGCCTTCCTCGGATAGCTCAATGCCAGAGCCTTAGAATGGAATATCATCCATTATGGTTTCTTGTCTTTTCTTTTCACTATCCGATGCCTTGATAAAAACAACAGATTTTGTCGAAACCTTGTTTAGTTTTTCCCGAAGTGGAATGTTTTCACATTGGAGTTTTTCTACATTTTCACTCAATACTAAGTTCTCATTACGCAACTCATTCAGTTCTGAGTTAGAAAGGTTTCCCTTCTCGTTTAAGTAGCGTATCTGGCCCTCAAGCTCATTGATGCGCTTTTCTTTATCGTCTAGCCACCACTGAAGCGCTTGGAAACCATCGCGCGTGATGGTGAACCCCCTAGGGTCCGTCATCACACCGAATTGAAACTACTGATAAATTCGATACCGCAAATAGCGTGTTTACTCTCTGAAAGCTGGGACTGAAATGAAATGCAGTCCGGAGACCCAATTTTCGTTACTTTTTTACACATGTCGCGTGGTATATTATTTTCAACTGTATATTATTTCCAATTGTAGCCAAAATATTTCATTTAAGGTCAATAATTGTTCGGGGTTTATTTCTGTAAACTTGAAATTCAGCATAACTCCACAAAAATAATCTGAGGGCGTGAGATCGCTTGACTTTGCAGGTCATTTGATATTAACATTTCGTGGAACAATATATCTTTATCAAGAAATATTTCTTCCAATAAATCGATTGTCCTGTTGAAAGGAAGCATTATTTATATCCACATTTATCAGTTGTTATCAAAGATATTTCGTTTGCATGCCTATATCAGGTATGTAAATATAAAACCGGAATTTTTGTATAGAAAATGCACGTTTATTGTATGAAAATGATAAAACATATTTTACTCGAAGTATTGTCCATCGCTAGATATTCATTTTTCCCACCTGTCTGACAATTTGTGGATACCACGCCAAAACAACTATTGCTTTTTTGAGGCGAACCAGTCATCGAGCTATTTTCGCACATTTTCATATGAAGAGAAGTGCATAAATGGTACACCAAGTGCGTGTCCAATCGATATAAATAAGTAGTAATGGGACACAGCCAAGTTTGATGAGTAAGCCGCATGCAAAAGTATTTCCCAACTCCTCAATCGTTTCCTTCATCAGTTTTGCTATGTGTGATGATGCATTATCATGAAGCAAAACACCTTTGTGTTGCTTTGTTTGATATTCTGATCATTTATCACGGACAGTTTGATTCAAATCGATCATTTGTTATCGGTAGCGTTCAGTATTAACGGTTTCGCCAGGTTTTAGCAGTTCATAATAGATCACACCCTTCTGATCCCATCAAACACAGAGCATTGTTATCCGTCCATAGCGATTTGGCCTTGCAGTCGATGTCGATGGTTCGCCTGGAGTTACCCATGATCTTTTACGCTTAGAATTCTCAAAATATATCCATTTTTCATCGCCAGTCACAATGTCGATGGAGAAATGACTTTTTTTGTACTTGGCGAGCAGCATTTCGCAAGTGGTTTTTCGGTTTTCAACTGTATTTCATTCAGTTCATATAGAACCCATCTTCTGGATCTTTCACATGGCTTTCAAACGTATAGAGATGGCTTCTCGTAGATCAATTCTTCTATTGGAACTTTTGGTGTGAAACACTAAACTTGAAGAGATTTACCACTAAACACCAAAACACTTTTTGAACTGCTCAACCGCAGTAGCAGTTCTTCTGTTCTGGTCTTCTGTTCTGCATTTCTCACGTCAAAATCACCACTTTTGATTTTTTTAAACCACTCAAAGCACTGTGATTTACCCAGAGAAGAGTATGCTCATCGTAAGCTTCGACAAATATCCAATGTGATTCTGCAGCAGCTTTCTTCAAACGGTAATTGAAAATCAATGGTGTTCGCAAATCGTAGTTTCCAGGCACAAAATTCAACATGTTCAACGCTATTTCAAACTATGCTGTTGTCTGAAACTTGTATTGTTGTAAGTTGAGAACCTTTTTCAGATGTCAACAAGGAAATGACGCCAATGCCGCGGTTTGACGGTAACTACATTGACAGCTCGGGCCATTTATGGATAAATAGATCTGGTAACGTTTACCATTCATCAACGGTGACATAATTTCCACCATCACCTTCGGAAATTTAAGGTCCTATCCCTCCTTCAACCCAAAATCCACACCAAATAATGACTTTCTGAAAATGAAGAAGTAACTCCTGAATCACTTGACGAGTTTCATCAACCTATATCCTAAAGTTGTGTTTGTTCGCAAATCCATTAAACCAGAAAGCATCGTCGAAAAAGGTTTCTTCTCCAAAGTGGGGGTCGCTTTTGAACTTCCAGTTTCTACGCGTTGTTGAATGATATATTTTTTCCCCGTGAATTAACACAATAAGTCTATGAGTGGTAGTTATATTTCAAGTAGTGTTGCCGCTTTATGTTTCAAAGCCCTGACACTCTTATGCAAAAACTCTTTATAAATAAACAATGTTGAACATTTTTTCAAATCAAATTTAACACGCTTTATTCATTAAGTTCAGAACATGTTGAATAATTTCTGAAACTCTGCAAAACTATAGAATTAAGGAGAAATGCAAACGAAAGTCCAAATATTCAATTTCTCGAGGTAATCCATCTGAGAACGTAAGGAAGTAGCTTCGAATTAATTAATCAGGTGCTGTCTTTCGCCGGCAGGATTTCTAGATGACGAGATGAAGGGCAAATACGTGGAAATAAGTCAGTTGTTTTAACAGGGTTATAGCTCGTTATTGTTATTCTAAATAAGTGTAAAGTTCAGGTTTAAAGATAACATTTTCTTATCTTGATAGGTCAATTTTTATGTCTGATAATAAAAGTATTAATTTTAATTTTATCATATATAACATATATGTTAATGTACATGTAGGTAGGTTAATTCAAATATTCAATATTTTCGGACCATATAGTATACCATTACTGGTATACTATATCTACAGAACGTCCTTCAGATGGACGTATTGAGTACTTTCCAGAATAATCAAAATAAGCGAAGAACTCCATACACATTAGAGAGCTAAGCAAGTTCACCCGTACTCCACGTCGTGCTTTACCATTCCTTCCACCATCCAAAGCGCCAGCAAGCGTCTCTCAAGACCGGTTTCTGGCCTTAAGCCTTATCAGTTGGGCTCAAGCTGGACACCTGAAAAGCGGATGAAGGAACGACTAAAGCCATGTCCATTTAAATTGGCCATGTAGAATGGAGGCTGCAATCACATGCAGCCACGCCATCTTGCGGTAAACGGTCGTAGCAATCAGACTGTGCGAAACCGTTTATGACCCGTCTAACCTCGAGTATGATCGAAAAATTTTAAACTGGGCCCGTGGAGGAAAGTATTTAAAAGTCTTGGAAGACGCTTGCTGGTGCTTTGGATGGCGGATGAAGAAATGGCAAAGCACGATGTGGAGCACCGGTGAACTTGCTTAGCTTTTTAATACTTTTCTCCATGGGCTCAGTTCAGAATTTTTCGATCATACCTGGAACTTACCCGAGGTTAGACAAATCACGAACGGTTTCGCACTGTCTGACTCCTGCGATCGTTTACCGCAGGATGGCGTGGCTGCATGTGTTTGCAGCCTCCATTTGACATGGCCAATTTAAATGGTCATGGCTTTAGTCGTTCCTTCATCCGCTTTTCAGGTGTACAGCTTAAACCCAACTGATAACGGCTTAAGGCCCGAAACCGATCTTGGTAGAAGCTTGCTGGCGCTTTGGATGGCGGATGAAGGAATGGCAAAGCACGATTTGGAGCACGGATGAACTTGCTTAGCTTTTTAATATTTTTCTCCACTGGCTCAGTTCACAATTTTTCGATAATATATTTTAAAGTGTCCCTTAAATTTCAGTTTTTATTTTCTAACGCATAGGTTCTAGTTTTATTTATTTGGCCTTAAAACACTACAATTTTTTTTTACCTATTTTGGAGCACTGCAACCCGTGCCGACTTGCACGAAAAACATGTTCAATGAACATATAAAGCAAATGCAAGACTTTCACGTATTGATTTAAGAAAAGCAGTTCGTACCACGCTGTGTGAGAGAAATAGTAAGATATATCCAGACTGCAAAAAAGAAACCTTAAAAAGAAAATATCCTGAATAGTTGAATTATTTTGTTTGTCAATATGATTAAATCATTTACTTAAACTTGCCTTTTCATTAATAGTTACTTAAGATATGCATACTTGCGATGACCTACCTAATAAATAAGTGATAACAGCAACCGACCGCGGTCGCCTGCCTGGCAATCCAAAGGTAGCTGGTTCGATTCCAGCGCTCGGACGGGTGTGTTTTTCTTAAATTCTTCTATGCGTCTTACTTCCTAACCTACACACACACTTATATACACTCACATTACAAACACACGCCCACACATATCTACAGCTAAATGTTTGTGATTATTTCTAGGCAAGAATGTATAAATCCGACAACGAATTACCCCTCAGTCTTGTCAGTTAGAGGCTAGGTAAAGCCAGATGCCTTCTGAGAAGTGTTCTACGTTGGTCACTCGCCAGTCAGTAGGCTTTCTGATGAATGAGATGACTTTAGGGATTAAAACATAAAAAAAGTTTCTATAAACATATCCTCAAAATTGCTTCTTAAAGAGGCTAGAGCGCCTTAAAGAAGGAACCCTAAAGATATTTTTTTCGAAACGGTTTATGCTAAAGTCGTGAAATTCTGTATACTTCAATATGTTGGAATGAAAAAACGTTTTTTGTAATAATAATTAAATATTTTATTCAGGGACGTCACATTGGAACGTCTCATTGTTAACTGCTGCCATTACTTTTTTGTTTGTAATATATTTTTAATTTTTTTAATCAAATTATTGTTGATGTTTAATCATATTTATATGGTATTCTACCCGCGGCTGGTAGAAACTGCAGTTCATGTGGTTTCAACTGTTGCACAGGTCCGCCATAGAACTTACTTATTGTTGTTATGATTAGTGAAGAACCCAATTTAGTTGGCTTATTCACTCGAAACGTCCAACACAAACAGATTGATATTGGATTGATATTGGTTCCAGAACAAACAGATTGATATTGGGAATGATACGTCAATAAACGTCTTCCGAGACTGATTTCTGGCCTTAAACCGTCTTTAGTTGGGCTCAAATTAAACGCTTGGAAAGCGGATGAAGGAATCGAAAAAGCCATGACCATTTAAATCGGCCGAATAAGTCCGATGGTGGCTGCAATCACGTGCAGCTCACACCATGCTGCGGTGACTGGACGCAATAGTCAGACTGCGCGAAACGGTCCGTGGCCCGACCAGTTCGAGATTGGTACCAGGTATGCATGAGTTCTATATAGGGCCTATGGAGAAAGATATTAAAAAGCAAATAAAATTGGCCCGTGCTCCGCCTGAGGGCTTTGCCGGTCTCTTCCGAGACCGGTTTCAAGCTGTTAGCAGACGGGCTCCAGCTGAACGTTTGAAAAGCTAATTAAAGAATGACCAAACCTCTAATCATGTAAATCAGTCATGCCTGATGGTGGCTGCAATTACATGCAGCCCATGATATTCTGCGGTGAGCGTTCGCAAACTGTCAGACTGATTGAGGCGGTCATGACGTATTTTCAAAGACCAGAAACCGGTCTCGAGAGACGTTTGCTGAAGTTTTTGCTACCGGAAAAATGTTTAATTGCTTTTCGATATTCATTGAAGTACGATAAAAACGACAAAAATAATTGCATTTCTGAATATTAGCTTCTTCTCTGTGGTAGTAACGCTCGATGAATTTCAAGCCGATATGATATTTAGTTATATTTGATGGTCTTCGAAAGCAGTATGGTGTTTCTGCTCTCATGAAAATAAAAACGTATTTTGTGTGGTGATTAAATTACTTTTTGCATGACAAAACTATCTTGCGCACCAGAGAAAAGTTAAACGATTATTATAGGGACTCTGCTCTTTCACATTCATGATTTCCCGCATGCGTGAGACTCCGCAGTTATGAGGCTAAGTTGAGGTGAATATTGAGGAAACTTCTACATGCTACATATAACGTAACTGTTGGCCGGTTTTGCTTCCCTCGCATAAAATTTTGTAATATCATATTTCTGGTGTGATGAATCATATTTGACAATGGTCACGTAAATAAAATCTAGACTGCATCGCAAGTAAATATCAATTTACGGTCATATTTAAAGTAGTCCCATATGTAGCTGAAGCAAAAGCATCAGGCGTTTGTCTGGTATTTTCATGGTGATTTCGTACGGTAAGCAGTAAGATACTGATTGCCACGTTCTTGGATACTCCTAGGACAGTCTCAAGAGCGGATTCAAATATAACTGTTTAATCTTATTCAACAATAAATCAAAAAGAACTATCGAAGCTCCAACGATGGCAGAAGAAACAATGTCCAAATGGCTCACAATGTCTTGAAAACTTGGACTTGATTCTTTTTGGCAAAAGAAGGATTTGGGCGATATTCCGAAACATTGATAAGTTAAAATTTCTGTGAAAAGTGGATCAACTGATACGCTGAAATGAACAAAAATAATTAGAAAAAGTTGTTTTAATGGCTGGGACAAGTATCAAATAACCATTTAAATTATTTATAACTATAATGGACGGATTTCAACACTTCTTGGAGAGGCACATAGGTCATTTTCAGTAATCTAGGTAGTGATAAATCAGACATAAAATATTCTTTTTTAACTATTATTAGAGAAACTCATTATAACCTCGATATATTTTATACAAAGTGTTTATATGAAAGGTTATACTTTTATGCAGTTTAATGGGTTCGAAATATATATCTTCTTCAATTATCATATATTATTACATTTCCTACGTAGAATATCTAGGAAAGAGGTCATCAGCATCATTCAGCCATTGTCAACTTGCGGGTCCAATATACTTGATAAAGCCATCGATCCTTCGTGTTTTAGGTCTTTTTCGTGAACGCTTATGATCAAACGGTATCCATCCCAGGACTGCTTTGGTCCATCTGTCGTCACATCGCGTCGCTATATGGCCTGCCCACCTCCATTTCAATTCCTTTACCTTTACAATGATCGCATACTTTCGTCTATTCTTTGATCCATGTGCAGGTCTTTCTGCCCCGCTTTGTATTGCCAAGCATACACATTTCCATTGCCCTCTCTGCTACCTACAATTTTTGAATTGATTGTGAAGTGAGTTTCACTTCCGTATGTCAGAACAGGCAGCACACATTGATCAAAAACTTTTCTCTTTAGACAAAGCAGGAGTTTGTTTTTAATCACCATGTTGAGCCTGCCAAATACCTGTCATCCACGCTTAGCGCGCCATTCCACTTCCCGGGTAGTGAGTATATATACACATCACTCTCCACAATCAAACAACCCAACGGTCGGGGATGTATAACTCCTGACTACTGTTGTCTCATTGGAAAAAAGAAGTCAAAAAACTCCCATTATACTTTGACTTTATACTATGGCTTTTGACATACCATATAAAAGGACAAGCTCATGTCTTCTTCCAACTTGCTTATTATCTACTCTTTTCTTTCTTTTATTATTTATTTTTTTCGAACTCGTTTCGTTTCTATCACTTTTTCAATACTAGCATATAAGGAATAGGCTAGTATTGGAATTGATATAGGCAGCGTTCTAAGCACCTTATCTAGGCATGTAGAGTTATATAAACGTATATCTAATGAATGAGTCATTATATTCTCTAGATGTTTATTACTTTTGGGATCGCACCACAAATGCCACACGTTTGCGTTGGAAAATTACTGACACCACCAAACATTTTCTCATCTATCATTGTCATTTTAAAAGTATGATTTACGACTATGTGATGATGCTCAATACCAATAAGTTCGATTTTCGCTATCTGCATTTCCATACTTCTTGAATCCATAATCTCTTGTTTTGATAGCTCGAACGTTTCCTTTTCGAATATAAGTTTTATTGGTCTACAGAACCTGGTAAAGGATGATCGAGAATTTTGCCGAGAGTATGCTTGCTTTGTTTGCTGTCATCTGCTGGAGAACGGAAACCAGTTTTATATATCCCATTTCTATATAAGAGCAACTATATCTGTGACACTTGTCTGATAATTGACTTCTTGTGATTCGACAATATAGTTGTCTGATTGACATAGTTGTTTAGCTGTATGCTTTGACAAGTGTTTGCAGATTTACCCCAGCAGATTTGTCTTTGATTACAATGTAGTCTTCACCTGAATAGCATTTGATTTTAGCACCTAGGATGATATTGTAATTTGGATTAAATATTTTGCCCCTCTGGTGAGTGTTTTGAGATTTATTTAAGTACTCTAGATGCAGTTCTACAGCCACATGACTTCAAGTTTTTTCGAGTGGCAAACATCAGCTCGGCTGTGGAATAATTTTCCAAAAATGGTATTATTTTTGTTTTTATTGGTTACTAAGGTTTGTGAAACATTTACATGGTCTACGTTTCTGTGAGCTGAATTTATGCCCAAAATTGCATGTATTTATCCACTCAGTCATGGCGTAGAAATATTCAAATATTTTCGAGGGCGCTTAAAACTATTCCACATTTTGGCTATTGAACTAATAAAAGCATTAGGTTTTTTCGTTACTAATTCATATTTAACATCATCTTGATATTCGTTTAAATAAATCATATTCAAAACAAACTTGAAAGCAGAAGCGTTTTTTGCTCCAGCGAAATATGTTCGTACCAGGCGACAAACAAATGCTTGCTTTGTATTGACTGATCTGAAATAAAAACTGTTTCTTCAATACTTGGCACTTTTTGGCATCCAAATTTAACATTAATCCAGAGGTAAAAAAATATGTTAACGGACAAAAATATGCCTGAAACAAACATATACAAACACTGTATTCTACCACCTTTTAAAATTAGTTCGCTGGAAAAAAGAAAACAAAAATTTTGCCGTCAACATATTATATCAAATTTCTTGATACATACACGCATACTGAAGTAATAATATTATGTATATAGTTAGTCCTTACCTTAAAATAATTTGATGTACTATTACACTATTATTCAATTTCAACTTTGAAATTCAGTCATCGAAAGTCACTATTGACAGGCAGCGTTTACTTTGATTTGTCCATACACTTTTATTTACTGCCAAAGCACACTACGTTAAAACAGATATATTGTCATTTAAATATTTCATTTTAAGAAATGATATCTTCAAAATATGATCACAAGACACATCTTTATTTACATTTTTTTTTCTTTATTACTTTCTAAAAATAATGAAATGATCACTGTGCGTCGTCTCGAAATGGTGACATCGATGGAAGCTGAGAGGAAGAAATGATTTCTAAATATAATTGGCGAGATCTGGGAGGTCGAAGTGATGGGGAGAAAGATCTATTTTTACCCATATATAAGAACGAGGAAGAATCAGATTGCAACAATTATAGGCCAACGACTTGCTTGCCAACGACTGATTCGAAGACGAAGACTGAGACGAAGTGCTTATTACTTTCATTGATCTCAAAGAGGCGTTCGTTTCAGTAGAGAGGCATATTATATGGAAATGTTTAAGAGAATTGGAAATATTACGAGATGTTAAAGAATCCATTAAGAAGGCGTATAAAAGAGTGAGAGGTCAAGTTGAATTAACTGCAGGGATATATAAGTCCCCTATTGTTTAGTACGCTGATGGACAAAATAGTGAAAAACACAAAAGGAAGAACAAAAAAGTTAAAGACAATCAAAGGATATAATACAAAATATAAAAACAAAAATACAAAAACTATTAGACACATGTATAGAGGAGATAAAAATTATGAATATGACTATCTGTTGTGAAACCATTCACAACTGAAAAAAAAACCACCGTGTAGATGTATACACAATTAATAAAAGTCTAGACCCATACTGAAATTGAAAAACGACACCATCAGAGATAATGGCACTTGGCACTAGAAAAACAAACATCATTTCGGAGGAACGTGATAGTGAAAGGCTCTGGAGCGGGAAAAGGGGCGAAGTGAGGCACTTGAGTGAAACCCAAGAAATAACAGGAACAAATGGTTTTTTATAGCTTATCACGTGGACAAGGATAGGTAGAAATTCGAAGCAGAAGTCCGAAAACAGTACGAATCGAGAGTTTGAACTGGAATGTTGAAGAAGAGAGTTCAGGTTAACCAGCTGAACGTGAAACCAGAAAAAAGTGAGAGTTGAAAGCACAAGTTTAAGAGATGCACGCGAAGATTAAGAGTAGAAAGCACCATTTTAAAATTGCACATTAGAGTCAGTTCCCTGTCGATTCCTAAGTCAAGTTAAATAAGTATTTTGTTACGTCAAATCTTGCAAAACTTAAGACAATAAGTAAAAAATTTTTCATCAAAAGTGTAGTAAAGTATTTGGAAATTTTAGTGAATAAATGTAACGAATCCTTTGGAAATATTATCATATTTCCTAATGTGGGGAGGAGGTTTCTAACAGAGGACTTTCCGCACACTGTCAATATTAATAAAACTAAACACATCCCTATTTACTATGAAAAATAAAATAGAAATCCAAATAAGGAAATATCATGTGAAGGAATATTAATAGAAATAATCTTAACCTACGAATATTTGGGGATAATATTTTATGAAGATGGGCAACCAAATTGCAAACAGTTCCAATAAGGTTAATATACTATATGATGTTCTAAACCGAACAATACCAGGTAAAAGAGAAATAGAAGATAAAATAAAACTACAAATATATCACTCAATGGTTAAACTAACAATCACATGTTCAAGTGAAACATTGATATTACAATAAATCATAGCAAAAAAACAATCGCGATGGAAATGAAAGGTTTTAGAAAAATAATCAAGAAAACAAAATGGGATAAAATGAAAAAGAAACAATTAGGGAAGCATTACATTAACAATCCATTACAAGACATATATAGATAAAACAGATGAACTGGTTTGGCCATATATGTGTGTTAGAATGAATGAGAACAAAATGATTAGGAAAATTACGGAATCAAAAAAAGTGGGTGGAAGAAGAAGCGGTAGACGTTGAATTACATGGACAACATAGAAAAAACTAAAGGAAAATCATTGAGGCAGATGGCAAACGATCGAAGGGTATGGAAAAATGTTTATTTCAATTTTAGAAGGTGTCGGTGGCCATTTGAAATTCTATTTAAATCGCAAGCAACATTTTTTTTTCTTCGTTAAAGATGCTATAACTTTCGAACTATTTGCGATAAAAATTTTTCCCGGGCATATTCTTATAGGGCATAAAATTCTCTAACAAATGACCCCAGAGTTTTAGACTCAAAAATTCGTATACTTATGGGCTATGAAAGATGAAAAAAGCAGAAATATGGTTTTAGGACTTTATAATTGGAAATAATAATGTGAAATGAAAAAACTTACCCTAAAATTAAATGTGTGAATGATCTTGATTATAAACTAAATTTGTCAAAAAGAAAAGAGTTTTAATTATTTTTTTTATTTTTTATTGTATTTTTAAACATTAATATTCATTTTAATTGTTAATAAAATTTAGTTTATTGCAATTGGGAAAAAATATTTTATTTACAACGATTCAAAAGTTATAACATTTTTAATGAAGACATTTTATTTGCGTGTTATATAATTGGAAAATTTCAAATGGCCAAAGACACCTTTTAAAATTGAACTAAACATTTGTCTCAATGGAAGATTTTTTTTTCTCAGTAAATAGGTCCTTTTAGGACCATAAATTCGATAGGTTAGTTTTATTGGTTCATCCTAATAATTGGTTAATCCTAAATAACAACAGTAGTCAGCAGTTTATCACTCCTTGGGTCCCACAATCTCATGTGGAACGCACAACAACCTGCGTCTCCGCCATAATGAGCATCATCATCATCAGCCTGTATCGATCCAGTGCAGGATGAAGGCCTCTACAGCATGCTTCCAACTTTCACATCCTGGGCTTTTCTCTGCCACTCGGACCCAATATTCTTAACGATGTCATCATTCCATCGTGCTTTCTTCGCGGACGTTTGCGATCAAGCGGTATCCACTCCAGGATTGCCTTGGTCCACCTGTCGTCCCATCGCCTCGCTATATGGCCTGCCCATCTCCATTTCAATCGCTTTACTCTTCCAATGATGTCACAGACTTTTGTTTGTTTCCTGATCCATGCGCAGGACTTTCTGTCTCGTCTTGTAATGCCAAGCATACATCTTTCCATTCCCCTCTGTGCTACCCGAAGTTTTTGAATTATTTGCAATGTGAGTGTCCAGGTTTCACTTCCATATGTCATAACGAGAAGAACGCACTGATCGAAGACTTTTCTTTTCAGGCAAAGTAGGAGTCTGCTCTTAATCACTATGTTGAGCCTACCAAGTGCCTGCCAGTCACATTTAACACGCTATTCCACCTCCCGGGCGGTATTCCCCTCCATTGAAGTCCTCTGCCCAAGATATATAAAGCTGTCCACAATCTCTAAATCTCTTCCTAAAACTGAAATTTTTCTGTCCTGAGCGAAGTTATTGAACATAACCTGACTCTTTTTCAGGTTTATTTTTAAGCCAAATGGTTCGCCAGCCCTTTGCAGTTCTTGTATGCGTCTTTGCAACTCCTCTGGGTCTTGTGAAATGAGAATAATATCATCTACAAATCTAAGATGGTTTAAGTTTGCACCATTGATCTTTACACCATCCTGTTCCCAATCCAGTTTACGAAATACTTCTTCAAGGCCAGCCGTGAAAAGAATAGGCGATATTGCGTCACCCTGCCGTACACCTCGTTCTATATTAATTCCCACTTCATCATATATCGATTCTAATAGGTTTACATAGGCTCTCTCTACACCTTGGCTAAGCCTCTCTCTACACCTTGGAATCAAATGCTTTTTCGTAGTCGATAAAAGCCAAGCACAGTGGCATGGTGTATTCGTTGTGTCTTTCTATGACCTGCTGTACAACCTGGATGTGATCCATTGTACTGAACCCACTTCTGAATCCTGCTTGTTCTCTTGGTTGTACGTCATTCAGTTTTTTTAATATTCTTTTTGAAATTATCTTACTAAAAACTTTGTACATTACTGATGGGAGGCTTACTGGACGGTAGTTCTTTAAATCTTCCTGTGCTCCTTTTTTATATAAAAGGATCACTTCTGCATTTTTCCATAAGACAGGTACTTTTTGTTCTTTGAGGCATTTTGAGTATATTTTTGCCAGTGTTTTATGTAACGTCCGACCACCAGCTTTTAGCATTTCGAAAGTTACACTGTCTTTTCCTGGAGCCTTGCCGTTTTTCATCGATTCTATAGCATTTGTTACTTCCTCCACTAGGATATCTGCCATGTGTTCTTCCGTGGGTATTGTTGTGTTTGATTGGTTTTGATCTTCATATAACTGGGAATAAAATTTTCTGACAATCTCTAACCTTTGGGTACGTGCCCTACATACTGTGCCATCCTCACGCTTTAAAGCATATATTTGCGTCCTTTTGTTTCTCAGCTTCTGTTTAGCTTTGTTAATTCCTTTGTTTTCTTCCAGGGTTTTTTGCACTAGCTGCATATTGAATCGGCGCATGTCCTGTCTGATACGTTTTCTTATAGTTTTACAGAGCTCAGTGTACTCGACCCTGCCAAAAAGACTACCTGCATTTCTCATTGCTCGCCGTTTCTTCATTAAATCAATGGTCTCAGTAGAGATTTTTGTTTGTTTGAGACATTTTTCTTCTGGTGCTATTGATGCAGCCGTTTGAAGTACATTGTTGGCGATTTCTTCATATTGAACTAATATTTCCACCTCCTCTGGATCTTGTAACGCAGCAAACCGGTTTGACAAAGCAATCTCAAAATCGCTTTCTCTCTCCAGCAGTTTTAAAGAATCCACCTTGCCCTTCTTTGATCTTACCATTCTTTAGCGCTCTTTTCGACAGTCAATCCGAACCCTTGCTCATACCATTCGGTGGTCACTTCCAACATTAAAATTGTTAAGAACAGTACAATTGGTAAATATTGTTTTATTGTTGGTCATGATGTAGTCAATTTCGCTTGTGAGCCCAGATGGAGTTTTCCATGTCCATTTTCTGGTGATATTTTTCTTATAGAATTAATTCAATTATATATATATATATATATATATATATATATATATATATATATATATATATATATAAATAGAATTTAAATAAAAATAGTTATTTTTAGTCTTAATGGTCCCCTTCTTGAATATAATTTTTTTTATGCAGATGCTTTGTGTTTTAATCTGACTACGAGCTATTCTGAAAGTCGAGAGTTTAAACGAAAAACTTGATAATAGTTTCCCGTTCACTTATCAGGTTGGAGTTTATCCGTTTTCCATTTCGTTTTTATAACGGTTGATCCTGAGAAGGTGTCATCAAGAATGCATACTTTCCATGTTCAGATATCTGCTTAATGGGATTTTGATGCGAGTACTTATCATGGCCGTAAAATTGTTATCTTTTGTGTTTTTTTACGGTAATTAACCTTTAGAGATGCTTGAAGTACAAAATAACCAATATATTACTTTAACCCAGGAACACTAATATGTTTTTGACACATGTAAATACTAATATGTCGTAAATTATACAACGTGTTTTAAAAAACAATAATATTAATATCATATATTTATTTAAACAAAATTCTAATAAAAGGGAAATCCTTCTCTTATTTTCTAAAGACTAAAGTAACGACATGTTTTTATAATAGTGCAATTATATTGTACACATTTATTTGTACACTCAGTAGTTACAGTATGTGATGGTCATACGCCACAATCGACTTGAGCAATGACAGGCTTTACGTTTTCTCCTCTAAGAGTTACACGCTCAGGTTCCTCAGTAATTTTCAAAATAGCGCGGATATCATGACGAAAATCTTTTCGTAACTCTGGGATTGAAAATATTTCCTACATCCATGGTTTGGCAAGTAGATATGTTAAGTCAACCAAGTAGTCACATCAGGAAAGTGGATTGACATTTGCCTTCAATTTATTATGGTAGTGCACAATATATGAATTAATACTAGCTGTATTGAGAATGCCATAAAATATGTATAATGGTCATGTGCGCGTTTTTCTATTGTAACTAATACTGCTGCAAAGTTGGTTAAATGTATTAACGGCGACTTTAGTCTGATTATAATTTAAAATTATGCCTGGTTTGCTAGTCTGTGTCCAGACTTCTGCCTCTTCGTGAAGGGTTGAGAGAAGCAAAACAACTTTTCCTTTTTTGGAGAATATGATAATAATGTTTTCTTTTTCTCGAAGCAAAATGAACGACTTTTTTTGGTTTTTAATAATGCTGCAGGAATCTTTTTTTTATTCTTGCGTAAAGTTCCTACAATTGTTAACTTTTAGCGATTTTTTAATAATTCATTGCTCAGCTAGGCTAGAAAGTGAACCAGTTATCCATTGTAACTTTGCGGCTACTTCGATGAATTGTTTTCTGCAGATCTTTTACAAACAAATTGGCCAGCGGTAGTGGATATCATTTGTTTTAGTACTTTTTCCCAACTATGGCACCGCATCAATCATATTCCTGTATGACATATCACAAATCATTACAATTTTTATTCCATACTTGTTAGGCTTACTGGGTATTAACATCCTAAATGGAACATCTTCTAAAGCCTAAGAGTTGTTCGTCAATTTGATATAGGATGAAGGCGTATATGATGTGTTTTTCATATTTTGACGAACATGTGCCATATCTCACTAATGGGTGCAAATTCATCAGCTTATGCTGTTTCTTGTCTAGTTTGTTTATCATCGAATCGTAGAAATTGGTAAAGAGTGTAAGAAAAATACGTCAAACATTTTTTTCTCCTTTATTTGGGTTTTTCGCCACTCTCTAAATCTCAAAAAATATCAAAAATACCTGTTCTTATTTAAAGAAAGAATCACTGGATAAAAACAAAAAACCAAACGGAGACAAATTTCTCAGTGATTCTTTTTTCTAATAAATTTGCCTAACGAACAAAATTTTTAAGATATAAAAATGTTATAAAAAATTTTTCAAACTTTTAACGTTAACGTTTCGGAGGGTGCTCTCCCCCCGTTTTCAAAACTAAACTAAAAAATAAATTATATTAATTTGTAATATATAAAGTAACGAATGAAAGTAAATATATTTTTTTGTATATGTCAACGATACTTACATTGACAATAATAAAAAATAAATTTATAATTATATAATACATAAAATAACAAAACCCAAATAAAGGAAAAAAAAATATATGAACACGCCACAATCATTCAGACATTACTTAAACATTTTTTTTTGAATTTTCTAGTGATTGTCTTTCTTTGCAACAGAGAGAAGCAAATTTGCAAAAAAACGCTTTTGATTCATTTTTTGTGACATTTGAAATAGTTGCTGACGCTTCTTTGTACTTTTGAGACTGTCGAAAGATTTCTTCATTTCTTCACTGAAGTACAGTATTTGTAATCTCATCAGACAGGCCAGACGGGAAATGTAGAAAGTGTTCTTCAGTTGTGAAGAATCCTTTCACATTTCTCGTTCTGCCAAGTATAAAATGAACTAAATTTCTGGCAGCTGCTTTTCTTGTTCTTGTAAATCACTCTACAGACCATCTGTATCCGTTTTTTCTCATCCGTTTTTTCTCTTTAGCCTGAGCTTGTTTGGGTGTACATTTCACTCGTGTCTTTTCTAGTTTCTCTTTCAAAATTGGATATCGGAACTTTATCATCAGAATCCTTGTCCCTAGCTACATTATCATTATTTTTAAATAAAGTTCTCCATTTTTTCATTAAATCAATGGTCTCATTGGAGATTTTTGACTGTTTGAAACTTTTTTCTGCTGGTGCTATTGCAGCAACCGTTTCAACCACATTTTCGATGTTTTTTTCATACTGCTGTGTTATTTTCATCTCTTCTGAGTCTTGAAACACAGCAAAGCGGTTCGACAAAGCAATCTCAAAATCGTTGCCTCTCTGCAGCTGCTTCTCAGAATTCACTTTGGCCTTTCTTCGATCTTACTATTCGTGTACGTTCTCTTCGACAGTTTATCTTAACGTTTGCTCGTACTATTTTATGGTCACTTCCAACATTAAAACGTTTAAGGACAGTACAATTATAAAATATTGTTGATTTGACATGATGTAGTCAACTTCACTTGTGAGACCAGATGAACTTTTCCATGACCATTTTTTGCTGATTTTTATATATATGTACATATATATATATATATATATATATATATATATATATATATATATATATATATATATATATATATATATATATATACGACAAACCGGTCCCGAGAGACACGTGACGTCGCATGGTTGACAGTTCGGCACCACGGTGGAGCCACGTGGAGAAAGGGTGAAAGATTTCTGTAATATTTCCCTCCACGGTTCCGTTACGCTACCTTGTGGGCATACCTGGTACTATACCCGAGGTTCCAGGCAGAATGTTACGAGCGGTCCTGACTGCTACGAGCATTCGCCGTATAATGGCGTGAGTTGTGGGCGATCACGACCCGTCATTAAAATGGCCAGTTAATCTGGTTTGGCCCCGATCGTCTCTCCGAACTGCTTTCCTTGCGTTCGTCTAGAGCTCGGCTGATGACGGCTGAAAGGCTAGAAACCGGTCCCGAGAGACACGTGACGTCGCCTGGTTGACAGTTCGGCGAAGGCGATCGGTGGCACCACGTGAAGAAAGGGTGAAAGATTTCTGTAATATATATATATATATATATATATATATATATATATATATATATATATATATATATATATATATATATATATATATATTCAGTTGTATTAACACATGATTCAAAAGAGTGGATATGGTTACATCATTTTCGTCATAATCGAGATCACTCTCTGAGAGTTTTTCTACTTCTGAATTATTTGCCTCCCAATCACTGCCGCTATCTTCCAAAGGTTCAAGTTCCCTATCTTCACTGTTCGAGCTCCGTCTAACCTTGGGTAAATACCAGATACGATCGAAACATAGTGGAAAAAAGTTTAAAAAGTAAAGGAAGTTCACTAGCGCTCCACGTTGGTTCTTTGCCATTACCTCACACAGTCCTCGCAAATTCTGATTACTGCGACCATTTATCGTAGTATGGCGTGGCTACATATGATTGCAGCCTCCATTCTACATGGCCAATGTATATGGTCATGACTTTAGTCGTTCCTGCATCCGCTCTTTAGGCGTTCAGTTTGAGCCCAACTAATAATGGCTTAAGGCTAGAAACCGATCTTAGGAGACGCTTGCTGGCGCTTTGGATGGCGGATGAGGGAATGACAAAAAACCGATGTGGAGCACGGGTGAACTTTTTTTGCTTTTAAATTTAAACTTATTTTAAATTAATAACAGCTTTTAAATTAATAACAGCTGATGGAATGGCATTCTAATGTTTATACCAACCAATGTGACGCCGTAGATTTAACTATTATATCAGAATGTTGTAAAACTAACAAAACTTTACTACAGAAAAAGCCTTCTCAGCTCTGTTTTAGAAAAAAAGTTGCGAAGTAAGCGAAAATCTGAAACGTTTAACAAAAAAGAATGCCGTATTACATCTGGCAGCATAATTCGCAAATGTTGGTGGGACATTTTAAAATATAATGAACCAGATGAGGGAAATATTCTATTGTCGGAGAGATTACGGAAATATAATGAAACGGTTAAGGGCACAATTATATTATTCAATGAAATCAACCCTAATAACCTTTTTGAAGACATTGAAGTGTGGAATGAAGATCGTCAACCTGCGCCAGTAACTGAATTTCTCGAAGACGAAGATCAATGAAGAAGAAAAATATGAGCCAGAATTAGATCAGCAACGTGTATCCCATACTGATGGTATAAAAGCTTTAGCTTTAGCGTTAGTTATAACATGGGATGAACAAAATTCTTTTGACGTAAATAATATTTTCGCACCTCAGAGTATTTATGAAAATAATGTCATGCTTAACATAAAAACTAAAAAAGGTCAGAAACAAATTAGTGACTTCTTTAAAATTAGGTTTTTATGACATGTATATTGTTGTGTTGTTATTGTATTTCAAAATACAGTAATTTTTAATATATATGTATATATATATATATATATATATATATATATATATATATATATATATATATATATATATATATATATATATCATCATCAGCCTGTATCGATCCACTGCAGGATGAAGGCCTCTTCAGCATGCTTCCAACCTTCACGGTCCTGGGCTTTCCTCTGTCACTCGAGTCCAATATACTTAACGATGTCATCAATCCATCGTGCTTTCGGTCTTCTTCGCGGACGTTTGAGATCAAGCGGTATCCACTCCAGGATTGCCTTGGTCCATCTGTCGTCCCATCGCCTCGCTATATGGCCTGCCCATGTCCATTTCAATTGTTTTACTCTTCCAATGATGTCACAGACTTTTGTTTGTTCCCTGATCCATGCGCAGGACTTTCTGTCTCGTCTTGTAATGCCAAGCATACATTTTTCCATTCTCCTCTGTGCCACCCGAAGTTTTTGAATTGATTGCGATGTGAGTGTCCAGGTTTCACTTGCGTATGTCATAATGGGTAGAACGCACTGATCGAAGATTTTTCTTTTCAGGCAAAGTGGGCGTCTGCTCTTAAACACTATGTTGAGCCTACCAAATGCCTGCCAGCCACATTTAACACGCCGTTCCACCTCCCGGGCGGTATTCCCCTCCATTGAAATCCTCTGCCCAAGATATATAAAGCTGCCCACAATCTCTAAATCCCTTCCTAAAACTGAAATTCTTCTGTCCTGAGTGAAGTTATTGAACATAAACTGACTCTTTTTCAGGTTTATTTTTAAGCCAAATAGTTCGCCAGCCCTTTGCAGTTCTTGTATGCATCTTTGCAGCTCCTCTGGGTCTTGTGAAATGAGAATAATATCATCTGCAAATCTAAGATGGTTTAACTTTGCACCATTGATCTTTACACCATCCTGTTCCCAATCCAGATTACGGAATACTTCTTCAAGGCCAGCCGAGAAAAGAATAGGCGATATTGCGTCACCCTGCCATACACCTCGTTCTATATTTATTCCCACTTCAAGATCATCAAGGTGAATTGTGGCTGTAGCTCCATCATATATCGATTTTAATAGGTTTACATAGGCTCTCTCTACACCTTGGCTAAGCAGTGCATCCATTATCGCATGCTTTGAGATGGAATCAAATGCTTTTTCGTAGTCGATAAAAGCCAAGCACAGTGGCATAGTGTATTCGTTGTGCCTTTCTAAGACCTGCTGTATAACCTGGATGTGATCTATTATAGTGAATCCACTTCTGAATCCTGCTTGTTCTCTTGGTTGTACGTCATTCAGTTTTTTTAATATTCTTTTAGAAATTATCTTAGTGAAAACTTTGTACATCACTGATAGGAGGCTTATTGGACGGTAGTTCTTTAAATCTTCCTGTGCTCCTTTTTTATGTAAAAGGATCACTTCTGCATTTTTCCATAAGTCAGGTACTTTTTGTTCTTTGAGGCATTTTGAGTATAATTTTGCCAGTGTTTTATGTAACGTCCGACCACCAGCTTTTAGCATTTCGACAGTTACACTATCCTTTCCTGGAGCCTTGCCGTTCTTCATCAATTCTAGAGCATTTGTTACCTCCTCCACTAGGATATCTGGCATTATATATTGTTCTTCCGTGGGTATTGCTGTCCCTGACTGACTCTGATCTTCATATAACTGGGAATAAAACCTTCTAACAATCTCTAACATTTGGGTACGCGCCCTGCTCACTGTGCCATCCTCATGCTTTAAAGCATATATTTGCGTTCTTTTGTTTCTCAGCTTCTGTTTAGCTTTGTTAATTCCTTTGTTTTCTTCCAGGGTTTTTTGCACTAGCTGCATATTGAATCGGCGCGTGTCCTCTCTGATACGTTTTCTTATAGTTTTGCAGAGCTCAGTGTACTCGACCCTGCCAAAAGGACTACCTGCATTTCTCATTGCTCGCCGTTTCTTCATGAAATCAATGGTCTCACTGGAGATTTTTGTTTGTTTGAGACATTTTTCTTCTGATGCTATTGAAGCAGCCGTTTGAAGTACATTGTTGGCGATTTCTTCATATTGAACTGATATTTCCACCTCCTCTGGACCTTGTAACGCAGCAAACCGGTTTGACAAAGCAATCTCAAAATCGCTTCCTCTCTCCAGCAATTTTCCAGAATCCACCTTGCCCTTCTTTGATCTTACCATTCTTTCGCGCTCTTTTCGACAGTCAATCCGAACCCTTGCTCGTACCATTCGGTGGTCACTTCCAACATTAAAATTGTTAAGGACAGTACAATTGGTAAATATTGTTTTATCGTTGGTCATGATGTAGTCAATTTCGCTTGTGAATATATATATATATATATATATATATATATATATATATATATATATATATATATATATATATATATATATATATTTAAATATATAAATATATATATAAATATACATATACATATATATATATATATATATATATATATATATATATATATATATATATATATATATATATATATATATATATATATAATAATTATATCATTTTTAAGTCTTTTGTAAACAGAGTAATCATCCTAAAACAAATCCCGAAGGTCTGTCTCCGTTGTTCTCATGCCAACAGTAGGCCCTGAAGGTTTCTGTACATCCTAATTACCATATAAACCATGGCAGGTATATGATGTATCGTTATACTGGGATATAGAATCATTGTTCCGCTAAGAGATGTTACACCGAACAAACTTATATTCCCCTCAGCTTATCGCGATTCTGCTAATTTAATCAGTACGGTCGTTTTAGTGGATGTATGCATGAAGATAGAGGTATTAATGTAAAAGGGATTGTATCATTGCGCTTAGGTGGAGAGTATAGCAATGAATTTTTAATTACTGTGTACAGTGGGAATTGAAAAATATCGATTCGTGATATATTTATTTATTGATGCTTTTCATTATCTTCAAAAATCACTTTTGAGTATTACCATTCTCAGTTTCACAACCTTAAATAAAATGTAATTTTATTAAAAAAACTGTATTCGGCAATAATAGACTAGATGCTGATCAATAATTCTAAATACGCGAGTTGCTATTTATAATTCGGGATTTGGCAAGTGGTGGTGGTGTGCTAGGCGCACTATGGCATATACATCGTAAAGTTTGAGATTGTTGATTGTATATGTACTCAGAACGTTTTATCATACCGACTCTATTTGTGTTGTTTTGTAACTTAAAAAATCCATCTCAGCCCATAATTTGAATTAACTCGTAAAAACTTTTGTGCGATGATTTACTACAATATTCGACATAGATTATCTCAACAACAGTGCGTCGATCAACTTCCTTCGACTTTTGGCAATAAAGCACCATCTAAAACCATTGTATACCACTGGTTTACAGGACGATTTTTAAGAAGGTCGTTCAAAATGGGTTGTTGTGCCACAAAACATGGATACTGCGCGCGAACTAATAAAACAAGATCGTCATGTGACATACTGTGACATGCTGTGGCATACTGACAACCACACAAGATTTTACATAAATATTTAGCCGTGAAAAAGATTTGTGCGCGATGGGTTCCGCATAATTAGACAATCGCTCAAAAAAAGGCTAGTGTCGATTGGTGCAAAGAAATTCTTAAAATAAACAACAATTTTATCCCTTAATTTTATAGTGACAGTCGAATAATGTGAACAGCGATGACCTCTCGTTAATGTGAACAACAACACATGTGTTTAAAAACGTCTGTTAAATATAACCTATTTTATATAATAAACGACGGTAGCATACGTGTTCTCGTCTCAAAGTGAGTGTAGTTTTGCATCAACACGATCAGAGCAAAGAGTAAATGATTGACACTGCAAGAGAAGTCAAACATACTAAAATAATGCGAAAAATGTATGTCAATAACGACATAAAAGAGAAAAAGAATGTAATTTTGGAAGCTGTAGAATGGTAGCGACGCAGGATCATTCTTAACCAGAATGATCTTGTGTCCTGAAGATCCTAATCCTCATATCCTCGTAATTTGGCACCCAATGATTTATTTTTGTTCCCCACCGTAAAAAAATAAACTACGTGGTTAACAATTTTCGACGCCAATAGAAGCTGTTGATGCATTTAAAATGCATGTTTTGGAAATATCTTAGTCGGAATAGCAAAAGTGCTACGAAAAGTGGTTCAAACGTATGCAAGAGCGTATCGATCATCGCGGAGAATAATTTGAAAAACAATAAAACCATTTTCAATGCTAAATCTTTGTTTTAATTTTTCGGATACATAAATAGCAACCCTCTAGGGTTAGGTCTTCCCCTAGGGTTTTCCCCTATATACAACAACAAAACTGGGTACGAAGCAGTTCAGAAACCAGTCTGTAAATAATGTTGTAGTTTCCCAACCTTTTTGATTTGCTCTCCAAAAAACCGGCAGATTATTTTTTGTTTTTATTTTTTAGAGCAGTGGATTAAGAGATTTTTATACGAGCAGTGGCTTTATTATGTGGTTATCTGAAGGATTGGAGTAAAAGAGAAGAGTAACCCGGTCCTTTGCAGCTTTAAATCGTGGTGCGAATCTTTCGGTTTGAGACAAAAATGTTCGATTAGGCATCCTCTTCCAAATTAAACCTGTCTTATCGACGTTAAAAACCTGATCTGGTTGATAATCCTTGTTTTCAATCAATTGTCGGAATTCTGTACCAATTAGCCGCCTCGTGATCTGCAGAAGTCGACTCTCTAGTAATTTTTACATTGTGTAACAAAAAGCGCATTTTATAATTTTCAAACCAACCCTTACTAGCTTGGCAGCTTAGAGTTTCCTCATTTGATTTTAGATTCTCGAAGAAATGCCTAGCTTTTTCTTGAATAATTCGGCTGCTAAGAGGCACTCTTCTTTTTGTTTGATCTTCGATCCAAATTCCGAGCTCTATTTCTATTCTTTCCATCGTTAGTGCTCGCAAGAAATACCTGTATTTGGATTGCTCATTCTTTTTTTATTGTTCTTAGTGTGATTCATTCACTTTAAACTTTTTTGACGCACTCGCACACGTTTCACCTGCAGCAAGTCAATCTAACAATTGAATTTCTATATAAAGAGTTATTACATTTCGTTTCTTTTTAACAAAATCTTGGCCTGTGGACGCCATTAGATCTTATAATTAGGACATGTAGGGGAGATTAGTCCAAAACCGGGTTTGGACTAATCTAAGGTTTTCTAATGGGTTTCAAATTTTCGCGGGATTTGTTCACTGCAGTCAGCTACCTTAAATAGGTCGTCAACAAAGGTTAGAGGACGGGCGTGTGCGCTCGTAGAAAATATTTAAGAAACAATTTTTACGAAGGTTTGATGTCATATTCGACGGATTTCAAAGGTGTACTATAATGATGATATATAGTTACAGTTCACAACAAAATGCCACAAAATTATAAAAGCACGACGAACCGACAATCCTGGAGTGAAGAATGTAGGAAATATACCATTTTGGAAGTAATACATGGAAAATGTGGATATCGTATCGCTTCTCGAAAATTCTCGGTACCACAATTGACCCTGGAAGACAGAGTAAAGAAGTATCAAATTAATAACAATGTCGAAGACACTTTAAAAAAAGGCTTAGGACGTTTTAAGACAGTTACAGACAGTGTTAAATTTAACGTGTCAGCACATAAAAGATCTTGAAGCTCAATTATTCGGATTAACGTACAGGGATTTTCGACATCTCGCTTTTCAAATGGCAGAAAAAATGGTATAGATCATAATTTTAACAGACACCACATTAGCTTGAATTGATCCAAAAATGCTTAATGAATTGAATCCAGAGTTATCGTTACGCCTTCCAGAGCATACTTCAGTTCCCCGTGCAATGAGATTCAACAGGGTAAATGTCTTAAAATTTTTGAAAAAATTGACTGAATTGCAAGAAAAATACAATTTTGGACCAACCAAGATATTTAATGTCGATGAAACTGGGGTCACGACTGTCCCCAAGAAGAAAACTAATGTTCTTGCTCTAAAAGGTAAGAAGCAAGTAGGTCTTATCTCTTCAGCTGAAAGGGGCCAATTAACGACCACAGTTTGTGTGTGTCAGCTGCAGGTGCCTATGTTCCACCATTCTTAATTTTCCCGAAAGTCCGTATGAAGGCTGAATTGCTAGATGGTGCATCCCATGGAACTATCGCAATATGCCATCCCAGTGGATGGATAAAAAGTAATATATTTGTTCACTTGTTTGTCACTTCATCGCGAACGTCAAACCTACTAAAAATGGCCCTGTATAGCTTTTGCATGATGGACACGCGACGCATACCAAAAATCTTGCCTTGATAGAAAAGAATTGAGAGAATGGAGTTATCATAGTCAGTTTCATATTATCATAGTGCACACATAGTCTACAACCTCTCGATGTTAGCGTCATGGGCTCATTAAGCACCTATTACAGCCAAGAAGTGATGACATGTCTGCGTAATGATCCAAGTCGTATTGTAACCCTGTTTCAACTTGGAAAGCTTTTTGAGATAGCGTACGCAAAAGCAGGTACTTGTCTACTGAATCCAAATATCTTTTCAGGTCATGATTTTATTTCTGCTACTATAACGGATAATGATGTCACATGTACCGACCCTACGACAAACTGTTCTGAACAAGTTACAGTTGAAACTCAAAATAAAAATGTTGTTAACACAAACGTTGCACAAGTTAACCTTATGCTTGAACAGCAGCATCAACCAACCAGCAGGTAGTGCACAACCAAGCACTTCACGGCAATTGGCATCGTCGTCTTTAGTTTTTTCACATAAATTAGAATTCGAAGAAAATGAGACCAAAAGAACGAACAAAAAAATATTCCGAAACTTAGTGGTAACATAGCAAATCCTAAAAATTCCAAAAAAAAGGTTTTAGATGATGCATGTATTTATTGTACTGAAATATACGGAAATACGCAATCAAGTGTTGATTGGGTGCAATGTCTTAAATGTAAGAAATGGGCCCATAAAGGCTGTACTGGTTTGGAACAAGATGAACTGGATGAGTTCCATTGATTCCGCTGTTAAGGGACAAAGTTGGGTATAAGATGAGAGTATACCCGGTTTTGGACCAGGTATGGGGCAAAACCGTAAAAAGTTAACTTTTGATAATTATTATTTTTTTATTATTTATAATAATGAAACCTACGATCTCGTTGATCAAAAATGTGATTAATAAGTTAAACTAAACGAAGGGTAATAAAGTTAATCAATAATGTTTAAAATATATTTTTTATTTAATATTTCTCTTGGCGTCCCGATTTTACCCCACTTTATAATAATATTCAGCTCTACAGGCCTAGTGGCCCTTGGCTTCGAGTTCTTTCACTCTTCTTTTCCAACTTTTTCTGTCCAAAGCATCAGTCTTCCAATCCCTCACTCCTACTTTCCTCAAATCATTTAGCACCTCATCCAGCCATTTCTTCCTCGGTCGCCCTCTTCTTCTCCTTCCCCCTTCGCCTCTCATTAGAATTCCTTTAACCCATCTCCCGCTGGACATCCTCGCTATGTGCCCTAGCCATCTAGCTCGCTGCGCTCTCACCACCTGAACAATGTTTGGTTTTTTGTACAGTTCTTCTATTTCTTTGTTTGTTCTTCTTCTAAATTCATTCAGAACTTTAACTCCTCCAAAAATTCTCCTTAATATTTTTCGTTCCCCGACTTCCAGCTTAGTTTCTTCCTTCTTCGTCATCGTCCATGGCTCGCACGCATAGGTAACCGTGGGCCTTAGTATTGATTGGTACACTCTTACTTTTGCTGCTCTTGTTATATTCTTTGCCCTTAAAATTTTTGAAAACATTCCTGCAGCTTTGCTTCCTTTCGCTAGTCGTTTCTCTATTTCCTTTTCTTCATCCCCTTTACTCGTTAGTGTTACTCCCAGATATTCAGCTTGTTCCACTTTCTCTATTGTATATTTCTTATTTACTGCACAATCAATGACTAAATTAGGGGAGAGTCCTCTGGTGCTATCTTTCATTACCATATATTTGGTCTTGCTCTCGTTAATTATTAAGCCATATTCTCTCGCCTTTCTTTCCAACATCTTGAAAACTTTTACTACTTCTTTCTTGGATCTCGCCATCAGTACAATGTCGTCGGCATAAGCCAAACATTGGTGTCTGGTACCATATATTAACCCCTTGGTATTGATGCCACTCTCCCTCAGAATCACTTCCTGCACCAGATTGAACAAAACTGTTGACAGTGGATCGCCTTGTCTCAGTCCTTTCTTTACAATGAACTCCTCAGACATTGCTCCATCGACTATAACTTTATTTACTGTTCTCCTGACAGTCATCTCCACCAACTTCCTCAACTTTTCCGGGACCCCCAGTTGTCTCATTGCTTGGAACACCTTTTCCCTGCTAATGGAGTCATATGCTTGCCGATAATCTATGAACAGCAAATGTAAGCTCAAATTTTGCTCATAAGTATTCTGTTGGATCTGTTTCATGATGAATATCTGGTCGGTTGTTGATCTTCCTGCCCTGAACCCTCCTTGGTATTCCCTTACTTGTTCGTTATGGTATTTCTCTAGTCGATCTTTAATCATCATGGCCATCACTTTGTAGGTCACGTCTTGCAGTGCAATTCCGCGGTAGTTATTACATTCCTCCTTAGCTCCTTTTTTGTGCAGTGGTATTATCAGCGCCTTATTCCATTTCTCTGGCATATTTTCTTCTTGCCAAATTCTGTTCATTAACTTCCATGTGCTTGCCACCAAAGTATCACCACCGTGTTTCAGGATTTCAGCTGTTATACTGTTTTCTCCAGCACTTTTGTTATTTTTTAACTGCTTTATACAAACTTCTACTTCTTCTTTTGTAGGTGCATTTATAATTTCGTTATTTTCTGCAATCGCATCTTCTTCCATTTCATGTTCTCCCCAGTTCCCTTCTTCACCAGGCTCATTTAGCGTCTCTGAAAAATATTGGGCAAATCTTTTCAGTTTTCCATCTACATCTCCTTCTTGAGTTTTCAAATAATGGGGTCTTCTAGCGCTACTGCCTTTACTTTTTTTTAATTCCTGATAGAAATTTCTTATCTCTTTATTAGCATATGATTCCTCTATTTCTTTTAATTCACGTTCTAAAAGTTCTTTCTTTTTCCTGCTACATATGGTCTTGGCTCCCCTTCGGATGCGATCATATCTTTCTTTGTTGCTTTCGCTCCTTTCTTTCAGTAATCTCAGACGTGCTTTGTTTCTTTGCTCCAAAACTTGTTTACATTCTTCGTCGAACCACCTATTTGTTTGATTTTTTTTGGGTTCTCCCAGTATTTTTTCTGCTACCTCCTTCATAACTGTTTCAATCCGTACCCATTCCTCCTCTAAATGTTCTTTATTGAGCTTAATTCCTAGTTTTCTTTTCATTTCCTGTTCGAAATGCATTGCTGTTGTCCTATCCTCTAGTTTTGCTACATCATATCTTTTCCGTCTTCCCCCCTTTATATTTTTTCTTCTAGGTGGTCTTTCCTGTTTCATTTCCGTTATAACTAATATGTGATCGCTATCACTATCAGCTCCCCTGAAACTTCTAACATCAGTAACGTTTTTTGCATGCTTTCTTTCTATGAGGACATGGTCAATTTGATTCTTTGTCTCTCCATTTGGAGCTATCCATGTTTCCTTATGTATGTTTTTGTGATCAAAAGCAGTGCTAACAATTTTCATATTGTTCTCGAACGCAAATTCTATCACCCTTTTTCCATTGTCATTACTAGTGGTGTGTATACTTTTACCCCCTGTTACCTCCTTGTATTCTTGTTCCCTCCCTACTTTGGCATTCATATCGCCTACCACATATTTTATGTCAAATCTCGGAACCTTTTCCATGAGTCTATCCAGATTTTCGTAGAACTGTATTTTAACGTCCGGGTCTTTTTCTTCAGATGGTGCATGCGCATTTATTATATGCATCTTTCTGAATTGGCCTCTGATTCTAATCCTGCACATTCTATCTGAAATTCCTTCGAACTCGATAACTTCATTTTTGAACCTGTCATTAACTATGAACCCTACTCCCAATATCCTCCGATCAGTTCCGCTATTAAAAAATATGTAGTCTTCCACCTCTGTTATCGTTATATCCCTTTGTTTAGTCTCCTGTAGTGCCAGAATATCTACTCTGTACTTTCTCATCTCTTCAATGAGGTGTTTCAGGGCTCCTTCCGTAAATGTACCTCTAACATTCCATGTACCTATCCTAATTCTGTCTGGTTTGTTTTTTCCTGTTTTCTTCCTGCCTGCATACAGGTCGCTTGCTTCCGGTCTCAATCCATTTCGTTGCTGGGTCAGGTCCATATTTCCGTCCACTGTCGCATTTGTTAGTTTTTTGAGCCGCTTGCTGTACTTCCAGTTTTTTCCAGCATGCTTTCTCGTTTGTTCCATTTCCAAGTTTGGCCATTCACCACCAATTTCATAAATCCTATTTTCACACCTTTTCCTCTGGCCCTTTCCTCCTTTGCCTTCTCTCTAATTTTCTTTTGAATAACTCTTTCTTCTCTGGTGAGATCGTCGTTTGTAAATATTTTGTCACCTATCCTATTCCTTAACTTGTTTTTATTCTGCATCACCTCTATCTTGTTTTCTTCGCTGCCAAGTTCCACCAAACATGTTTTCATACCCAATCTTCGTGCTGTTCTTACTATTGGTTTGACTCCTACCTCATCTTCTATAAACTTTTCCATCATCCCTTTTAGAAGGTTATTATCTCCTGTGTCTATTGTCAGTCCCTGTATGACTATATTTTTTCTTCTCTCCTTACTTTCTAGTTTTTCTATTCTTTCATTGTTTAAATTTATTTCTTTCTTCAAATCATTTACTTCAGCCACCGCTTTTTCACTTGCATCTTTCAGCATCGTTATTTCTTTCTTAAACTCTGCTTGTTCTTTCCTTAATTCTTTTATTTCTTCTCTTAATACCTTAGTATCTTCCCTTTGAGCCTGCTGTTCTAACTTAATATCTTTTATATCTCTTGATAGTCCCTTTATTAATTTCATCATCTCCTTCAACATATCATCGCTGGTTTTTGGTGGGCTTCTGTGTGTTTTTTTTGATTTTTTAAAGAAATCCTCCCCTAATTCGCCTCCTCTTTTACGTTTTCCATCATCAGATGTATCCGACTCCATCTCTGTTTTCTTATTTCTTATTCGATAGAGTTTGTCTTTTCCTTCTGTACCCAAACTTCCGATTCTATCCAACGCTTGGCAACAGCGCAAAAAAAATTTTGCGTAGACCTACGGTTCCTTATTCCCTTATCGCACTAACCTCAAATACATGTATTGTTTCTAGTCTTATGTTCTTTATTATTTCGCTTATGCTTGGACAATTATTTTGTTATCACACTGTACCTAGCTCACACTGTCACTGCTTGTACACTGTGGTTTATTTAATTCTCACTGCAAACTCCGTAAAACGAATTTAATGTAGGTGAAAAACAAAAACACTGCCTACATTTCGGCATAGCGTTACCCCACTTTACCCTACATATATCTACGTAATTAAACTCATGAAAATGACAAGATTCTCCCTAATCACTAACTTCGTTTGAATAATAATACATACAAACTATGTAAATGCATAACCAACGGCAATGCGTTATGCGAAAAAGGCAATAAAATAATACCTGGAAAATTAGAGTAGCAGTTCGTACATAATTGCGACAAAAACGCACCGACCTGTTATATAATTGGATTGAAAATTTAGTTTAGGCGATTTCGCAAGACAAAACCGCGGTTGACGAGGGATTACTGTATCTCTAATGATCTATATTTTGTATAGTAAATTAAAAATATTTGTGTATTTTTACAAACTCCCACCAAGAAATCTCATTTAAAGTAGAACCCGTGACGTTTTCAGATAACCCCCCAAAAAAAGTTTCATATAAAA